>CM033474.1:251304962-251646223 GCA_019447015.1 Hymenochirus boettgeri
TACCTCATCCCCAGATCCATTCTACATCACCTTCAGATTCAGTCTACATCACCCCAGATCCAGTCTAAATCACCTCCAGATGGACTACATCACCGCTAGATCCAGTGTACATCACCTCCAGATCCAGTCTACATCACCTCCAGATCCGTCTCCATCACCTCCAGATCCAGTCTACATCACTCGCAGATCCAGTCTAATCACCTCCAGATCTAGACTAACATCACCTGCAGATCCAGTCTACATCACCTTCAGGTACATACTACATCACCTCCAGATCTAGACCACATCACCCCCAGATCCAGTCTACATCACTTCCAGATCTAGTGTACATCATCCCCAGATCCAGTCACATCACCCTTCAGATTCAGTCTACATCATCCCCAGATCCAGTCTACATCACCTTCAGATCTAGACTACATCATCTCCAGATCCTCTACATCACCTCCAGATCCAGTCTACACCACCCCCAGATCCAGTCTACATCACCTTCAGATTCAGTCTACATCACCCCCAGATCCAGTCTGCATCACCTTCAGATCTAGACTACATCACCACCAGTCCAGTCTACATCACCTCCAGATCCAGTCTACACCACCCCCAGATCCAGTCTAAATCAGCTCCAGATATAGACTACATAACCCCCATCCAGTCTACATCACCTCCAGATCAAGTCTACATCACCTCCAGATCAAGTCTACATCACCTCCAATCTAGACTACCATCACCACCAGATCCAGTCTCCATAACCCCCAGATCCAGTCTACATCACCTCCAGATCAAGTCTACATCACCTTCAGATCTAGACTACATCACCACCAGATCCAGCTACATCACCTCCGATCCAGTCTACACCACCCAGATCCAGTCTAAATCAGCTCCATATAGACACATAACCCCCAGATCCAGTCTACATCACCTCCAATCAAGTCTACATCACCTCCAGATCTAGACTACATCACCCCAGACTAATCTACATCACCTCAAATCTAAACTACATCACCCCCAGATATAGTCTATATCACCTTAAGATCTAGACTACACCCCGGAAATCCAGACCACATGACCCCCAGATCTAGACTACATAACCCCCAGATCCAGTCTACATCACTCCATATCCAGTCTACATCACCTCCAGATCTAGACTACATCACCTCCAGATCCAGTCCCATCACCTCCGGATCCGACTACATCACCCCCAGATCCAATCTATATCACTTCAAGATCTAAACTACATCACCCTTAGATATAGTCTACATCACCTTAAGATCTAGACTACATCACCCGGAAATCCAGACCACATCACCCCCAGATCTAGACTACATCATCCCCAGATCCAGTCTACATCATCTCACATCCAGTCTACATCACCCCCGATCCAGTCTAAATCAGCTCCAGATCTAGAATACATATCCCCCAATCCAGTTACATCACCTCCAGATCTAGACAACACACCTCCAAATCCAGTCAACATCACCTCAGCGACAGACTACATCACCCCAGATCCAATCTACATCACCTCAAGATCTAAACTACATCACCCAGATCCAGCTAAATTACCTCCAGACTAGACTACATAACCCCCAAATCCAGCCTACATCACCTCCAGATCTAGACCACATCAATCCAGTCTCCATCACCTCCGATCCAGTCTCCATCACCTCCAGATCCAGTCTACATCACTCCAGATCCATCTACATCACCTCCAGATTTAACTACTCACTGCCAGTCTAGTCCCATCACCTCCAGATTCAGATTATCACCCCTTGACCCATAAGTCAGCATTTACCAAGGGAGCAGTCTTTAATGAATCATTGGGGGGAGGGTGTGTGTGTGTGAATATATAGCAGCTCTGACATGAAGTGCTTGTAATAAGGACCTGGAAGGTTGGACCTTTCTTAATCATATTGTGCAGCTACTTCTAAGATGTACTGAACATTAAGGAAACAACAATCAGCTTTCTATGCAAACTCCAGTACATTTGCATCATGGTTATTTTGCAGTTCTGTGTGCAAATTAGCACACTCCACACGCCTTATAGTTTCACAATTAGTGCATGGAGCCTGTGGTAAAACAAAAGGTATCAGTGTGTAAGATACAGCTAACCATGCATGAAATATACAGTCCAGCCAAAGGGCATGACATCAAGAATAAAACTAACGTAATCTAAATTGATTTGCAAATATTGCCAGATGAGGTCTTGTTAACATCTCAAACCCAGAACTGTTTATTTTTGGTTAATAATTATATTCTGCATTGGAACAAGTTGCTTCAGAGTGATTTCATTTCACTCCTAGGGAGTGTTTCTTAGCTAGAGGCGGCCATGTTTGTGAGTATATCCCCTGATGGACATGCAGTATAGAAGACTCTAGTCCTGCCATAGCATTATAGAATAAGGGAAAACATAGTTTGGAAATATATGAAATATTTAAAATGGCACAAAAAGCAAAAATTCATATGATTTCAGGGAAAAAATTGAATTTTCTTTCAAGACCATAATCCTATAATCCTTTCTGTGGTTAAATAAATTCTTGCAAAGTACGGACTTCCTGTAGGACCCCGTATAGTGTCCATTAAGCTGGGTACCACATTACAGTCGGATCCGACGCATCCGGCTTTATCCGTACTGTGTGTACCTTACTTTTCCGAAAGAGTGCGCGGCCGTTGAACGATCGGTCCTAAAGTGGCAGCTTATTACTAACCACAAAGCATAGGGTATACACTGGTTTTTCCAAAATGAAAATGTAGTATTCCTATGTATGTGTAATATAGAGAAATCATTTAATATAATATACTTCCCCACTGAACTTCCTCTTTTAACTAACAGTGTCTTCAAAATGTGGTCTAATAAAATAAAATATTCTTCTGCAAGGCTGTTGTCCAAGGCTTTTCTGCCCTACAACCCCCACCCCCAATTGTAAACCAGAGAGTACAATTATTGAATTTAATGCAGAAATGATCTTTGCAAAGAGCCCAAGGATGACTTGGTATTCATATGCGCACAGACAATCTGTTGCGTATTCATGTGACCCCATAGGTTCGCCCTGAAAGAACTGAATGTGTAGTGCGCACAAAGCAGAATCTTCAGCTACTACTACACTTAATTAAACAATAGGTTTCAGGCCCTCTGTGCCCTTCTCGTTTGAAGTAGAATATTAATACACACAACAGTCTTGGAAGATGATTTGTATAGATGATGTGCTTATCTTCCAGTGATGTGCAGTTTTTTTTACCTGGAGCTCTGTCGGTTGGAACGTATTGTAAAAAAAATGGAACCTTTAGCAGGTATGAATGGAATTGTTCTACTGTACTTTTTGCCCTCTATTAAATTAAAGTGAGGGAAAGAACCTTTTGTGAGGGATGAGAAGTGGCAACAGAACTGGAAGGCAGGGGAATGGAAGGATGAGATGTTTCTTTGTATAGAAGGCAGCGAGCTATTTTCATGACAGTGCACAAGAAGAATTTAAATGGTTGTTTACAGTTTCTTCCATCTGTATTCAAAGACTTTTCTTCTTTTGTGAGGCGCTTGCTAGATTTCTGTGTTAAAGTGATGCTGTAGCACACCGAGAGGAATGCTGTAGAAGAACCGATTGAATACGATTAAAAGCTTTTATTTAGGACACTTGTTTACAGTGATCCCAATTAGCTATTGGCCAGTTTCTCAATCAATTCTGTTTTTTCAGAGTTTGGAAAAGTTGCAAATGCAAGTTCAGGTCCTTAATGCCACGTGAAAGCACCTAAACTGTGACTGCTATTTTTACTAGTTTGTTACATGCATTTGTAATTAGATATTTAATGATAAGTTATCTTGCTTGTGAAGGTTCTCATTCATCCAGCTCATGGTATATCTGTTGTATTCATTAGATCAACTGGACTTAAAGTTTAGTTCTTGAAGACGTTTCGCTAGTCATCCGACTGGATCTCTCAATTCAGAAATGAGAAAGCTCGGATGACTAGCGAAACGTCTTCAAGAACTAAACTTCAAGTCCAGTTGATCTATTGAATACAACAGATATAGATAAATTGTCTCTGTTCTGGAAAAGGTATCTGCCTCCTCCCTCGATCAATGAGCTTTTTTTTATAAGCTTGAGCATGTGCAGAGGAGGCAGCAGGTGAAACAGCAGTCACTCATAGTTTTGATGTCAGTTGTCACACCTGATTGGCGCATGGAGGGAGGAGCCAGCTTACTTTGCCAGATTGGGAACAATAATTAAGGATAAAGTGCAAAATATATCTGTTGGGTTTGGGGGCCGGTAACTACAAGTTTTTCGTTTTAAGGATTGACATGCCCTTTAATTTCTTTTTGATTCCTCCTTAATTTCTTTGTACGGTGGGACAGATTATTAGATGTACAGAATGATGCCAAGGTTTCTAATCTTCCACTGGATACTCCTAGATGTCAACAGAAAACCACTATTCTTTGGTAAAACCTCATTCTACCAAAGATGCAATTTGCTTTACTTATAACTATCAAGTTCTTTCAATTATTTTTGTATTAATACCATAGTATCAATTGTTCTGATGTTCATTGTTTTTATAATCACCCAGAGTTTGGCATGTGGCTCTTGAATTAGAGGAGAATCACTCTGTACCTTGTCTGGTTTACATTACCAATAGTTGATATACAATCGCATAATGCGCAGTGATGTCGCGTAACTCTTCATGTCGATTTTCTTTGTATTGCAGAATCCATTACGTTCTTTTTGTCCAGCTGTAGAAAATATAACAGGTTTCACACATTTACAGATCCTGTGTATTGAAGCACAGCTCACTGGGGTCAGTAAAGTCACGCTAACTGATTCAATATCTTGCTAAAATGCGGTTCGGAGTGATTGTGACTCTGGGTAAATCTTCCCCACTGTGGTTTTTTTTTTTAAATCATGCAGAATTGGGGTTTCTATTGGGTTAGATTGGAGAAACGAGGAGACCCTGGGCAGCATGGTGACTTATTAATTAACCTTGTAAGTCCAGCAACATAGTAAAGCAGTTTTCCCATAGCAAAGCAGTTTTACATTCAATAGCCACAAAATCACTGGGTGAATGCTATTGGCTGTAGTGAGCACAGAATGATTCACTGCACATGCTCCACACTCTATCTGTGCCTCAGTTTTGGGAGGGGGGCGATACATAGAGAGGAGACATGCATACTAACTAGGAGTGAGCTGAACAGGAGATCTAGTGACAGGGAGCACTGAGAGCAAAAAGGGATCAGTTCTGACAGCACTAACAACATAGAAGGATAAAGGCAAGTCATTTTTTCAGTTTAGTGTCCCTTTAACATAACTACATAACTAAAGATGTACTGAGTGTATTGCCTTTTCGTTACTTTTGAAAGGTACCTATGAACAGTGAATATGCCCTAATCTGCTTATAGGAAATGTTCTGGTTTCACCTGACTAATTTACTGCATTAACCTAACTATATTGCCAAACTTTCTTATTTATTGGCGCTACATTTCACCGTATAATTTTCATCACTGCTGAATATTTGTCTCTAAATATGGCAATAAATAAATAGATGAAATAAAAGAAACATGTATAAAGGACACGTCCACCCTTAAAACAAAATACTGGTGATTTGTCCGTTATCTGCCAACCCCAACTGCTATTTTTACCAGTTTTATTACATATATTGTAACCAGATATTTAATGATAATTTCTGTTTCTTTGTGTCCCTGTTCCATTCTTTTTATAAGCTTAAACATGTGCAGAGGAGGCAGCAGTCTTGGTTGACTGCATGGAGGGAGGGGCCAGTTTACTCTGCCTAAAGGTGGCAAAGGGTGGACATCCCATACGCCACTGCTCAAATTTAGCATAAGCCACAACTGCATGCAATTTGTTCCTCTTGTTGTGCTTATAAGTGTTCCATCTGGATACTCACACAATCTAAAGACATTCAGATATTTTGGCTCTGATGTGTGAGTACCTGCCAATGTGCCTGATTTGGCTGACACTATCCTGATATTTGGTGTCTTTCCCTCTGTCCAGGATCTGTTTGCAATGATGACATCACTAAACGCTTATAAGCAATGTCTATAAAGATATAAATACACGAAATGAATGACTGCTGTGTGTTCTAGCAATCTCAAATTCCTTAATATCTAGAAAGTTGTAGTAGTATATAGTGCACCATCCATCCACCTGTAGGCACACGAATAGAATCCTTGGACAATGAATAAATCAATAACTGGGGATTGGGGGGGTAAGAGCTCATTATGTTTCACATTTAATTAAAAATAAAATAATTAGGCAATGTAATGATATTTAATTAGCCATCCGTCCCAAAATTTTACTGTAAAATCGAGGCCTTTACCCAACAAGAACGTTCTCTAGCCCTAACGTGTCCTGCTAAAGGGCTTTTTATATGGTTGTTATTCAAGCTGTTTCCATTTCAGTTAGAAGTTATTTGCTGACATCCTACATTACATCTGATTACCACGTAACGGAAGTGCCATCTACTTATCACATTGCATTCGGTCTGTCTACTTTCTTCATTCAGAAACCTTAAGAATTTGTGTTCAAGACTGAGTAACAGCTCTCATGTTCGCTGTGGTTTACAGATTGACTCCTCGCTTTAAAAGGCTTGAAATGAACAACATTTTTTTTGTATAGAAACATATCTATGGAGAAGCTTGCTACCCTCTTACAGGCCCAAGTGGCACTTGTCCAATATAACAGGAACACACCACTGTGTTAATGGGGAACTAAAGTCCCTTACAACCCCTCTACACACACAACCAACACAACATTTTTATTTTAATGTACCCAGGGCGAGGTGTGACCTTTACTTTGGGCCACAAATGGGATGGAGTGCTCTATGGCAAAATGCAGCACATCCCCTGATCACTGGCCCAAGGGTGGGCATAGGAAGCAGGTAGGCATCCCCATCTAAAAGCTGACAGAGAGCAAGGGTGCGTGGACAGTGTGTGAGCTTGTGTATTCATTTTAGATGTTAAAAACCTCACCCATTAGGTACCAACAGTACAAACCATGGTCAGTTTTTACTGTTGTGTAATAGCATAGCTGGTAAACAATACAGGAAATGGAGCTTTAATTAGCTTTAATGTTGCCTCTTTTCTGGAATTATTTACCAGACGTAGTATAAGCATTTGGTAAAACTTTTACTAGCATATATTGTATATCCTTTTTATTTAACATCAGCATTGATCCTAGTGTGGGAAAAGGCAATAGAATGCTGGGCGAAGCATTATAATGTGCCCATTGCGGTGTAATATAAGGAGTTCTCTGACCATATAAAAACTCGAGGCCGCATACCAAATGCTTTAATACAGGGAAGAGACTGGCAAGGTTAAAGGATATCTATACTCTATATTTCAAAAATTGGACTTTAGATTAGATACAGTAAGATCCACTAACTTTTTGTTGGATTTTGAATCTATGCTGTAGATCCTGAGAATTATCATTTGAATTTACAGCATTTACAGAAGACCTGTCACTCCAGAAGCAACATTATAATGTGTCCCAATCCTGACCTCTTACTAAGCTTTGGCTGCCCGCCATACAATTTCTGCAACAATTAAGAGAATCAGCGAGAAAAGAAGACAAGAGGAAAGGATGGGGAGATGTTGTAGCAGAGCATGTCCATGGTGAGGCATGCAAACTTAAAAGTGTCGCAGACACTACAAGGAGGCAGTGAGTAAGGAGGGTGGGGGAATTAAGAGCACTCACTAAACATTACTAATGTAATGACAAAGCAAGCACAGGTAGATATGTGAGTACCACCATTTTACTCTCAAATGTAGTTTTCTTGGTCTGTTTCTTCTACTTTTAGAATAGTTTTAATTTTTTAAAAAAACATTATAGGGTTGGAACAGTGGGTGGTCAGAGGGTAAGGAATCTGCGTGGACATTTTCTTAAAATAATCATTCAGTGGCATAGAAATTATTCCACTGTTGCTCCCATTATAATTTCAGCTACTTTTGTATTTATTGTTTTATCACAAATCTGGTAGTTTTAAATTAGCAAGAGCAAATTGATCACAGGTAAACATCTGTGCTGTAGATCTTTGTTATTGTAGCAATTTGAACACACTGTATGTTGGGCCATTAGAATTTTCTGGTTCTAAAGAAATAGTTTGTGGCCCCAGACAAGCGAGACTCAGTCCTAGTGCAGGATTAAATCCTATACCCACACACCGCAGCCCTGAACATATGTTATTGCCAAGAGACGTGTTTTGTATTAAAAGGAATGTCAAATTAAACGTTTCTAAACATTACAAATATCCATTTGCTATGAATGAGAAATATGCTTAGCCATATGTCTCCGAACAGCATTCTACTTAGTACAGATATTGCAGAGCAGATGGCAGAATCTTTAGAATTTTGTTGATTCAAATTACAGTTCGGTCTGAAAAACGTTCAGTGAATCAACATAAATAGAAGCATATTCTTCACAAAAGAAAGTTTTGTCTTGTAGAATTTTACAACAGCAATTTATGGGCAATAAGTTTTCTCTACTGTTATTGCTAAATTTGGAATTTATGAAGAGGTGTTGATTGAGAATTACATCTCCTAAGAAGGAAAAAGTTACTTACTGTAAGTAAAAAGGTTAAAAGTTAGGACCCAACAGAATAAAGCACACTGTGAAGTGGTTGCTGGGCTTAAAATAATTTGGCCAAGTTATTGAACTAATTGCTTAATTTATCCAGAGAGAAGGGCAGGTTTATTTAGTGCACATACAATTTTAAGTAAAATATAAGCAAATTAATTGGATGTGCACTAGGCTTCTATTTTTTGTATGTATTGAATCTCATGCTGCTGCAGATCGTGTTAAATGCTCAATCGTATTTATAAAAAGGCGAAGTGTTGTTTTTGCGTTAAGTTATGCCTTTAAAAATCGTCAGGTCTGAGGTGCGAAAATGCATTAGTGGGCATATTTGTAGTTTGTAGTTAGTTTCCCAATACAAATAAGGGTCCAGAGGGGGGTCATTTCCGTTCATTTAATGTTATACGATCAATGATTATCGAATTTCCAATTTTCAGATTTTTCCGCTTTTCGAATTTCAGATGTCAAATAGGGGTCTTATTTCCACATATACTAAGTGTTTTAACTGCAAAAGAGCCCCCAATAATGTTCTCAGTTACAGCGTGGTAGATGTTCCGGTGCTGCTTCTCTTTATTGCCACGATACTGAATTAACGCAATAAATACGTTGGTATATTGCCATGATCAAAATCTCTGGTGTGAAAACGATTCAGTTTATAAATACGGCAAAAATACTGCTCCTTTAAAAACAGTTCTTTAAGCTTTATTAGAGAGAAAAACGATTGGTTTAAAGGGCATCTATAGTGGGAAAATAACTTTTTTTTCTTTCTTTCCATGTGTTCATAATTCCCCACAACCCCCCAGTGTCTGTATTTTCTTAAGTCTACCTCTCTGTACTGAGATACACAAATTAGAAGAAGAATGAATGCATTCCTCTACTACTACTTGTACTGTCCAAATCCCTGTGACGTGACCCTCTTCCCTGCTCAAGTCCTTCCTCCTCCCTGCTCTGTAATAAACATGAGATAAGAACATTAGCAGGGGGAGAGAGGTAGCTTTGACTGCAGAAAAGGGTGCACTTGACCCCCCTTCTTGATAGTTTTCACTGTTTGATGATGAATCGCAAAGAGAGAGATCCTATTTTAGCAGACTCGGAGAGATCCGTGTCTGCAGAACAGCTTGCTTTCTATTGGCCACTGTGCGGGGTGTGCTTTTCAGAATGTTGAACTTTTTAACTCCTACTGCACACGATAAGCTTGTCGGGTAGCCGAGTTGAGACATGGAGGAGGTAACAGAGGGGAGGGGGAAGGGGGAAGTTCTGCAGAGAGATCTGACACCATGGAAAAACAGAATCACTACAGAAGTAGGAGAAGAGTACATGAATTTAACTTTGCAATGGGGCAAAGTGTTTTTTTCACTATAGATGCCCTTTAACCTTCATGATACAATAAATGTGTCTTTATGTTTTTTATCAATGGCAAACTTGTTTCCCCTTTTAATAGTTATACTATATCAAAAAAACATGGTGCAGAGCTGCAGGTGGACCTGATCTTAGCACAGTGGATCTTAAGATGGGTACACACACTACAGATTTTTGAAAGATGACTCTGTGGATGGCGTGGCTCCACTTCTTCCTTTTACATGTGTAAAAGAAAAGGTGGAGCTGTGCCATTCACAGTGGTGAGGGAGCCGCGGAACTCAGTGACAGGCAATGCGAAGAAGGTAACCTAAAGGGAAAAGTAAACGGAGGTGGGGGAATTTAGGCAGGGGGAGAAAAGAGGGCAGGCAGTGTACTCATGAAAGACAATGTGAACAAACGTAAACCTAAGGGGAAGTAAATGGAGCTGGGGGAATGAGGCAGGTGGAGAGGAGAGGGCAAGGCAATGTACTCAGTGGCAGACAATGTAAAAGAAAGTAAACCGGAAGGGGGAGAAAACAAAGGTGGAGAAATGAGGGGGGGAAAGATGGATAGGATAAATTACAATGTTATTCCTATTCCTCCTCCCCATCCTTGCACAGCCTGGATGGTTCTCAAATGAGGGGGTGGATTATACTAAATATGCACCCCTGCTGTAAAATATTCGGATATTAGAAGTCACCCTTGGAGTTCCGTGCTCTGTATAAAGGCACTCAGCCTGCGGCCTCATGCTTTTATATGGTCACGGAACTCCTCTGTGACTTCTAATATCCTTATAATTTACAGTAGGGGTGCATTATCCACTATATAATGTATAGAATATTCACAGCTCTTGTTTATTTTAAGGATGTATCCATTTGTTAACAATAAAAATATAAACACATTTTTATTCATTTAAAAGCGAACATCTATTACAAAAAAAAATGATCATTTGTAGTTAACCCATTTTTATTCAGCTAAAATTCTGCCTGCCAGATGACTGATAGTATCAGTAGGAATGCACAGCGGTGGTGCAATTAGGAAGGTAAAATTACAGCAGAAATTAGACTTTTTTAATATTTCTTCTATGACTAGGAAAATACATAAACGATGTTAATGGAAAATGTACTGTATGGTTTATTTTAACAGTAGAAAGTTTTTGGTGTATCAGTGGTAAGCATAGCACTGTATGGTGTATCATTATCAGTGGTTAGTATTGTATTGTGTGTCATTGGTTAACACTGTATGGTGTATAGTGTATCTGCTGTGATAAATGGTGCTTGAGAAAGGACCTTTGTCCGAAACATGTTGCACACGTTTTCCAAATAAATCTTCAGTTTGTTCACAGCTTGTAGTCTGTGCTTTCTGTACGCTACACTGCTACCTATATTTGTTTATAGTGTCTCATGGTTAGCATTGTATTGTGTAATGGTATAGTGTATCCGTGGTTAACCCTGTATGGTGTATAGTGTATCTGTGGTTAACCCTGTATGGTCAGTTAGTGTTTAGTACTGTATGATCAGTGTCCTTCCCAGAATTTTTTCCAGCCGGTAGCATGAAAAGTAGCCGGTGGGGCAGGGAAATTTGTGACCCGCATACCAGAAAGCAAGTTTGCCGCACCACCCTTTTGGCGACTGGCAATTTTGCTAGTTAGTTAAACTGTCCTAAACATAATCTTGTGAATATAGAAAGGAGTTCTTGACTGGGCAGTTTTGACAGGAGTTTTGTCTGGCCTTGGTGCCGTGCCACGCCTATTAACCCTACATTCTTAACATAAGAGTCATAATGTTCTTTCCAGAATTTTTTTACAGCACAGGTGGCATAAAAGTAGCTGGGTGGGCTACCCGGCTAAAAGATACTAGGTAGAACACTGTGTATGGTGCATGGTGATCAGTGGTTAGCACTTGTATGGTGGATCAGTGGTTAGCACTGTAGGGTGGATCAGTGGTTAGCACTGTATGGTGGATCAGTGGTTAGCAGTGTTGGTGGATCAGTGTTTAGCACTGTATGGTGGATCAGTGGTTAGCACTGTAGGTAGATTAGTGGTTAGCAGTGTATGTGGATCAGTGGTTAGCACTGTATGGTGGATCAGTGGTTAGCACTATTGGTGTAGGGGTGGATTAGTGTTTAGCATTGATGTCTTGCAATGCTTTCCTAATTGAAAAAGTAAAATCTACTCTGCAAGAAGTTTTCAGGGGTGTCCTGTGTAGCCGACCGGTGGAAAACTCTCTATTGCATATGTGTTAGTATATTTACTTTGTCTTGTTTTCTTCCTATATATTTCTTTAGCTTCATTGATACTTTTTAGTGGTGCTAATATCAATGTAGTATCTGTTCTTATCATGAGAGAAGGGGGAGAGCCTTTTTGCTGTGGGGGGCGATCCCCCCAGGTTCCTTGGTTGAATGGATCTGCACGCTACACAATTTGATTGAAGCCTAAAGCTGGAATAAGACTAGGCGAAGTACCATTCTGGACGTTAGTTCATGACCTCGCGGCGGGAACCGCGGGTAAGGTGTCATGTAGCCAGTTCGTAGTAGTAGGAACCCAGTCGAAGCCTTAAGCAGGGAAGTGTGAAAGCTTGGGCTTCCCATTCGCACTACTGTGCACGGGTTAGCACGTGTTCAGCACTTCTTTCCCTCCTGCCATAGCTTTGGCTATGGCGGAACAATTTTTTACTCCCTGACTGAAACGCCAGGGCTTATTGGCCCACTTTTGAAATAAAAATTTAAATTAGTGCACTAGGCACGCTTATTTATTTAAAGGACATTATACTTACTATTTCCCCGATCCACTCCTGCAAAGTACCCAGGGTGAGGACTTAAACGCTATGTCCTCACCTCTGGGAACTTTACAAAAGTCCTGCACTACTTACTTGTAATCTCCCTCGTCGCTCCGGTCGGATCCTCCCCACTGGCACTGTCAATGACAGTCCAGGCAGCCAATGGGAAGACACGCCTCCTTGCAGAGCGCATCTTCCCATTGGCTGCTTCCGACCTGTCACTCAAAGTGCATGGGGAGGATCGGACCGGAGCGATGAGGGAATTACAAGTAAGTAGTGCAGGACATTTGTAAAGTACCCAAGGGTGAGGACTTAGCGTTTTAAGTCCTCACCCTGGGTACTATGCAGAGTGGGGGGAAAGGAACTAGGGGGAGGTGAGTATAATTGTCCTTTAATCTGCACTTTTCATGTGCACTTTTTGTTGTGTGTATGTTTGTTCACGTGGCGGATTGCCTCAGCAGGGCCAATTCTACCATTAGGCAGAGTGGGATATTGTCTCAGGCGCACCCCTGCACTGAAGAAGAAAGGCGGCAGACAGGCAAGGGTGAAAAATAAAGTTTTTTCCTTGACCGGTCAAGAAAAAAAATAATTTCCCCTAGTAACAGATATGATGTTGTTAAATCATTTTATATTGTTAGGTTAGCTTTATTTAGTTTGTTAGGCTAGGTTAGGTTAGACTAGTTGGGTTAGTTGGGCCCTGCTGAAAAGTCTACCTTGACATGGTGGGGCCTTACAAATCTTTTGGATGAAAGTTTTTATACTACAGAAAGTATGGCATTTCTAATGCATAATCAAGGGCGCATTCAAAGTTTGTCTCAGGCAGCAAAAACCCTAGAAGTGCCATTGCTTGAGTGGTTTTTTAAGACCTTCAGGATTATCATATTTGGGGCCTGAATACTTCTTGGTGGCAGCTGGGGGCAGAAAGAAGGGCAAGTTGGAAAGGTTCCTGGTGCCTACCGACTGAAGGGACCTTAGTAGCCTCTCTCTAGCCCAAGGCTTTACAGCTACGGTCAAAGGGAGAGGCAGACGGATCATAAACCACTTGCACGTTGTGAACTTTGTGGTCGGTATCACTGAAAGCGCAACCCGGGCTTTCAATTAAAAAAAAAAATCTGTTTTTTTAATTAGAATGGGTGTGTCTTTAAGACTGATCCGTTACAGCGCATAGAAGAGACTCCCTCTTCCAATGGGTTTGTCTCTAACATATAAGTGTCTTTTTACACAAAACACATCAGGTGACCCATAGGGTCTGCTCTGGTGTCTGATTATGTTCTAATAAAGGTGAATTATTTTTATGCATCTGAGACTGGAATCGTTTGTCTCGTTCGTGACCTTTCTGCTTCAGCCATGGAATTTTTTCACTCATGCTGGTACTGGAAGAGATGGAGGGCAGCAATTTGGGCAATTTAAGGCTACATGTCTAGGGGAAATGCCATCTCTATCCCTTGTCAAACAGGCTCCCTTCATAGCAGGAAAGCATTTAAAGAAACTATCAGAGAATCTATTGCTTGTGTAATTAAACTGAATCGACTCCCGGCAGTTAACATGCTGCATTACTATCAGAAGCCAAATTCCGCTCGCGTCAACATGTCAGGTGTAACCAAGCAGGAATGGGATTATTTTCATGTTCTTGGTAATTGAGATGAGAGAGACGATATTTATTAAAGTGCAGTGATCTAAGTATCACATTTACTAGTATGACAGGTAATATCTATACATTTATTAAAGGGTAAGCAAGAAGGCAACTAATGGTGATATAAAGGGAATGTGGGAAATTTAACACATTATTGATGATAATGATTCCAACCTATGGAATGTCCACCAAGTTAGTTATTTTCCTGCCACCCTGATGCAGACATACAGAGAACTGTAGTTAAATCCACTAATACATTTTAGGTAATAAAACATAATAATTAAAATGAAAAAGAAGTTTAAGGTGAACAGCAATGGTGAGAACGTGCTAATTATTTTTTATTAAAATGACTTTTAAACATGTGACATGTCCAGGGAGATGCAAAATCCTGCGCTATGGGAAAAATAGTGTTAATAAATCCATGTTACCCTGTGTACTATGGAGTTTGGCTAGCCCGTCTCTCGCGCGTTTGCGCACGCATATTCATTCACAATTGCGCCTGTGATTTTTCTAACATGGAAATTGGCGGGAACACGGAAATTCCTGCGATTTTCGATGCGCGTGCGATTCGCGGCCATTTACGTTTTGCGTTCAAACTTTTTCACGCAGTCACATGCTTTTTCATTGAAAGACGAAAACGCATGCGCAAACATGAAACTGCACACGCTACGCAGCACAGAAATCGTGTACGCAATTATGCATGAAAACGCTCGCAATTGCGTGCCTGATTTGGTTCGTTGTAGTGTGGCCTCACTTAAGGCTACTTACGGGCGGTAGCCTTTTCGATAGTGCTTTAAAGAACACTAAATCCAGTTTTTAAGTATTTCCATCCGTTTCTATTATTCACAGGGAAGTGAGAACGCTTTTTCCCACCTCCCTGTGAATAATAGGATGCTCAGGAGACCTGGAACTTACCTTACCGCCGCTCCTCTCGCAAAACCGTTCCTGTATCTAACAGCGTTCTGTCCCGATCGCGCCCCAATCTTTTGTATTGGTGCGCATGTGCCTAAGATAGGCGCGTGGTCAGAAAGAGCGGCTGTCAGTGAAGGAGCGGCTTGCCCGAGAGCTCCTATTATTCACAGGGAGGTGGGAATAGGCGTACGGACCATACTCCCATGGCCTGCTCACTAGCCCAGGGAAGAAAGCAAGATGGAAGCCAACAGGGAGCAAGACTTTGGATAATGTTGGTCATACACTGACCAGACATTTTGCTGATTCGACCTTTGATCCAACATGATAGATGTAATGTCGGAGAAGCTCTAGTTTTTACCTTACAGTGTTTCTAGGTGTTTCTTCTATTCGTAATGTCAGCTGCAAAATAATATGGCCGGGTTTCCAAACCTTGCAGGAACGTTGGAAGGTAAACTACAAGGTAGCCACAAATTCAACGTTGATGCTGCCACCGTAAAATACAGATAGTGAAACCCGCCCCATTTGTTTGTTACTAATAATTTATAACATAAAGCAGGGACTTCAATTAATAAAACATAATGTTTCAATCTATAGGAAATACACTTGCATGCCAGATGACAGTTAATGTTGCAGTGATTGTTTTATTATGAACAGCAGTGAAGCAGTTAATAGTGCATGTGCATTAGTACATCTGTCCATCTCTATAGCACAGGGACCCACTATGGCTCCAATTACCCCATCTTTTTCTGGTACATATTCTATACTGGAGATGCCTAAAGAATACCAGTGATTCTTCTGGTCATTGTTGTTGAAACAGAGTTGGGTTAATTGGAAGCGCTTCGGTGTCTGTTTCCCCTACAGCTGATCCCTTGCTGAGAGTAGGGATGATAGCAGCACAGCACAACATTCATTGATAACGTCACGCTAACTGGATGACGCACTTAAAGGAATTGTACACTGAAAAATGACTTTGCCTCATTTCAATCTATAATGAATACATGTAAGCAGCACTTACTCTGAGGTGTTTGTGCTGCTGCATGACTTCAGTTCAGTGCTTGTTTTGCTCAAGATCAGTCCCCAGTCCCCTGCCAGACTTTCTGACTCTATGTGACCTGTAATCCCTATAAGGCAGCTTGGGAGAGTGAATTTCCCACCATGCAGTTCACGTACTGTACCAACTGTCACCATTCCAGCTACAGCAAACTACACATAACAGAAGCGTTTATGATACTAGGGGCCCTATTTATAAAAAGATTGCTATCGTTATTGTAAAATACGATCGTTATCGTAAAATACCGATCGTTATCGTAAAATAACGATCGGTATTTAACGATAACGACCGGTATTTAACGATACACGACCGGTATTTACGATAACGACCGGTATTTAACACTATTGTTAAATACCGTAGTTATCGTTAAATACTGATCGTTATTTTATGATAACGATCGGTATTTTACGATAACAACCGTTATTTTTCGATAACGATAGCGTCTTTTATAAATAGGGCCCTAAGGCACTTAGCAATCTAGTCCGCAGTTATACATGTGCAAATAAAATAGCAATCTCAGTAGGGGTGGGACTGGGGTTAAATTTTAGTTGTTCTTTTCCTTTACATTGCGTTTCTTCATATGGTTCTTTTGACTGATATTGTTACAGATCCAGTCTGTACTTTCAAGAGGTTGTTGACCTGCCTACACCCCATTATGGCTATTAAATAACTGTTCATATAATAGATTATTATTATTATAATTAAAAACTGTGGAAACTCTTGCACACTCACGGAATTGCTAATAATTACCGAGACTGCTTTATGCGAGTACAGATTTAATAAAACATAAATGGACTGATATCAGTATAAACTCCAGTAATGATCTTTTAACCCTGTGGTCATTATGTTATATGCTGTCAACTGCGACGTTTTAAGTCAATGGACCAATACCATGATAGTAAAATACACAGTATCAGTCACTTGTAACACGGTTTCTATTTTCTTATATATATAAATGTCGCAATGGTAAATTACTGCTAATTATCTGTAATTTATGTTCGCTGTAAAGGATCATATTAGAATTAACCATATCGATCCTTTATAATACCCTAGAAAGAACAAACATTTTTAAAGGAGAACTATACTCAGACTACTCAACTGGTTGTTTTTTTACAATGCATCGTCAAACAAAGAATCATTTCAATACCTCTCTTTTAAGGGGAATTTAAGTGCACTACATATGCTTTTCAGGAAAAAAGAGCAGTATTTCCCATCCCAATACCTTAATTTGACAATTCAGCATCTTGTCTGTGTATAATAAATGCAACCGAAATACTGACTTCCTGTTTGCAGGACCCCTACTAGATACCGTTATGGTCTGGCCCTTGACCCATGCCTGCGTTGATTCAGTTGCTCAGTAGAGATCTGAGCATTTATGACCCATCCAACTGCCAATTAGTAGAAATTCTGTTAGGAACATTCCAAGGATGTGGTGCATTCTGGAAGATGAAGGATCGTTAGAACCTGAATGTCAGCTCACTAATGTCAACAGCAGGAACAGCAAAGGGTATGAAATCAACTAATTTTTCAAAATGGGAGAGAATATGTAGAATAACTAAGTATGCATAATACAAACTAACAATTTAACAAATATTATAATTTCTACTTAACTGTCCCTTTAACCTTAAATCCCTTTGCTCTACTTCGCCTCCCTACTTCTCTCTTGGTCCCTAATGTTTCCTGGACGACCCTGTGCTCCTCGCAAGAAATCTTCTCCAAAAACCCCCTACGAACACTGCTTCCTCCCATCTTAAACCATTCACTCTCGCTGCTTCCTCCTCTTGGAACTCTCTCCCTCTCTCCCTTCATCTGGTGACATTCTTTAGCTCTTTTAAATATAAACTGTTATTCTAACCTTTATGAAAACCAGCACTATGTTAGCCATCTGAGCACATTATCCCTCCTACCATCTATATGTTGTCCCTCCCACTTAGATTGTAGCTTATTGGGGCAGGGATCTCTTTCCTAATATGTCATGAACACATCACCTATTTTATTATATAAATAGCAAAATTGTACCCGTTGTGCACAATGGAAATTATGTGTGTGTAGGTTTTGCTATGTGTGGATATAGAGGATATAGAATTCTTTACACAATGATTTAAACTGTTACTCATCACCAGCTTCCAAGGAACCAAATAGGATAATCCTGCAGGTCTGGGAGTAGACCGGCAATCCTGCTACACTGTGTGGTTGAAACTAAACATGCTAGGTTAATGCTTATTAGTATTCACCACGGCAAGTGGTGATGGTACCTCATATATTATACAGAAGGTACCCACAGCATCATGTTAATATAATAGCATGTGCCCTAATAATCTAACGTATAAACAAACATTTCCATTCCTTCCAGTTTACCTAAAGAATGATTTATCCTTTATATTTCTTATACAGATCTAATTGAAAAAAAGTTGCTTCAGAGCATTTTAATACTGATAACTGCTTTTTATTTCAGTATTACAGTAAATCCTTGGTATACCTGCCTGGCTTTACCAATAAGCAAAAGGCTAAGGACTTGCAAGTAGCACCTTTATCCAAACCATTAATAGTGGCTGCCAATTCAAATTGTTCTAGCCAATCATTCCACTCCCTAGTTACCCCATCAATTGGATCAAATTTAAAATAGGTTTGGCAATTGGCCTGGTAGAGCTACTGAGTCTAATTGGGGCATTTCATCTGCAGGTACAAGGACAGGAGGATCTAAATCAATACTATCGTAGCAGCCTCCAATCTTTAATACAGAGAACAAATATACAAAGAAACGGGGTAATAAATGGTATTACCAGCACCGCTGCCACCAATTTGTACCAGATCACTGCTTTATGGAAGGATTTGGGTAGCATGGCACACAGTGGGTTACTCTGGTGGTCTGGCACAAAGCAGACCGTGCACAATAAACAGGTTCCCCACATAACATGTGCAGTATCAGGGTGTCCTTTTCTATGGTGCACCAATTTGAATATTGACCAGGCCTGTATATTGTGTGTCCTGTGTAAGTTGGTGTACACTTATCTGTTGTCTCAGAGTTTGTATCCAATAAGGTAACTTGTCTGTCTAATAATCTGTCCTCCCAACAGTGGTAAAGGATCTTATACACGGATCTTGGTTGCAGTCATTATCACTCCATAACACACACCACAATCCATTTTCACTTTCTCTCCTACCTAGAGAGCAGGGATTTCATGTCTTTTATTACTCACTTACCCACCTGCAGGCTGGAGGTGGTAAAAAGAGCCTTGGTGTATATGTCCATTACAATACACATCACATCCTGAGTAGCAGACAGAAACTTTTTTTGGATAACACTTCCTTTCACATGGAGCAGACACCGGTGTAGTTTAAGCTGCCATTTTAAAATAGGGATCTCAGCTCTGTAAGTAAGTTTTTGTATTTTGTATATTTTGTGTTGTACCCTAATATAAGTCAGAATAGTCAACATGGAAAATTACAATCAGTAATTCACAATCGAAATAAAGAATCTATATCATAGTTCAACAATATCTATCATTTATAAACACTGTCCTAAAAGAGAACAAAAAGTGCTTAATAGAATATGTTTTCACAAACTTCAGCGCCCCCAACCCCCATTTTTTGCAATACTTATCTTTCTTACCTGTGTCAAGACATCTTACCTTGAAGTCCTCTGGTCCTTCGCTGCTATCTCCTGGCTCCACTAGTGGTAGTTTTCGAGGTGACGTCATGACCAATGACTTATACAGCTGCCTAAGCCAGCTGCTTTACAGCTGTTGAGCTTAAGAAAGATTTATACTAATGCAGTAACTGACTGCTTACTAGCATGTCTGGTAGTTTTAAGCTCCTCCCCCTCATTCATTAACATGTGTTCTCCAATGTAAATTGGGGAAATTGTCATTGACATTGACTGTGAGAGGAGCCAGAAAAAGTATTTGCTGCATGAGTATAATTCTCCTTTAAGTAAGGCTCCAAAGCTCTAACAGAGGAGGCAGAGAGCAGCAGGTGTACCGGACTCAAATATCTGGACTCAGAAGCAAAATAGCAAAAAACAGAAATGGATATGTTTTAAAAATTTGAAGGGGTGAGCATGCCCTAATAAGGTCATTGCTTGTCTTTTTATTGTCTATGTTTATATTCAACAATGAAAAGAAAAAAAGAGGATTATTGCTCCTTTACATTAGTAAATGATGACAATAACAAATGTATAACGCACACGTACAGTACATTTCCATCTTTCTGTTTCTAATGCTACAGTAAAACAAGGTCATTCGAAAGCATTGAACAAACTGTCTATTCTATAACTGTTATTTTGAATGTTCTAGGAGTTTTGGAAATGGAAAATCCCACAGACTTGTGTTACGGTGGCGTCTTCTGGTAAAGAAGGACTAAGAAAACCAATTCAGACACAATGTGGAAAACCAACTGTTTATCCTCTGGAAACAAGAGCCAGAAACAGAAAAGTGGGTGCAGATCATTAGAGGTAACTGACTACAAATATTTCTTTAGTGCAATGGGATATTTGTCATGTGATTATGGGATGTGTGTCAGGTTTGGGCGTGAAACAATTTTTTATCTCTTTTCTCTGGTTGAAGCGCACTGAGCATGTCTGTACCAGTGGTAGAGGGGAATAAAATAAAAGAGTAACTGCAGTTACTAAGCATTTTGCTTTAGTGAAATATTTCCACAGTTGTATATTTGCATATAAGTGATATCTTATTATAATTACCAGTAACTGGGATGTGTTTTTTAAAAAAAAGCATTGCTGCTTTAAGGCCTGTACATTATAAAACAGATCTTAGAAGAAAACACTCAATATAGATTATTTAATATTTTATTTGTGTTTACTATTGGTTTTGTGTTCTGTCCTTTCCTTTTATTAAAGTGACAGTGTGTGTTCTTAGAGAAACATAGTTACCAACATCTAAAAAGTTTCTAGGGACATCTTTTCAAAGTCACACACAAACGCAAAATGCATTTTCGCCACACGCCCACAACAAACCACTCCCCTTTAGGTCACGGCCATTTAAACAATGCCAGTTACTCGATCTTGACGCAAATGGTAATCACACTGTGAGATAAGTAACCACAGGTACAGTTTTCCACAGATAAAATAGGAACGACAGTGAGAACAAACAGTAAAGGTCCCATACAGTGAGAACAGAGTGTAAAGGTCACATACATTGTGGACAGAAAGGTCCCATACAGTGAGAACAGAGTGTAAAGGTCACATACAGTGAGAACAGACATGTAAAGGTCACATACAGTGAGAACAGACTGTAAAGGTCCCATCAGTGAGAACAGATGTATAAAGTCCCATACAGTGAACAGACAGTAAAGGTCCCATACACTGAGAACAGAGTGTAAAGGTCACATACAGTGAGAACAACTGCAAAGGTCCCATACAGTGAGAACAGACTGCAAAGGTCCCATACAGTGAGAACAGACAGTAAAATCCCATACAGTGAGAACAGACTGTAAAGGTCCCATACAGTGAGAACAGACAGTGTAAGGTCACATAGAGTGAGAACAGACAGTAAAGTCCCATACAGTGAGAACAGACAGTAAAGGTCTCATACAGTAGAACAGACATAAAAGTCCCATACAGTGAGAACAGACAGTAAAGGTCACATACAGTAGAGCCAGACGTAAGTCCCATACAGTGAGAACAGACATAAAGGTCTCATACAGTGAAACAGCAGTAAAAGTCCATACAGTGGAACAGACTTACGTCGGACAGTAAAGGCATACAGTGGGGACAGTAAAGGTCCTTCATGGACAGTAAAGGTCCCTACAGTGAGGACGTAAAGGTCCCATACAGTGAAGCTGTGCTCAAATAAACTTACTGCATTGACAGTCTGGAGTGACTCAGACTCTGGCTCTCAGGCGCTCTCTCTGCTTCCAACTTCACACTGCCGGGAAGCTCAGCAATTTGCGCCGGTGCTGACACAGGCTTCTCAGTCAATCCCCCACCACTCCAGATGTGGTACCGCACATAGAGACAGCAGAGGAGGAGCAGGAAGTAAGTCCGACACTGACTGTGACTGACTCAGACTCTGTGTGTCAACTACGCAACTTACTTTCCTTGATCCGCTCCACAGATGATAGAATTAGTCAGGCACTGTTCCGGTTTGCCCAGATCTCTGTACTTTTCCAGGGACTTTAGGATAACGGGACAGCTACCTAAAATCCGGGACTATTGGCAACTATGAACAAACTGTCAGTGAACAAAAAAAAAAAAAAGAAAAGAAAATGTACAACTTTACAGATGATAGATTTTCAGACAGTTGCCTTGTGACATGTGGTACAGAAATAATTAAAGTGACTCACGGTGAAATATGTCACACAGCAATCACTATGACTACAAAAGGTTAGTTATTATTTACCAAGGTCTGACAAGAAAGACTGGTAAATAACAGCTACATTTCATAGCCTAGACATAGTTTACTAAAAGCATAACATCATGTTACTACTAGTCAATCATTAAACATAATGACAAAAACCATAGGCCATAGGAACAGCTCCAACAGCGGC
Organism: Hymenochirus boettgeri; assembly: GCA_019447015.1. Classification (NCBI taxonomy): domain Eukaryota; kingdom Metazoa; phylum Chordata; class Amphibia; order Anura; family Pipidae; genus Hymenochirus; species Hymenochirus boettgeri. The sequence goes on from CM033474.1 coordinate 251,327,739, forward strand.
TCCTATTGGCCCGTCGCCGACGGGGAGGGGGGGCGGAGCCACCAGAGCAGCGTTTGTCTCAGACTCGCTGTTATGTTAAGCGAACCCAGGGGTGAGGACCTAGCGGTTCGGTCCTCACCCTGGGTAAAAGCTAATGAACAAAGAAGAGGAGCGGAGGGAAGGTGAGTATAATTGTCCTTTAAAGCTAGGAACACACAGGCTGATATTTCGGCCTGACCTACTGATATCTTGGTCGATCAGGCCTAAATAACAGTGCCACTTTTTCACTGGCCACCAACGTAGGTTTCTGCATTCCTTTGTGCCCATCAGGAAAGGCAATCAGCCTAGCTTAAACCCTCATTTGCCAGTATACTTACCTAAACTATGGCCTGAAGAAGACGTGCACTGCAAGAAACACGTCTTCCCATTGGGAAGGATAAAAGCAGTTGCAGTGTACTAGACCAGGCAGTACAACTTAAAGGGTAACTGGTCCAAAATTGCTTTCCTCAGTATTTTTGCAATTTACTTTCATTAATTTTTTTTTACATGAGTTTTGAAGATATTTACATTTTTGGGTGTGGGGCTGCTTCCTGCTCTGAAACCATTGACTTCCCTGTGTCTCCTCCTCCCCCTTAGCCCCTACCCTTGCAGGGCATCTTTTCTTGCAGCCCCTTTTTGGCCCCTCCCACTCCCAGTAAATTGATTTCTTTCTGGTTTCTTCTACTTTCTCTTGCACTTAGCATGCGCCAACCGCAGATTAGAAGGAGAAACTAGTATTGTGACCGCAGTTTCAGACCCCTCACCACCTCTAAACTTTCTGATCATGATTTCTCTTCATATCTTGTGGCTGTGCAAAACGTAGAGAGGTGGTTGATGGCTCATTTTAAATGTGGAATTGGTTTTTTTATTTGTTGAACCGTGGCCGTTTATTAAAAATCAACTTTTTGGACCTTGGTCTATGTGTTCCCGTGGCTTTTCTTAGTTAGATCATGTGGGGGGCCAGTGAACTATGGAAAGCGGCCATGGTGGTCCTGAGAAGTTAATGGTTGCTTCACCACTGGGTTATTTCCTAATGTGAGGGGGTATTTTGGTAGCAGGATAATTTTAAGATTGTGGTAGGGCCGACCCAGTAAGTACGAAAGGGGGTGAAGGTGTCCTCATTATTATTTTAACTCCTTTTTGGTGTATCTGGTGTTAGTGTTGCAAGGATACTGTTGGTCACTAAGGAACGGGAAAAAGGCTCGACGGAAGATGACAGGGCAGGCGGACAACAGCGAGTGGTGACAACATAGTCTCACTGCTAGTGCGCATCATCTATGGGTATAGAGTGGGTGTGGTTGTGTTGGGTGGTGGGCGTGCATGCCGTCCATGGGTGATCAGGATTGTAGGGTAGCCACGAGGTTTCTAGCCCGGGCTGGCGAAGCATTGGGGTTCAGAGGGACGTGACCCGATTATGGAGCTTGACACAGATGGTTAAATAGAACATTATGTTAGATTCGAAGTGTGTGTTCAGTATATTACTGTAGTAGTATGATGTGCTCGGTGTAAAGTATGAAGCATCATAGTGCCACAATTTATGGTAAGTTTAAATTGAGACGGTGGATTGTCGAGGCGTTCGACACAGGTGTTTGGTGGCCTAAAGGGGCGTGATGGTGAAGCAAAAGGAGGGTCTGAGAAAGAAGGCACCAGTAAAGGTGGTTTGCTGTCAAAACATGCGGCAGGCATGATGCCAGGCATGGGTATGGGCGGGCAGGAAGAAACGGGAGTGAGGGTGCTTTTGCAGGCAGCTAGCGGGGGTTGAGACAACCGCGTACAAGAGGTGTGGTGGCTGTGTGGGCAGTAATAGAACCTGGGGGAGGTGAACCAAAGGCGCAAGGAGTGCGGGGGGGTCGGAACGTTGCGTTCCAGGTTGTTAGGAAGGAGACAATGGGGCGGGTCTATGCAAGCACGGAAAAAAAGGATCATGTTGTGGGTTACTAGCTGTTTTGGAAGCTGGGACACCCAGTGGATGTTGATTTTTGAGTTTTTTTTTGTTTTTTGTGTGTGGTTGGGGGGGGGGGGGTTGGTGGGTGGGTGTGGGGGGGGGTTGGTTGTTGGTGTGGTTTGGTGTTTTGGTGGTGTGGTGGGGGTGGCGGGTGGGTGTGGGGTGACAACTCCGCCGCTGCCCGTCCTCAGATGTAACTGTATGGCTAGAGAGGAAAATAACTAAACTGTGCAGTGAACTTATACATGCGCGCATACCTCCGCAGCGTGCTGGGCAGTGTATTTGTAGTCAAAATCGGCTTAGCATGACTTTCAAATCTTATTAGCGCCATGTGCGTGGTTTACGTGAAAGACACCCGCCGCATCCGCCACTTGCGATTTCAAAATCCCTTTTGCGATTTACCGCACTTGCGCATTTTAACCCATTGAATCGCATTTGCAAGATTTATCCAGGTGACAGCTCTAAATCGCCCTGATAGATGTCAAAATTCTGCCTGTGCTATGTTTGGCAGCAATACCATTAATGTTGGTTTAACTTAAGTCATGTACACAGCTGATTGGTTTGTGTACTAGGCATGTGACAAATTTTGGGGGGGCAGTTTGGAGATGCTTAACAAATAGATGTTTTTACATGGTATTGGTCCTTATAACCAAAATGACTCTCCAAGTTTGTTTCCGCTTTGTTTGCCATGACTCTTTTAATTTTTCCAGTTTCAAAGAGTTTCTCTAAATTGCTTTCCCATTTAGGTTGTGTCTGTTTTGCATGCAATAACGTTGGCATTTCCTTACAGCTGAAATCTCCAGCTGATCTTTCAGCTTTCTCTCTCCCTATGTACAACCCTTGAAAACCTTCTGTAATTATTGTGCTTTTTAAAGACCGCAGAATGTAGGCATCCTTACAGCATGTAGCGATTTTTCATGGCTTCGGAAACAAAAAAAAAAGATTCAGCCTGGATTCAGCCTCAGGCTGTGATATGTTTAACAAGTTGCCTTATTTAACCTTAGGGCTAGAAAATGTTGCTTGAGATCCTACTTCTAATTGTATTCCTAACACCCAAAATGAAAAAACCAAGCTAGGAGGCAATGGGCCCAGGCACCATCTCTAACTTCCAATTAATTCCTCAGTCTCAGTATTTCTGTTGAGCGGTCATAAACGTGGGATCGATATTTTCTTGCAAACTCCAAATATTACCTATTTCTACGTTTTAATAAAGAGTCAACTTCCATTGTCCAAGCGCACAATTCCTTCTGGCAAGATGGTGGGGGGGGGGGGTTTAAGCAATCTCTAAGTGAAGGCTAATTAATAACTTTGGGGGTATAATAAATTACGTTTGTTCTGCATTAAGTTTTGTTGTCTTTTTTTTTTTTTTTCTGCCGGCCAGGCGATCCATTCTTCAAATTTCTTCTTAGAGTTTTCTTCATCTGATGTTTTTTTTCTTTGTAATTTTTTGCCATAGGCTTGTAATGCAGAATGCCCCTGTCAATCAATGCTGCATATACAGTATATAGATATATCTAGATGAATAAACCAATTCACACTGAGACAAATGTCTGTTTTGTAAAAGGCATGCTTGTAAAACTGGATTTGCTCCTATGCTCAAGCTATTATGAAGACACTCTTCTCGAACATTAAGTTATGATGATTGCACTGCTAAATTTAACAACTCGGCGTGTTCACTTAATAAAATGACAAAAACATTAGTTTTGAGCAGCTGACATCACAAACCTTCGAAATGGAAAAAGAATGGCTAAATAGTCCTTTGGAAGAAGTAACCCAAAACTTATGTGGGCCTCAATCAATCTTGACCTTGCTGAATGTGTAATAATAAGATTATGCAGCTTTGAATTAAAGGGAAAGTTAACAATACTTTTTTAATAACTTATTGTAAGCCTAAAAATCGAGAATGAATATAAAATTATATCTTCACGTTTTAATATTCTCATGTTCAGAATTATGAAAGTGCTTATATTTGTAGAAATATAGGCAGGACTTGCAATATTTCAATTTGAACTTATCAGTTAACCTGCCCTCAACCAACTGATATATTTTGGAACTGTTGTTCTTTGCATTACTAACTCAATTATTTAAGGATAGATTATTGAGTCAGCTGTCCACTCCCTCCTAAGTCAATCAAGGCTGTGAAAATGCTAATTCAGTAATCAATGTATCTGTGTATTCAGTTAGGATCATTGGACTTAAAGTGTAGTCTTAAAGAACTAAACTCAATTCAGAATGACTTGTACAAGAATCTGTGGCAATAACTACCCTGGAAAATCCACATTAGCATATCACAGCCCAGTGTTAGGGTGTGGATTGATCAGTGGCTAAGAGGTGTTATAGGATGACCCAGAGTAAGGTTCAAAAACAGCATTGTACATGGCAGTAACAGCTGGTGTCGAACCCCCCCACACCTCTATTTAGGCTTGTTTCATTATTTTCCACATAAATATCACCTGTCCTGGACGAACGCTCTCTTGGATCAGTCCTTGTTCCTTTGAAAAGATTTGACTTACAATCTTCAATGTATGTCCTTTTTCCTTAAGCTCGGGTAACGGCCTGAACCTGAGAATTGACTCTTCTTGCTGGGCCATACGGTGGATGGCAGGTTGCTGTTTGTCTTCCCCACATACAATCAGATGCACTCTTCACTGCACTGCACTGCGTATATGAATGTCGCGTTTCTTGACCACATCACCCCCAGATCCAGTCTACATCACCTCCAGATCTAGACTACATCATCCCCAGATCCATTCTACATCACCTTCAGATTCAGTCTACATCACCCCCAGATCCAGTCTGTCTAAATCACCTCCAGATCTGGACTACATCACCGTAGATCAGTGTAAATCACCTCCAGATCCAGTCTTACATCACCTCCAGATCCAGTCTCCATCACCTCCAGATCCAGTTACATCACTCGCAGATCCAGTCTAAATCACCTCCAGATCTAGACTACATCACCTGCAGATCAGTCACATCACCTTCAGGTACATACTACATCACCTCCAGATCTAGACCACATCACCCCCAGATCCAGTCTACATCACTTCCAGATCTAGTGTACATCATCCCCAGATCCAGTCTACATCACCTTCAGATTCAGTCTACATCATCCCCAGATCCAGTCTACATCACCTTCAGATCTAGACTACATCATCTCCAGATCCAGTCTACATCACCTCCAGATCCAGTTACACCCACCCCCAGATCCAGTCTACATCACCTTCAGATTCAGTACATCACCCCCAGATCCAGTCTGCATCACCTTCAGATCTAGACTACATCACCACAGATCCCAGTCTACATCACCTCCAGATCCAGTCACACCACCCCCAGATCCAGTCTAAATCAGCTCCAGATATAGACACATAACCCCCAGATCCAGTCTACATCACCTCCAGATCAAGTTACATCACCTCCAGATCAAGTCTACATCACCTCCAGATCTAGACTACATCACCACCGATCCAGTCTACATAACCCCCAGATCCAGTCTACATACATCCAGATCAAGTCTACATCACCTTCAGATCTAGAACATCACCACAGATCCAGTCTACAATCAACTCCAGATCCAGTCTACACCACCCCCAGATCCAGTCTAAATCAGCCCAGAATAGATACATAACCCCCAGATCCAGTCTACATACCCTCCAGATCAAGTCTACATCACCTCCAGATCTAGACTAATCACCCCCAGATCTAATCTACATCACCTCAAGATCTAAACTACATCACACCCCAGATATAGTCTATATCACCTTAAGATCTAGACTACATCACCCGGAAATCCAGACCACATGACCCCCAGATCTAGACCATAACCCCCAGATCCAGTCTACATCACCTCCATATCCAGTCTAATCACCTCAGATCTAGACTACAATCACCTCCAGATCCAGTCTACATCACCTCCGGATCCAGACTACATCACCCCCAGATCCAATCTATACACTTCAAGATCAAACTACATCACCCTTAGATATAGTCACATCCCTTAAGATCTAGAACTACATCACCGGAAATCCAGACCACATCACCCCCAGATAGACTACATCATCCCCAGATCCAGTCTACATCATCTTCACATCCAGTCTACATCACCCCCAGATCCAGTCTAAATCAGCTCCAGATCTAGAATACATATCCCCCAGATCCAGTCTACATCACCTCCAGATCTAGACTACATCACCTCCAAATCCAGTCAACATCACCTCCAGATACAGACTACATCACCCCCAGATCCAATCTACATCACCTCAAGATCTAAACTCATCACCCCAGATCAGTCTAAATTACCTCCAGATCTAGACTACATAACCCCCAAATCCAGCCTACATCACCTCCAGATCTAGACCACATCAGATCTCAGTCTCCATCACCTCCAGATCCAGTCTCATCACATCCAGATCCAGTTACATCACCTCCGATCCAGTCTACATCACCTCCGATTTAGACACATCAATGCCAGATCTAGTCCCATCACCTCCAGATTCAGATTATCACCCCCCTTGACCCATAAGTCAGCATTTACCAAGGGAGCAGTCTTTAATGAATCATTGGGGGGAGGGTGTGTGTGTGGAATAATAGCAGCTCTGACATGAAGTGCTTGTAATAAGGACCTGGAAGGTTGGACCTTTCTTAATCATATTGTGCAGCTACTTCTAAGATGTACTGAACATGTAAGGAAAGCAACAATATCAGCTTTCTATGCAAACTCCAGTACAGTTGCATCATGGTTATTTTGCAGTTCTGGTGTGCAAATTAGCACACTCCACACGCCTTATAGTTTCACAATTAGTGCATAGGAGCCTGTGGTAAAACAAAGAGGTATCAGTGTGTAAGATACAGCTAACCATGCAAATGAAATATACAGATCAGCAGAAAGGGCATGACATCAAGAATAAAACTAACGTAATCTAAATTGATTTGCAAATATTGCAGATGAGGTCTTGTTAACATCTCAAACCCAGAACTGTTTATTTTTGGTTAATAATTAATATTCTGATTGGAACAAGTTGCTTCAGAGTGATTTCATTTCACTCCTAAGGGAGTGTTTCTTAGCTAGAGGCGGCCATGTTTGTGAGTATATCCCCTGATGGTACATGCAGTATAGAAGACTCTAGTCCTGCCATAGCATATAGAATAAGGGGAAAACATAGTTTGGAAATATATGAAATATTTAAAATGGCACAAAAAGCAAAAATTCATATGATTTCAAGGGAAAAAAGTGAATTTTCTTTCAAGACCATAATCCTATAATCCTTTCTGTGGTTAAATAAATTCTTGCAAAGTACGGACTTCCTGTAGGACCCCGTATAGTGTCCATTAAGCTGGGTACACACAGTACAGTCGGATCCGACGCTATCCGGGCTTTATCCGTACTGTGTGTACCTTACTTTCCGAAAGAGTGCGCGGCCGTTGAACGGATCGGGTCCTAAAGTGGCAGCTTATTACTAACCACAAAGCATAGGGTATACACTGGTTTTTCCAAAATGAAAATGTAGTATTCCTATGATGTGTAATATAGAGAAATCATTAAATAATAATGACTTTCCCACTGAACTTCCTCTTTTAACTATACAGTGTCATTCAAATGTGGTCTAAACTATAAATAAAATATCTTCTGCAAGGCTGTTGTCCAAGGCTTTTGCCCCTAACCCCCACCCCCAATTGTAAACCAGAGAGTACAATATTGAATTTAATGCAGAAATGATCTTTGCAAAGAGCCCAAGGATGACTTGGATTCATATGCGCACAGACAAATCTGTTGCGTATTCATGTGACTCCCATAGGTTCGCCTGAAAGAACTGAATGTGTAGTGCGCACAAAGCAGAATCTTCAGCTACTACTACTACTTAATTAAACATATATGTTTCAGGCCCTCTGTGCCCTTCTCGTTGAAGTATGAATATTAATACACAAACAGTCTTGGAAGATGATTTGTATAGATGATGTGCTTATCTTCCAGTGATGTGCAGTTTTTTTTACCTGGAGCTCTGTGCGGTTGGAACGTATTGTAAAAAATGGAACCTTTAGCAGGTATGAATGGAATTGGTCTACTGTACTTTTTGCCTTCTATTAAATTAAAGTGAGGGAAAGAACCTTTTGTGAGGGATGAGAAGTGGCAATAGAACTGGAAGGCAGGGGAATGGAGAGGATGAGATGTTCTTTGTATTAGAAGGCAGCGAGCTATTTTCATGACAGTGCACAAGAAGAATTAATGGGTTGTTTACAGTTTCTCATCTGTATTCAAAGACTTTTCTTTTTGTGAGGCGCTTGCTAGATTTTCTGTGTTAAAGTGATGTGTAGCACACCGGAGGAATGCTGTAGAAGAACCGATTGAATACGATTAAAAGCTTTTATTTAGGACACTTGTTTACAGTGATCCCAATAGCTATTGGCCAGTTTCTCAACAATTCTGTTTTTTCAGAGTTTGGAAAAGTTGCAAATGCAAGTTCAGGTCCTTAATGCCACGTGAAGCACCTAAACTGTGACTGCTATTTTACTAGTTTGTTACATGCATTGTGAATTAGATATTTAATGATAAGTTATCTTGCTTGTGAAGGTTCTCATTCATCCAGCTCATGGTATAATCTGTTGTATTCAATTAGATCAACTGGACTTAAAGTTTAGTTCTTGAAGACGTTTCGCTAGTCATCCGACTGGATCTCTCAATTCAGAAATGAGAAAGCCAGTCGGATGACTAGCGAAACGTCTTCAAGAACTAAACTTCAAGTCCAGTTGATCTAATTGATACAACAGATATAGATAAATGTCTTCTGTTCTGGAAAAGGTATCTGCCTCCTCCTCTGATCAATGAGCTTTTTTTATAAGCTTGAGCATGTGCAGAGGAGGCAGCAGGTGAAACAGCAGTCACTCATTAGTTGTGATGTCAGTTGTCACGCCTTGATTGGCGGCATGGAGGGAGGAGCCAGCTTACTTTGCCAGATTGGGAACAATAATTAAGGAAATAAAGTGCAAAATATATCTGTGGGTTTGGGGGCCGGTAACTAACAAGTTTTTCGTTTTAAGGATTGACATGCCCTTTAATTTCTTTTTGATTCCTCCTTTAATTTCTTTGTACGGTGGGCAGATATTAGAATGTACAGAATGATGCCAAGTTTTTAATCTTCCACTGGAAATACTCCTAGATGTCAACAGAAAACCAGCTATTCTTTGGTAAAACTCATTCTACCAAAGATGCAATTTGCTTACTTTATAACTATCAAGTTCTTTCAATTATTTTTGTATTAATACCATAGTATCAATTGTTACTGATGTTCCATGTTTTATAATCACCCAGAGTTTGGCATGTGGCTTCTTGAATTAGAGGAGAATCACTCTTACCTTGTCTGGTTTATCATTACCAATAGGGTTGATATACAATCTGCATAATGCAGCAGTGATGTCAGCGTAACTCTTCATGTCAGATTTTCTTTGTATTGCAGAATCCATTACAGTTCTTTTTGTCCAGCTGTAAGAAATGATTAACAGGTTTCACACATTTACAGATCCTGTGTATGAGCACAGCTCACTGGGGTCAGTAAAGTCACGCTAACTGATTCAATATCTTGCTAAAATGCGGTTCGGAGTGATTGTGACTCTGGGTAAATCTTCCCCACTGTGGTTTTTTTTTTTTAAATCATGCAGAATGGGGTTCTATTGGGTTAGATTGAGAAACGAGGAGACCCTGGGCAGCATGGTGACTTATTAATAACCTTGTAAGTCCAGCAACATAGTAAAGCAGTTTTCCCATAGCAAAGCAGTTTTACATTCACTATAGCACAAAATCACTGGGTGAATGCTATTGGCTGTAGTGAGGCACAGATGATCTTCACTGCACATGCTCCACACTCTATCTGTGCCTCAGTTTTGGGAGGGGGCGGATACATAGAGAGGAGACATGCATACTAACTAGGAGTGAGCTGAACAGGAGATCTAGTGACAGGGAGCACTGAGAGCAAAAAGGGATCAAGTTCTGACAGCACTAACAACATAGAAAAGTAAAGGCAAGTCATTTTTTCAGTTTAGTGTCCCTTTAACATAAACTATAACTAAAGATGTACTGAGTGTATTAGCCTTTTCGTTACTTTTGAAAGGTACCTATGAACAGTGAATATGCCCTAATCTGCTTATAGGAAATGTTCTGGTTTCACCTGACTAATTTACTGCATTAACCTAACGTATTGCCAAACTTCTTATTTATTGGCGCTACATTTCACCGTATAATTTTCATCACTGCTGAATATTTGTCTCTAAATATGGCAATAAATAAATAAGATGAAATAAAAGAAACATGTATAAAGGACACGTCCACCCTTAAAACAAAAACTGGTGATTTGTCCGTTATTGCCTGCAACCCCAACTGCTATTTTTACCAGTTTATTACATATATTTGTAACCAGATATTTAATGATAAGTTCTGTTTCTTTGTGTCCCTGTTCATTCTTTTTATAAGCTTAAACATGTGCAGAGGAGGCAGCAGTCTTGGTTGACTGCATGGAGGGAGGGGCCAGTTTACTCTGCCTAAAGGTGGCAAAGGGTGGACATGCCCATACGCCATCTGCTCAAATTTAGCTAAGCACAACTGCATGCAATTTGTATCCTCTTGTTGTGCTTATAAGTGTTCCATCTGGATACTCACACAATCTAAAAGACATTCAGATATTTTGGCTCTGATTGTGTGAGTACCTGCCAATGTGCCTGATTTGGCTGACACTATCCTGATATTTGGTGTCTTTCCCTCTGTCCAGGATCTGTTTGCAATGATGACATCACTAAACGCTTATAAGCAATGTCTATAAAGATAATAAATCACAGGAAATGAAGACTGCTGTGTGTTCTAGCAATCTCAAATTCCTTAATATCTAGAAAGTTGTAGGTAGTATATAGTGGCACATCCATCACCTGTAGGGCACAGAGTAGAATCTTGGACAATGAATAAATCAATAACTGGGGATGGGGGGGTAAGAGCTCATTATGTTTCACATTTAATTAAAAATAAAATAATTAGGCAATGTAATGATATTTAATTAGCCATCCGTCCCAAAATATTTACTGTAAAATCGAGGCCTTTACCCAACAAGAACGTTTCTCAGCCCTAAGCGTGTCCTGCTAAAGGGCTTTTTATATGGTTGTTATTCAAGCTGTTTCCATTTCAGTTAAAGTATTTGCTGAGCATCCTACATTACATCGATTACCACGTAACGGAAGTGCCATCTACTTATCACATTGCATTCGGTCTGTCTACTTTCTTCATTCAGAAGACCTTAAATTTGTGTTCAAGATCTGAGTAACAGCTCTCATGTTCGCTGTGGTTTACAGATTGACTCCTCGCTTTAAAAGGCTTTGAAATGAACAACATTTTTTTTGTATAGAAACATATCTATGGAGAAGCTTGCTACCTCTTACAGGCCAAGTGGCACTTGTCCAATATAACAGGAACACACACTGTGTTAATGGGGAACTAAAGTCCCGTACAACCCCTCTACACACACCACACACACAACATTTTTATTTTAATGTACCCAGGGCGAGGGTGTGACCTTTACTTTGGGCCACAAATGGGATGGAGTGCCTTATGGCAAAATGCGCACATCCCCTGGATCACTGGCCCAAGGGGTGGGCATAGGAAGCAGGTAGGCATCCCCATCTAAAAGCGACAGAGAGCAAGGGTGCGTGGACAGTGTGTGAGCTTGTGTATTCATTTTAGATGTTAAAAACCTCACCCATTAGGTACCAACAGTACAAACCATGGTCAGTTTTTACTGTTGGTAAATAGCATAGCTGGTAAACAATACAGAGGAAATGGAGCTTTAATTAGCTTTAATGTTGCTCTTTTCTGGAATTATTTACCAGACGTAGTATAAGCATTTGGTAAAACTATTTACTAGCATATATTGTATATCCTTTTTATTTAACATCAGCATTGATCCTAGTGTGGGAAAAGGCAATAGAATGTGGGCGGAAGCATTATAATGTGCCCATTGCGGTGTAATATAAGGAGTTCTCTGACCATATAAAAACTCGAGGCCGCATACCAAATGCTTTAATACAGGGAAGAGACTGGCAAGGTTAAAGGATATCTATACTCTATATTTCAAAAAATTGGACTTAGATTAGATACAGTAAGATCCACTAACTTTTTGTTGGATTTTGAATCTATGCTGTAGATCCTGAGAAATTATCATTTGAATTACAGATTTACAGGGAAAGACCTGTCACTCCAGAGCAGACATTATAATGTGTCCCAATCCTGACCTCTTACTAAGATCTTTGGCTGCCGCCAGTACAATTCTGCAACAATTAAGAGAATCAGCAGAGAAAAGAAGACAAGAGGAAAGGATGGGGAGATGTGTAAGCAGAGCAGTGTCCATGGTGAGGCTATGCATAACTAAAAGTGTCGCAGACACTACAAGGAGGCGTGAGTAGGGAGGGTGGGGGAATTAAGAGCACTCACTAAACATTACTAATGTAATGACAAAGCAAGCACAGGTAGATATGTGAGTACCACCATTTTACTTCTCTCAAATTGTAGTTTCTTGGTCTGTTTCTTCTACTTTTAGAATAGTTAATTTTTTAAAAAAACATATAGGGTTGGAACAGTGGGTGGTCAGAAGGGTAAGGAATCTGCAGTGGAACATTTTCTTAAAATAATCATTCAGTGGCATAGAAATTATTCCACTGTTGCTCCCATTATAATTTCAGCTACTTTTGTATTATATTGTTTTATCACAAATCTTGGTAGTTTTAAATTAGCAAGAGCAAATTGATCACAGGTTAAACACTCTTGCTGTAGATCTTTGTTATTGTAGCAATTTGAACACACTGTATGTTGGGCCATTAGAATTTTCGGGTTCAGAAATAGTTTTGGGCCCCAGACAAGCGAGACTTCAGTCTAGTGCAGGATTAAATCCTATACCCACACACCGCAGCCCTGAACATATGTTATTGCCAAGAGACGTGTTTTTGTATTAAAAAGAAAAATGTCAAATTAAACGTTTCTAAACATTACAAATATCCATTTGCTATTGAATGAGAAATATGCTTAGCCATATGTCTCCGACAGCAGTCTACTTAGTACAGATATTGCAGAGCAGATGGCAGAATCTTTAGAATTTTGTTGATTAAATTACAGTTCGGTCTGAAAACGTTCAGTGAATCAGCATAAATAGAAGCATATTCTTCACAAAAGAAAGTTTTGTCTTGTAGAATTTTACAACAGCAATTTATGGGCAATAAGTTTTCTCTACTGTTATTGCTAAATTTGGAATTTATGAAGAGGTGTTGATTGAGAATTACATCTCCTAAGAAGGAAAAGTCTATACTGTAAGTAAAAAAGGTTAAAAGTTAGGACCCACAGAATAAAGCACACTGTGAAGTGGTTGCGGGCTTAAAATAATTTGGCCAAGTTATTGAACTAATTGCTTAATTTATCCAGAGAGAAGGGCAGGTTTATTTAGTCGCAATACAATTTTAAAGTAAAAATAAGCAAATTAATTGGATGTGCACTAGGCTTCTATTTTTTGTATGTATTGAATCTCATGCTGCTGCAGATGTGTTGTAAATGCTCAATCGTATTATAAAAAGGCGAAGTGTTGTTTTGCGTTAAGTTATGCCTTTAAAAATCGTCAGGTCTGAGGTGGGAAAATGCATTAGTGGGCATATTTGTAGTTTGTAGTTAGTTTCCCAATACAAATAAGGGTCCAGAGGGGGGTCTATTTCCGTTATTTAATGTATACGATCAATGATATCGAATTTCCAATTTTCAGATTTTTCCGCTTTTCGAATTTCAGATGTAAATAGGGGTCTTATTTCCACATTACATAAGTGTTTTAACTGCAAAAGAGCCCCCAATAATGTTCTCAGTTACAGCGTGGTAGATGTTCCGGTGCTGCTTCTCTTTATTGCCACGATACTGGAATTAACGCAATAAATACGTTGGTATATTGCCATGATCAAACTCTGGTGTGAAAACGATTCAGTTTAAAATAGGCAAAAATATCTGCTCCTTAAAAACAGTTCTTTAGCTTTATTAGAGAGAAAAACGTTGGTTTAAAGGGCATCTAAGTGGGAAAATGAACTTTTTTTTCTTTCTTTCCATGTGTTCTATAATCCCCACAACCCCCCAGTGTCTGTATTTTTTAAGTCTACCTCTTGTACTGAGATACACAAATTAGAAGAAGCAATGAATGCATTCCTCTACTACTACTTGTACTGTCAATCAAATCCCTGTGACGTGACCCTCTTCCCTGCTCAAGTCCTTCCCTCCTCCCTGCTCGTAATAAAAATAGAGATAAGAACATTAGCAGGGGGAGAGAGGTAGCTTTGACTGCAGAAAAGGGTGCACTTGACCCCCTTCTTGATAGTTTTCACTGTTTGATGATGAATCGCAAAGAGAGAGATCCTATTTTAGCAGGACTCGGAGAGATCGTGTCTGCAGAACAGCTTGCTTTCTATTGGCCACTGTGCGTGGGTGTGCTTTTCAGAATGTTGAATTTTAACTCCTACTGCACACGATAAGCTTGTCGGGTAGCCGGAGTTGAGACATGGAGGAGGTAACAGAGGGGAGGGGAAGGGGGAAGTTCTGCAGAGAGATCTGACACCATGGAAAAACAGAATCACTAACAGAAGTAGGAGAAAGAGTACATGAATTTAACTTTGCAATGGGGCAAAGTGTTTTTTTCACTATAGATGCCCTTTAACTTCATGATACATAAGAGATGTGTCTTTATGTTATTTTTATCAATGGCAAACCTTGTTTCCCCTTTTAATAGTTATACTTATACAAAAAACATGGTGCAGAGCTGCAGGTGGACCTGATCTTAGCACAGTGGATCTTAAGATGGGTACACACACTACAGATTTTTGAAAGATGACTCTGTGGATGGCGTGGCTCCACTTCTTCCTTTTACATGTGTAAAAGGAAAAGGTGGAGCTGTGCCATTCACAGTGGTGAGGAGAGCCGCGGAACTCAGTGACGGCAATGCGAAGAAGGTAAACCTAAAGGGAAAAGTAAACGGAGGTGGGGAATTTAGGCAGGGGGAGGAAAAGAAGGGCAAGGCAGTGTACTCAGTGAAAGACAATGTGAACAAACGTAAACCTGAAGGGAAAGTAAATGGAGCTGGGGGAAGTGAGGCGGTGGAGAGGAGAGGGCAAGGCAATGTACTCAGTGGCAGACAATGTAAAGAAAGTAAACCGGAAGGGGGAGAAAACAAAGGTGGAGAAATGAGGAGGTGGGGAAAGATAGGATAGGATAAATTACAATGTTATTCCTATTCCTCCTCCCCATCCTTGCACAGGGCCTGGATGGTTCTCAAATGAGGGGGTGGTATATACTAAATAATGCACCCCTGCTGTAAAATATTCGGATATTAGAAGTCACCTTGGAGTTCCGTGCTCTGTATAAAAGGCACTCAGCCCGGCCTCATGCTTTTATATGGTCACGGAACTCCTCTGTGACTTCTAATATCCTTATAATTCAGTGTCATTATCTATTTTTTTTATTTTGCGTCAATAGCTGCGTGAGCATATGCTTATTTATGGTGCACGGAACGTCCTCTGCTGTGACTTCTCAATTCTATCATCCTTATAATTACAGTGATGAGGTGCAGTTGTCATCTATCCACTATAAATGGATAGAATATTCACAGCTCTGTTTATTTAAGGATGTAACCATTTGTTAACATAAAAATATAAACACTTTTATTCATTTAAAAGCGAAACATCTATTACAAAAAAAAAATGATCATTTGTAGTTAACGTACCATTTTTATTCAGCTAAAATTCTGCCGGCCAGATGACTGATAGTATCAGTAGGAATGCACAGCGTGGTGGTTGCAATTAGGAAGGTAAAATTACAGGCAGAGAAATTAGACTTTTTTAATATTTCTTCTATGACTGGAAAATACATAAACGATGTTAATGGAAAATGTACTGTATGGTTTATTTTACAGTAGAAAGTTTTGGTTGTGTATCAGTGGTAAGCAGTAGCACTGATGGTGTTCATGTATCAGTGGTTAGTATGTTTGTGTGTCATTGGGTTACACTGTATGGTGGTGATAGGTATCAGTGCTGTGATAAATCGTGCTTGAGAAGGACCTTTGTCCGAAACATGTTGCACACGTTTTCCAAATAAATCTTCAGTTTGTTCACAGCTTGTAGTCTGTGCTTTCTGTACGCTACACTGCTACCTATATTTGTTTATGTTCTCATGGTGTAGCACTTGTATTGTGTAAGTGGTATAGTGTATCCGTGGTTAACCCTGTTGGTGTATAGTGTATGTGGTTAACCCTGTATGGTGATTAGGTGTTTAGTATATGATGATCAGTGTCCTTCCCAGAATTTTTTTCCAGCCAGGTAGCATGAAAAGGTAGCGGGGGGGCAGGGAAATTTGTGACCCGCATTACCGAGAAAGCAAGTTTGCCGCACCACCCTTTTGCGGACTGGCAATTTTGCTAGTTGTTAAACTGTCCTAAAAACATATCTTGTGAATATTAGAAAGGAGTCTTGACTGGGCAGTTTTGACAGGAGTTTTGCTGGCCTTGGGCCGTGCACACGCCTATTAACCCTACATTCTTAACATAAGAGTCATAATGTTCTTTCCAGAATTTTTTTACAGCCAGGTGGCATGAAAAATGAGCGGGTGGGCTACCCGGCTAAAAGATACTAGGGTAGAACACTGTGTATGGTGCATGGTGGATCAGTGGTTAGCACTTGTATGGTGGAATCGGTGGTAAGCACTGTATGGTGGATCAGTGGTTAGAACGTATGGTGGAGCAGTGGGTTAGCAGTGGTAAGGTATGGTGGATCAGTGGTTAGCACTGTATGGTGGGATCAGTGGTTAGCATGTATGGTCGATTAGGTAAGGGATGGTGTACGGTTGACTAGTGGATGCATGGTAGCACATGGGTAGTGGGTAGGTAGTGTTTAGCATTGATGTCTTGCAATGCTTTCCTAAATTGAAAAAGTAAAAATCTACTCTGCAAGAAGTTTTCAGGGGTGGTCCTGTGTAGCCGACCGGTGGAAAACATCTCTATATGCATATGTGTTAGTATATTACTTTGTCTTGTTTTCTTCCTTATATTTTTTTAGCTTCATTGATACTTTTTATAGTGTGCTAATATCAAGTGTAGTATCTGTTCTTCATGAGAGAAGGGGGAGAGCCTTTTTGCTGTGGGGGGCGATCCCCCCAGGTTCCTTGGTTTGAATGGATCTGCACGCTACACAATTTGATTGAAGTCAAAGACTGGAATAGACTAGGCGAAGTACTCATCGGACGGTTAGTTCATGACCTCGGCGGAGGAACCGCGGGTAAGGGTGTCATGTAAGCCAGTTCGTAGTAGTATGGAACCCAGTCGAAGCCTTAAGGCGGGAAGTGTGAAAGCTTGGGCTTCCCATTGCACTATGTGCACGGGTTAGCACGTGTTCAGCACTTCTTTCCCTTCTGCCATAGCTTTGGCTATGGCGGAACAATTTTTTACTCCCTGACTGAAACGCCAGGGCTTATGGGCCCACTTTTGAAATAAAAATTTAATTAGTGCACTAGGCACGCTATTTATTTAAAGGACAATTATACTTACTATTTCCCCGATCCACTCTGCAAAGTACCCGGGTGAGGACTTAAAACGCTATGTCCTCACCTCTGGGAACTTTACAAAAGTCTGACACTACTTACTGTAATCTCCCTCGTCGCTCCGGTCGGATCCTCCCCATGGCACTGTCAATGACAGTCCAGAGGGCAGCCAATGGGAAGACACGCCTCCTTGCAGGAGCGCATCTTTCCATTGGCTGCTTCGCGACCTGTCACTCAAAGTGCCAATGGGGAGGATCGGACCGGAGCGATGAGGGAGATTACAAGTAAGTAGTGCAGGACATTGTTAAAGGACCAGAGGTGAGGACTTAGGTTTTTAGTCCTCACCCTGGGTACTATGCAGGAGTGGGGGGAAAGGAACTAGGGGGAGGTGAGTATAATTGTCCTTTAATCTGCACTTTTCATGTGCACTTTTTTGTGTGTATGGTTTGTTCACGTGGCAGGATTGCCTCAGCAGGGCCAATTCTACCATTAGGCAGAGTGGGATATTGTCTCAGGCGGACCCCTGCACTGAAGAAGAAAGGCGGGCAGACAGGCAATGGTGAAAAATAAAGTTTTTTCCTTGACCGGTCAAGAAAAAAAATAATTTCCCTAGTAACAGATATGATGTGTTAAAATCATTTATATTGTTAGGTTAGCTTTAGTTAGTTTGTTAGGCTAGGTTAGTTAGACTAGTGGGTTAGTTAGGGCCCTGCTGAAAAGTCTACCTTGACATGGTGGGGGCCTTACAAATCTTTTGGATGAAAGTTTTTATACTACAGAAAGTATGGCATTTCTAATGCATAACAAGGGCGGCATTCAAAGTTTGTCTCAGGCAGCAAAAACCCTAGAAGTGCCAGATTGCTTGAGTGGTTTTTAAGACCTTCAGGATTATCATATTTGGGGCCTGAATATATTTGGTGGCAGCTGGGGGCAGAAAGAAGGGCAAGTTGGAAAGGTTCCTGGTGCCTACCGACTGAAGGGACCTTAGTAGCCTCTCTCTAGCCCAATGGCTTTAAAGCTACGGGTCAAAGGAGAGGCAGACGGACATAAACCCTTGCACGTTTGTGAACTTTGTGTCGGTATCACTGAAAGCGACAACCCGGGCTTTCAATTAAAAAAAAAAATCTGTTTTTAATTAGAATGGGTGTTGTCTTTAAGACTGATCCGTTACAAGCGCATAGAAGAGACTCCCTCTTCCAATGGGGGTTGTCTCTACCTATTATTAAGTGTCTGTGTAGACAAAAACACATCAGGTGACCATAGGTCTGCTCTGGTTGTCTGATTATGTTCTAATAAGGTGAATTATTTTATGCATCTGGAGACTGGAATCGTTGTCTCGTCGTGAACTTTTGCTTCAGCCATGGAATTTTTTTCACTCATGCTGGTACATGGAAGAGATGGATGGCAGCAATTTGGGCAATTTAAGGTACATGTTAGGGGAAATGCCATCTCTATCCATTGTAAACAGGCTCCCTTCATGCAGGAAAGCATTTAAAAGAAAAACTATCAGAGAATCTATTGTCTGTGTAATTAAACTGAATCGACTCCGGCAGTTAACATGCTGCATTTACTATCATAAGCGCAAATTCCTGCTCGCGTCAAATGTCAGGTGAACCAGCAGGAATGGGATTATTTCATGTTCTTGGTAATGAGATGAGAGAGACGATAATTTATTAAAGTGCAGTGATTAAGTATCACATTTACTAGTATGACAGGTGATATTATCATATTAAAGGTAAGCAAGAAGGCAACTAGGTGATATAAAGGAAGTGGAAATTTAACACATTATGTGATGATAATGATTCCAACCTAGGAAGTCCACCAAGTTAGTATTTTCCTGCCACCCTGATGCAGAATACAGAGAACTAGTTAAATCCATAATACATTTAGGTATAAAACATAATAATAATGAATAAAGAAGTATAAGGTGAACAGAATGGTGAGAAACGTGCTAATTATTTTTTTAATTAAAAGACTTTAAACATGTGACATGTCCCGGAGATGCAAAATCCTGCGTAATGGGAAAAATAATTGTAAATCCATGTTACCCTGTTACTATGGAGTTATGGCTAGCCGTCTCTCGCGCGTTTGCGACGCATATATCACAATGCGCCTGTGATTTTCTACATGGAATTGGGGAACACGGAAATTCCTGCGATTTTCGAATGCGCTGCGATTGCGCGGCCATTTACGTTTGCGTTCAAATTTTTCACGCAGTCACATGCTTTTTCATTGAAAGAAGCGAAAACGCATGCGCAAAATGAAACTGACGCTAACGAACAGAAATCGTGTACGCAATTTGCATGAAAACGCTCGCAAATGCGTGCATTTGGTCGTTGTAGTGTGGCCTCAGCGTAAGGCTACTTTACGGGCGGTAAGCCTTTCGATAGGGGTTTAAAAGGAACACTAAATCCGTTTTTAAGGATTTGCCATCCGATCTATTTCCAAGGGAAGTGAGAACGCTTTTTCCACCTCCTGTGAATAATAGGATGCTCAGGAGACCGGGAACTTACTTACCGCCGACTCTCGCAAAACCGTCCTGTATTACGCTGTTCTGTCCCGCTTCGCGCGCCCAATCTTTTGTATTGGTGCGCATTGCCTAAGATAGGCCGTGGTCAGGAAAGAGCGGGTCAGTGAGGAGGGCTTGCCCGAGCTCCTATTATTCACAGGGAGGTGGGAATAAGCGTACGGAAAATAATCCCATGGCCTGCTCACTAGCCAAGGAAAAAGCAAATGATGGAAGCCAACAGGGGAGCAGATTTGGATAATGTTGGTCATACACTGACAGACATTTCTCGATTCGACTTTGATCCAAAATGATAGATGTATGTCGGGAGAAGCTCTAGTTTTTTACCTTACAGTGTTTAGGATGTTTCTTCATCGTATGTAGCTGCAAAATAATATGGCCGGGTTCCAACCTTGCAGGAAGTTGGAAGGTAAAATACAAGGTTAGCACAAAATTAACGTTGATGCTTGCCACCGTAAAATAAGAAGATAGTGATGACCCGCACCATTTGTTTGTTACTAATAATTTATAAGACAAAAGCAGGGGGGGGGAGGGACTTCAATTAATAAAACATAATGTTTAATCATAGGAAAAAACACTTGCATGCCAGATACAGGTAATGTTAGGATTGTTTATTATGACAGCAGTAAGAAGTATAGTGCAGTGCATTATACATTGTACTCTTAGAAGGGACACTATGGCCAATTACATCTTTTTCTGTACAATATATGGAGATGACTAGAATAAAAGTGATTGTAAGGTAGGTTTAGTATGCATGGTGATTATGGTGTATGTTGTGTATTGTTGATTTTTTGAGTTTGTTTGTTTTTGTTTAGAATTTTTTGTATTGTTTTGTATGGGTGTTTGGTATTTGTTTTTGGTTAAGATGTGGTGTATTTTGGAATTTGTTGTGTGTGGTAGATGTTGATTGTATGTCATTGTATTTATTGTGGTCTTGGGTGGTTTTCTATTTTTTGTGGTACGGTTGTGTCTGTGTATGTTTGGTCATTGTTGTATGAAACAGGTTGGGTTAATTGGGAAGCGCTTCGGTGTCTGTTTCCCCTACAGCTGATCCCTTGCTGAGGAGTAGGGAGATAGCAGCACAGCACAACATTTCATTGATAACGTCACGCTAACTGGATGACGCACTTAAAGGAATTGGAATCTGAAAAAATGACTTGCCTATTTCAATCTATAAATGAAACATGTAAGCAGCACTTACTCTGAGGTGTTTGTGCTGCTGCATGACTTCAGTTCAGTGATTGTTTTGCTCAAGATCATCCTCAGTCCCTGCCAGACTTTCTGACTCTAGTGACTCTGTAATCCTATAAGGCAGCATTGGGAGAGTGAATTTCCCACATGCAGGTCACGTACTGTACCAACTGTCACCATCCAGCTACAGCAAAACTACACATAACAGAAGCGTTTAATGATACTAGGGGCCCTATTTATAAGATTGCTATCGTTATTGTAAATACCGATCGTTATCGTAAAATACCGATCGTTATCGGAAATAACGATCGGTATTTAACGATAACGACCGGGATTTAACGATAACGACCGTATTAACGATTAACGACCGGTAGTTAAACTATTGTTAATACCGGTAGTTATCGTTAAATACTGATCGTTATTTATGATAACATCGGTATTTTACGATAACAACCGTTATTTTTCGATAACGATAGCGATCTTTTATAAATAGGCCCTAAGGCACTTAGCAATCTAGTCCGCAGTTTACATGTGCAAATAAAATAGCAATCTCAGTAGGGGTGGGACTGGGGTTAAATATTTAGTTTGTTCTTTTCCTTTACATTGGTTTCTTCATATGGTTCTTTTGACTGATATTGTTACAGATCCAGTCTGACTTTCAAGAGGTTGTTGACCTGCTACACCCCATTATGGCTATTAAATAACTGGTTCATATAATAGATTATTATTATATAATAAAAAAATGTGGAAACTCTGCACACTCACGGAATTGCTAATAATTACGAGACTGCTTTATGCGAGTAACAGATATTAATAAAACATTAAGGGACTGATATCAGTAAACTCCAGTAATGATCTTTTAACCTGTGGTCATTATTGTATATATGCTTGCAACTGCGACGTTTTTAAGTCAATGGACCAATACCAAGTGATAGTTAAAATACACAGTATCAGTCACTTGTAACACGGTTTCTATTTTTTATATATAAATAAAAAGTCGCAATGGTAAAGTACTGCTAATTATCTTAATTTATGTTCGCGTAAAGGATCAATATTAGAATTTAACCATATCGATGCTTTATAATACCTAGAAGAGAACAAACATTTTTAAGAGGAGAACTATACTCAGACTACTCAACTGGTTGTTTTTTTACAATGCATGCGTCAAACAAAGAATCATATTCAATCACCTTTTTAAAGGGGAAGTTAAGTGCACATACATATGCTTTTCAGGAAAAAAGAGAGTATTTTCCATCCCAATAACCAATTTGACAATTCAGCATCTTGTTGTATAAATAAATGCAACCGAAAATACTGACTTCCTGTTTGCAGGACCCCTACTAGATACCGTTATGGTCTTGCCTGACCCATGCCTGCGTTGATTCAGTTGCTCAGTAGAGATCTGAGCATTATGACCCATCCAATGCCAATTAGTAGAAATTATGTTAGGAACATTCCAAGGATGTGGTTGCATTCTGGGAAGATGAAGGATCGTTAGAACCTGAAATGTCAGCTCACTAATGTCAACAGCAGGGAACAGCAAAGGGTATGAAACTAAACAATTTTTCAAAATGGGAGAGAATATGTAGAATAACTAAGTATGCATAATACAAACTAACAATTTAAAAAATTGATAATTTCTACTTAACTGTCCCTTAACCTTTAAATCCCTTTGCTCACTGCCTCCCTACTTCTCTCTTGGTCCCTAATGTTCCTGGACGAGCCTGTGCTCTCGCAAGGAAATTTCTCCACAAACCCCCTACGAACACTGCTTCCTCCCATCTTAAACCATTCACTCTCGCTGCTTCCTACCTTGGAACTCGTCTACTCACCCCCAATCCCTCTACATCACCTCCAATCTAGACCAATCACCCCCAGATCCAGTCTACATCACCTCCAGATCTAGACCACATCACCCCCAGATCCAGTCTACATCACCTCCAATCTAGACTACATCATCCCCAAGATCCATTCTACATCACCTTCAGATTCAGTCTACATCACCCACCAGATCCAGTCTAAATCACCTCCATCTGGACTACATCACCGCTAACCAGTGTACATCACCTCCAGACCAGTCTACATCACCTCCAGATCCAGTCTCCATCACCTCCAGATCCAGTCTACATCACTCGCAGATCCGTCTAAATCACCTCCAGATCTAGACTACATCACCTGCAGATCCAGTCTACATCACCTTCAGGTACATACTACATCACCTCCAATCTAGACACATCACCACACCCCCAGATCCAGTCTACATCACTTCCAATCTAGTGTACATCATCCCCAATCCAGTCTACATCACCTTCAATTCAGTCTACATCATCCATCCCTACATCACTATCACCTTCAGATCTAGACTATCATCCCAGTCCATCTACATCACCTCCAATCCAGTCTACACCACCACCCCCAGATCCAGTCTACATCACCTTCAGATTCATGTCTACATCACCCCCGATCCATTCTGCATCACCTTCAATCTAGACTACATCACCACGATCCAGTCTACATCACCTCCAGATCCAGTCTAACCCACCCCCAGATCCAGTCTAATCAGCTCCAGATATAGACTACATAACCCCCCAGATCCAGTCTACATCACCTCCAGATCAAGTCAACATCACCTCACAGCTCAAGTCTACATCACCTCCAGATCTAGACTACATCACCACCAATCCAGTCTACATAAAGGTGATGTAGACTTGATCTGGAGGTGATGTAGACTGGATCTGGGGGTTATGTAGACTGGATCTGGTGGTGATGTAGTCTAGATCTGGAGGTGATGTAGACTTGATCTGGAGGTCTACATCACCAACCGATCCAGTCTACATAACCCCCAGATCCAGTCTACATCACCTCCAGATCAGTCTACATCACCTTCAGATCTAGACTACATCACACACCGATCCAGTCTACATCACCTCCATCCAGATCCGTCTACACCACCCCCAGATCCAGTCTAAATCAGCTCCAGATATAGACTACTAACACCCCAGATCCAGTCTACATCACCTCCAGATCAAGTCTACATCACCTCCAGATCTAGACTACATCACCCCCAATCTAATCTACATCACCTCAAGTCTAAACTACATCACATCACACCCCCAGATATCTCTATATCACCTTACAGATCTAGACTACATCACCCGGAAATCCAGACCACATGACCCCCAGATCTAGACTACATAACCCCCAGATCCAGTCTACATCACCTCCATATCCAGTCTAACATCACCTCCAGACTAACACATCAATCACCTCCAGATCCATCAATCCCCTCAGACTCCAGACTACATCACCCCCAGATCCAATCTATATCACTTCAAGATCTAAACTACATCACCCTTAGATATAGTCTACATCACCTTAAGATCTAGACTACATCACCGCGGAAATCCAGACACCATCACCCCCAGATCTAGACTACATCATCCCCAGATCCAGTCTACATCTCTTCACATCCAGTCTACATCACCCCCCAGTCCAGTCTAAATCAGCTCCAGATCTAGAATACATATCCCCCAGATCCAGTCTACATCACTCCGATCTAGACTACATCACCTCCAAATCCAGTCACATCACCTCCAGATACAGACTACATCACCCCAGATCCAATCTACATCACCTCAAGATCTAAACACATCACCCCCAGATCCAGTCTAAATTACCTCCAATCTAGACTACATAACCCCAAATCCAGCCTACATCACCTCCAGATCTAGACCCTCAGATCCATCTCCATCCCTCCAATCCAGTCTCCATCACTCCAGATCCAGTCTACATCACCTCCAGATCCAGTCTACATCACCTCCAGATTTAGACTACATCACTTGCCAGATCTAGTCCCATCACCTCCAGATTCAGATTATCACCCCCCTGACCCATAAGTCAGCATTTACCAAGGGAGCAGTCTTTAATGAATCATGGGGGGAGGGTGTGTTGTGTAATATATAGCAGCTCTGACATGAATCTTGTTAAGGACCTGGAAGGTTGGACCTTTCTTAATCATATTGTGCAGCTACTTCAAGATGTACTGAACATGTAAGGAAAGCAACAATATCACTTCTATGCAAACTCCGTACAGTTGCATCATGGTTATTTTGCAGTTCTGGTGTGCAAATTAGCACACTCCACACGCCTTATAGTTTCACAATTAGTGCATAGGAGCCTGTGGTAAAACAAAGAGGTATCAGTGTGTAAGATACAGCTAACCATGCAAATGAAATATACAGATCCAGCCAAAGGCAATGACATCAAGAATAAAACTAACGTAATCTAAATTGATTTGCAAATATTGCCAGATGAGGTCTTGTAACATCTCAAACCCAGAACTGTTTATTTTTGGTTAATATTAATATCTGCATTGAACAAGTTGCTTCAGAGTGATTCATTTCACTCCTAAGGGAGTGTTTCTTAGCTAGAGGCGGCCATGTTTGTGAGTATACCCCTGATGGTACATGCAGTAGAAGACTCGTCCTGCCATAGCATTATAGAATAAGGGGAAAACATAGTTTGGAAATATTGAAATATTTAAAATGGCACAAAAAGCAAAAATTCATATGATTTCAAGGGAAAAAGTGAATTTTCTTTCAAAGACCATAATCCTATAATCCTTTCTGTGGTAAATAAATTCTTGCAAAGTACGGACTTCCTGTAGGACCCCGTATAGTGTCCATTAAGCTGGGTACACACAGTACAGTCGGATCCGACGCTATCCGGCTTTATCCGTACTGTGTGTACCTTACTTTTCCGAAGAGTGCGCGGCCGTTGAACGATCGGGTCCTAAAGTGGCAGCTTATTACTAACCACAAAGCATAGGGTATACACTGGTTTTTCCAAAATGAAAATGTAGTATTCCTATGTATGTGTAATATAGAGAAATCATTTAAATAATAATGACTTTCCCACTGAACTTCCTCTTTTAACTATACAGTGTCATTCAAAATGTGGTCTAAACTATAATAAAATATTCTTCTGCAAGGCTGTTGTCCAAGCTTTTCTGCCCTACAACCCCCACCCCCAATTGTAAACCAGAGAGTACAATTATTGAATTTAATGCAGAAATGATCTTTGCAAAGAGCCCTAAGGATGACTTGGTATTCATATGCGCACAGACAAATCTGTTGCGTATTCATGTGACTCCCATAGGTTCGCCGGAAAGAACTGAATGTGTAGTGCGCACAAAGCAGAATCTCAGCTACTACTACTACTTAATTAAACATATATGTTCGGCCCTCTGTGCCCTTCCGTTTGAAGTATGAATATAATACACAAACAGTCTTGGAAGATGATTTGTAAGATGATGTGCTTATCTTCCAGTGATGTGCAGTTTTTTTTACCTGACTCTGTGCGGTTGGAACGTATTGTAAAAAAAATGGAACCTTTAGCAGGTATGAATGGAATTGTTCTCCTGTTTTTTGCCTTCTATTAAATTAAAGTGAGGGAAAAACCTTTTGTGAGGGATGAGAATTGGCAATCAGAACTGGAAGGCAGGGAATGGAGAGGATGAGATGTTCTTTGTATTAGAAGGCAGCGACTATTTTCATGACAGTGCACACAAAGAATTTAAATGGGTTGTTTACAGTTTCTTCCATCTGTATTACAAGACTTTTCTTCTTTGTGAGGCGCTTGCTAGATTTCTGTGTTAAAGTGATGCTGTAGCACACCGAGAGGAAGGCTGTAGAAGAACCGATTGAATACGATTAAAGCTTTATATTAGGACACGTGTTTACAGTGATCCCAAATAGCTATTGGCCAGTTTCTCAATCAATTCTGTTTTTTCAGAGTTTGGAAAAGTTGCAAATGCAAGTTCAGGTCCTTAATGCCACGTGAAAGCACCTAACTGTACTGCTATTTTTCTAGTTTGTTACATGCATTTTGAATTAGATATTTAATGATAATTTATCTTGCTTGTGAAGGTTCTCATTCATCCAGCTCATGGTATATCTGTTGTATTCAATTAGATCAACTGGACTTAAGTTTAGTTCTTGAAGACGTTTCGCTAGTCATCCGACTGGATCTCTCAATTCAGAAATGAGAAAGCCAGTCGGATGACTAGCGAAACGTCTTCAAGAACTAAACTTCAAGTCCAGTTGACTAATTGAATACAACAGATATAGATAATTTTCTTCTGTTCTGGAAAAGGTATCTGCCTCCTCCCTCTGATCAATGAGCTTTTTTTTTAACTTGAGCATGTGCAGAGGAGGCAGCAGGTGAAACAGCAGTCACTCATTAGTTGTGATGTCAGTTGTCACAGCCTGATTGGCGGCATGGAGGGAGGAGCCACTTACTTTGCCAATTGGGAACAATAATTAAGGAAATAAAGTGCAAAATATATCTGTTGGGTTTGGGGGCCGGTAACTAACAGTTTTTTTTCGTTTTAAGGATTGACATGCCCTTTAATTTCTTTTGATTCCTCCTTTAATTTCTTTGTACGGTGGGACAGATATTAGAATGTACGAATGATGCCAAGGTTCTAATCTTCCACTGAAATACTCCTAGATGTCAACAGAAAACCAGCTATTCTTTGGTAAAACCTCATTCTACCAAAGATGCAATTTGCTTTACTTATAACTATCAAGTTCTTTCAATTATTTTTGTATTAATACCATAGTATCAATGTTTACTGATTGTTCCATGTTTTTAAATCACCCAGAGTTTGGCATGTGGCTTCTTGAATTAGAGGAGAATCACTCTGTACCTTGTCTGGTTTATCATTACCAATAGGGTTGATTACAATCTCATAATGCAGCAGTGATGTCAGCGTAACTCTTCATGTCAGATTTTCTTTGTATTGCAGAATCCATTAACGTTCTTTTTGTCCAGCTGTAAGAAATATTAACAGGTTTCACACATTTACAGATCCTGTGTATTGAAGCACAGCTCACTGGGTCAGTAAAGTCACGCTAACTGATTCAATATCTTGCTAAAATGCGGTTCGGAGTGATGTGGACCGGGTAAATCTTCCCCACTGTGGTTTTTTTTTTTAAATCATGCAGAATTGGGTTTCTATTGGGTTAGATTGAGAAACGAGGAGACCCTGGCAGCATGGTGACTTATTAATTAACCTGTAAGTCCAGCAACATAGTAAACAGTTTTCCCATAGCAAAGCAGTTTTACATTCACTATAGCACAAAATCACTGGGTGAATGCTATTGGCTGTATGAGGCACAGATGATCTTCACTGCACATGCTCCACACTCTATCTGTGCCTCAGTTTTGGGAGGGGGCGGATACATAGAGGAGACATGCATACTAACTAGGAGTAGCTGAACAGAGATCTAGTGACAGGGAGCACTGAGAGCAAAAAGGGATCAAGTTCTGACAGCACTAACACATGAAAGGGATAAAGGCAAGCATTTTTTCAGTTTAGTGTCCCTTTAACATAACTACATAACTAAGATGTACTGAGTGTATTGCCTTTTCGTTACTTAAAGGTACCTATGACAGTGAATATGCCCTAATCTGCTTATAGGAAATGTTCTGGTTTCACCTGACATTTACTGCATTAACCTAACGTATTGCCAAACTTTCTTATTTATTGGCGCTACTTTCACCGTATAATTTTCATCACTGCTGAATATTTGTCTCTAAATTGGCAAATAATAAATAAGATGAAATAAAAGAAACATGTATAAAGGACACGTCCACCCTTAAAACAAAATACTGGTGATTTGTCCGTTATCTGCCTGCAACCCCAACTGCTATTTTTACCAGTTTATTACTAATTTTAACCAGATATTTAATGATAAGTTCTGTTTCTTTGTGTCCCTGTTCCATTCTTTTATAAGCTTAAACATGTGCAGAGGAGGCAGCAGTCTGGTTGACTGCATGGAGGAGGGGCCAGTTTACTCTGCCTAAAGTGGCAAGGGTGGACATGCCCATACGCCATCTGCTCAAATTTAGCATAAGCCACAACTGCATGCAATTTGTATCCTCTTGTTGTGCTATAAGTGTTCCATCTGGATACTCACACAATCAAAAAAGACATTCAGATATTTTGGCTCGGATTGTGTGATTACTGCCAATGTGCCTGATTTGCTGACACTATCCTGATATTTGGTGTCTTTCCCTCTGTCCAGGATCTGTTGCAATGATGACATCACTAACGCTTATAAGCAATGTCTATAAAGATAATAAATCACAGGAAATGAATGACTGCTGTGTGTTCTAGCAATCTCAAATTCCTTAATATCTAGAAAGTTGTAGGTAAATATAGTGCACCATCCATCCACCTGTAGGGCACAGAAGTAGAATCCTTGGACAATGATAAATCAATACTGGGGATTGGGGGGGTAGAGCTCATTATGTTTCACATTAATTAAAATAAAATAATTAGCAATGTATGATATTTAATTAGCCATCCGTCCCAAAATATACTGTAAAATCGAGGCCTTTACCCAACAAGAACGTTCCCTCAGCCCTAAGCGTGTCCTGCTAAAAGGGCTTTTTATATGGTTGTTATTCAAGCTGTTTCCATTTCAGTTGAAGTTATTTGCTGAGCTCCTACATTACATCTGATTACCACGTAACGGAAGTGCCATCTACTTATCCACATTGCATTCGGTCTGTCTACTTTCTTCATTCAGAAGACCTTAAGAATTTGTGTTCAAGACTGAGTAACAGCTCTCATGTTCGCTGTGGTTTACAGATTGACTCCTCGCTTTAAAAGGCTTTGAAATGAACAACATTTTTTTTGTATAGAAACATACTATGGAGAACTTGCTACCCTCTTACAGGCCCAAGTGGCACTTGTCCAATATAACAGGAACACACACTGTGTTAATGGGGAACTAAAGTCCCGTACAACCCCCTACACACACACACACACAACATTTTATTTTAATGTACCCAGGGCGAGGGTGTGACCTTTACTTTGGGCCACAAATGGGATGGAGTGCTCTCATGGCAAAATGCGCACATCCCCTGGATCACTGGCCCAAGGGGTGGGCATAGGAAGCAGGTAGCATCCCCATCTAAAAGCTGACAGAGAGCAAGGGTGCGTGGACAGTGTGTGAGCTTGTGTATTCATTTTAGATGTTAAAAACCTCACCCATTAGGTACCAACAGTACAAACCATGTCAGTTTTTACTGTTGGTAAATAGCATAGCTGGTAACAATACAGGAAATGGAGCTTTAATTAGCTTTAATGTTGCCTCTTTTCTGGAATTATTTACCAGACTTAGTATAAGCATTTGGTAAAACTATTTACTAGCATATATTGTATATCCTTTTTATTTAACTCAGCATTGATCCTAGTGTGGGAAAAGGCAATAGAATGCTGGGCGGAAGCATTATAATGTGCCCATTGCGGTGTAATATAAGGAGTTCTCTGACCATATAAAAACTCGAGGCCGCATACCAAATGCTTTAATACAGGGAAAGACTGGCAAGGTTAAAGGATACTAACTCATATTTCAAAAAATTGGACTTTAGATTAGATACAGTAGATCCACTAACTTTTTGTTGGATTTTGAATCTATGCTGTAATGATCCTGAGAAATTATCATTGAATTTACAGCTTTACAGGGAAGACCTGTCACTCCAGAAGCGACATTATAATGTGTCCCATCCTGACCTCTTACTAAGATCTTTGGCTGCCCGCCAGTACAATTTCTGCAACAATTAAGAGAATCAGCAGAGAAAGAAGACAAGGGAAAGGATGGGGGAGATGTGTAAGCAGAGCAGTGTCCATGGTGAGGCTGCATAACTTAAAAGTGTCGCAGACACTACAAGGAGGCAGTGAGTAAGGGAGGGTGGGGGAATTAAGAGCACTCACTAAACATTACTAATGTAATGACAAGCAAGCACAGGTAGATATGTGAGTACCACCATTTTATTCTCTCAAATTGTAGTTTCTTGGTCTGTTTCTTCTACTTTTAGAATAGTTTTAATTTTTTAAAAAACATTATAGGGTTGGAACAGTGGGTGGTCAGAAGGGTAAGGAATCTGCAGTGGAACATTTTCTTAAAATAATCATTCAGTGGCATAGAAATTATTCCACTGTTGCTCCCATTATATATTCAGCTACTTTTGTATTATATTGTTTTATCACAAACTTGGTAGTTTTAAATTAGCAAAGCATTGATCACAGGTTAAACATCTTGGCTGTAGATCTTTGTTATTGTAGCAATTTGAACACACTGTATGTTGGCCATTAGAATTTTCTGGGTTCTAAAGAAATAGTTTGTGGGCCCCAGACAAGCGAGACTTCAGTCCTAGTGCAGGATTAAATCCTATACCCACACACCGCAGCCCTGAACATATGTTTTGCCAGAGACGTGTTTTGTTATTAAAAGGAAAAATGTCAATAAAAACGTTTCTAAACATTACAAATATCCATTTGCTATTGAATGAGAAATATGCTTAGCCATATGTCTCCGAACAGCAGTCTACTTAGTACAGATATTGCAGAGCAGATGGCAGAATCTAGATTTTGTTGATTCAAATTACAGTTCGGTCTGAAAAACGTTCAGTGAATCAGACATAAATAGAAGCATATTCTTCACAAAAGAAAGTTTTGTCTTGTAGAATTTTACAACAGCATTTATGGGCATAAGTTTTCTCTACTGTTATTGCTAAATTGGAATTTATGAAGAGGTGTTTATTGAGAATTACATCTCCTAAGAAGGAAAAAGTTACTTACTGTAAGTAAAAAAGGTTAAAAGTTAGGACCCAACAGAATAAAGCACACTGTGAAGTGGTTGCTGGGCTTAAAATAATTTGGCCAAGTTATTGAACTAATTGCTTTAATTATCCAGAGAGAGGGCAGTTTATTTAGTCGCAATACAATTTTAAGTAAATATAAGCAAATTAATTGATGTGCACTAGGCTTCTATTTTTTGTATGTATTGAATCTCTGCTGCTGCAGATCGTGTTAATGCTCAATCGTATTTATAAAAGGCGAAGTGTTGTTTTGCGTTAAGTTATGCCTTTAAAAATCGTCAGGTCTGAGGTGGCGAAAATGCATTGTGGGCATATTTGTAGTTTGTAGTTAGTTTCCCAATACAAATAAGGGTCCAGAGGGGGTCTATTTCCGTTCATTTAATGTTATACGATCAATGATTATCGAATTTCCAATTTTCAGATTTTTCCGCTTTTCGAATTTCAGATGTCAAATAGGGGTCTTATTTCACATATACATAAGTGTTTTAACTGCAAAAGAGCCCCCAATAATGTTCTCAGTTACAGCGTGGTATGTTCCGGTGCTGCTTCTCTTTATTGCCACATACTGGAATTAACGCAATAAATACGTTGGTATATTGCCATGATCAAAATCTCTGGTGTGAAAACGATTCAGTTTATAAATACGGCAAAAATACTGCTCCTTTAAAAACGTTCTTTAAGCTTTATTAGAGAGAAAAACGATTGGTTTAAAGGGCATCTATAGTGGGAAAATGAACTTTTTTTCTTTCTTTCCATGTGTTCATAATTCCCCACAACCCCCCAGTGTCTGTATTTTCTTAAGTCTACCTCTCTGTACTGAGATACACAAATTAGAAGAGACATGAATGCATTCCTCTACTACTACTTGTACTGTCAATCAATCCCT
Source organism: Hymenochirus boettgeri (assembly GCA_019447015.1). Taxonomy (NCBI): domain Eukaryota; kingdom Metazoa; phylum Chordata; class Amphibia; order Anura; family Pipidae; genus Hymenochirus; species Hymenochirus boettgeri. Next base: position 251,360,557 of record CM033474.1, read on the forward strand.
GTGACGTGACCCTCTTCCCTGCTCAAGTCCTTCCCTCCTCCCTGCTCTGTAATAAACATAGAGATAAGAACATTAGCAGGGGAGAGGTAGCTTTGACTGCAGAAAGGGTGCACTTGACCCCCCTTCTTGATAGTTTTTCACTGTTTGATGATGAATCGCAAAGAGAGAGATCCTATTTTAGCAGGACTCGGAGAGATCCGTGTCTGCAGAACAGCTTGCTTTCTATTGGCCACTGTGCGTGGGTGTGCTTTTCAGAATGTTGAACTTTTAACTCCTACTGCACACGATAAGCTTGTCGGGTAGCCGGAGTTGAGACATGGAGGAGGTAACAGAGGGGAGGGGGAAGGGGGAAGTTCTGCAGAGAGATCTGACACCATGGAAAAACAGAATCACTAACAGAAGTAGGAGAAAGAGTACATGAATTTAACTTTGCAATGGGGCAAAGTGTTTTTTTTCACTATAGATGCCCTTTAACCTTCATGATACATAAGAGATGTGTCTTTATGTTATTTTTATCAATGGCAAACCTTGTTTCCCCTTTTAATAGTTAACTTATACAAAAAACATGGTGCAGGCTGCAGGTGGACCTGATCTTAGCACAGTGGATCTTAAGATGGGTACACACACTACAGATTTTTGAAAGATGACTCTGTGGATGGCGTGGCTCCACTTCTTCCTTTTACATGTGTAAAAGGAAAAGGTGGAGCTGTGCCTTTCACAGTGGTGAGGGAGCCGCGGAACTCATGTGACAGGCAATGCGAAGAAGGTAAACCTAAAGGGAAAAGTAACGGAGGTGGGGGATTTAGGCAGGGGGAGAAAGAGGGCAAGGCAGTGTACTCAGTGAAGACAATGTGAACAAACGTAAACCTGAAGGGAAAGTAAATGGAGCTGGGGGAATAGGCAGTGGAGAGGAGAGGGCAAGGCAATGTACTCAGTGGCAGACAATTGTAAAGAAAGTAAACCGGAAGGGGGAAAAACAAAGGTGGGAGAAATGAGGAGGTGGGGGAAAGATAGGATGGATAATTACAATGTTATTCCTATTCCTCCTCCCCATCCTCACAGGGGCCTGGATGGTTCTCAAATGAGGGGGTGGATTATACTAAATATGCACCCCTGCTGTAAAATATTCGGATATAGAAGTCACCTTGGATTTCCGTGCTCTGTATAAAGGCACTCAGCCTGCGGCCTCATGCTTTATATGGTCGGAACTCCTCTGTGACTTCTAATATCCTTATAATTTACAGTAGGGGTGCATTATCCACTATATAATGTATAGAATATTCACAGCTCTTGTTTTTTTAAGGATGTATCCATTTGTTAACATAAAAATATAAACACATTTTTATTCATTTAAAAGCGAACATCTATTTACAAAAAAAAATGATCATTTGTAGTTAACGTACCATTTTTATTCAGCTAAAATTCTGCCTCCAGATGACTGATAGTATCAGTAGGAATGCACAGCGGTGGTGCAATAGGAAAGGTAAAATTACAGCAGAAATTAGACTTTTTTAATATTTCTTCTATGACTAGAAAATACATAAACGATGTTAATGGAAAATGTACTGTTGGTTTATTTTAACAGTAGAAAGTTTTTGGTGTATCATTGGTAGCAGTAGCACTGTATGGTGTATCATGTATCAGTGGTTAGTATTGTATGTGTGTCATTGGTTAACACTGTATGGTGTATAGTGTATCAGTGCTGTGATAAATGGTGCTTGAGAAAGGACCTTTGTCCGAAACATGTTGCACACGTTTTCCAAATAAATCTTCAGTTTGTTCACAGCTTGTAGTCTGTGCTTTCTGTACGCTCAACTGCTACCTATATTTGTTTATAGTGTCTCATGGTTAGCATTGTATTGTGTAAGTGGTATAGTGTATCCGTGGTTAACCCTGTATGGTGTATAGTGTATCTGTGGTTAACCCTTGTATGTGCATTAGTGTTTAGTAGGTATGATCAGTGTCCTTCCCAGAATTTTTTCAGCCAGGTAGCATGAAAAGGTAGCCGGTGGGGGCAGGGAAATTTGTGACCCGCATACCGAGAACAAGTTTGCCGCACCACCCTTTTGCGGACTGGCAATTTTGCTAGTTGTTAAACTGTCCTAACATAATCTGTGAATATAGAAAGGAGTCTTGACTGGGCAGTTTTGACAGGAGTTTTGTCTGGCCTTGCCGTGCACACGCCTATTAACCCTACATTCTTAACATAAGAGTCATAATGTTCTTTCCAGAATTTTTTTAACAGCCAGGTGGCATGAAAAGTAGCTGGTGGGCTACCCGGCTAAAAGATACTAGGTAGAACACTGTGTATGGTGCATGGTGGATCAGTGGTTAGCACTTGTATGGTGGATCAGTGGTTAGCACTGTATGGTGGATCAGTGTTAGCACTGTAGGTGGTCATGGTTAGCAGTGTTGGTGGACAGTGGTTAGCACTGTATGGTGGATCAGTGGTTAGCACTGTATGGTAGATTAGTGGTTAGCAGTGTATGGTGGATCAGTGGTTAGCACTGTATGTGGATCAGTGGTTAGCCTATATGTGTAGGGTGGATTAGTGTTTAGCATTGATGTCTTGCAATGCTTTCCTAAATTGAAAAAGTAAAATCTACTCTGCAAGAAGTTTTCAGGGGTGTCCTGTGTAGCCGACCGGTGGAAAACATCTCTATTGCATATGTGTTAGTATATTTACTTTGTCTTGTTTTCTTCCTTATATATTTCTTTAGCTTCATTGATACTTTTATAGTGTGCTAATATCAAGTGTAGTATCTTTCTTATCATAGAGAGGGGGAGAGCCTTTTTGCTGTGGGGGGCGATCCCCCAGGTTCCTTGGTTTGAATGGATCTGCACGCTACACAATTTGATTGAAGCCTAAGCTGGAATAAGACTAGGCGAAGTACTCATTCTGGACGGTTAGTTCAGACCTCGGCGAGGAACCGCGGTAAGGGTTTCATGTAACCAGTTCGTAGTAGTATGGAACCCAGTCAAGCCTTAAGGCAGGGAAGTGTGAAAGCTTGGGCTTCCCATTCGCACTACTGTGCCGGGTTAGCACTGTTCAGCACTTCTTTCCTTCCTGCCAAGCTTTGGCTATGGCGGAACAATTTTTTACTCCCTGACTGAAACGCCAGGGCTTTTGGCCCACTTTTGAAATAAAAATTTAAATTAGTGCACTAGGCACGCTTTTTATTTAAAGGACAATTTAACTTACTATTTCCCCGATCCACTCCTGCAAAGTACCCAGGGTGAGGACTTAAAACGCTATGTCCTCACCTCTGGGAACTTACAAAAGTCCTGCACTACTTACTTGTAATCTCCCTCGTCGCTCCGGTCGGATCCTCCCCACTGGCACTGTCAATGACAGTCCAGGAGGCAGCCAATGGGAAGACACGCCTCCTTGCAAGCGCATCTTCCCATTGGCTGCTTCGCGACCTGTCACTCAAAGTGCCAATGGGGAGGATCGGACCGGAGCGATGAGGGAGATTACAAGTAAGTAGTGCAGGACTTGTAAATACCCAGAGGTGAGCTTAGCGTTTTAAGTCCTCACCCTGGGTACTATGCAGAGTGGGGGAAAGGAACTAGGGGGAGGTGAGTATAATTGTCCTTTATCTGCACTTTTCATGTGCACTTTTTTGTTGTGTGTATGTTTGTTCACGTGGCAGGATTGCCTCAGCAGGGCCAATTCTACATTAGGCAGAGTGGGATATTTGTCTCAGGCGGCACCCCTGCACTGAAGAAGAAAGGCGGCAGACAGGCAATGGTGAAAAATAAAGTTTTTTCCTTGACCGGTCAAGAAAAAAAATAATTTCCCCGAGTAACAGATATGATGTTGTTAAAATCATTTTATATTGTTAGGTTAGCTTTAGTTAGTTTGTTAGGCTAGGTTGGTTAGACTAGTTGGTTAGTTAGGGCCCTGCTGAAAAGTCTACCTTGACATGGTGGGCCTTACAAATCTTTGGATGAAAGTTTTTATACTACGAAAGTATGGCATTTCTAATGCATAATCAAGGGCGGCATTCAAAAGTTTGTCTCAGGCAGCAAAAAACCCTAGAAGTGCCAGATTGCTTGAGTGGTTTTTTAAGACCTTCAGGATTATCATATTTGGGGCCTGAATACTTCTTGGTGGCAGCTGGGGCAGAAAGAAGGGCAAGTTTGGAAGGTTCCTGTGGCCTACCGACTGAAGGGACCTTAGTAGCCTCTCTCTAGCCCAATGGCTTTACAGCTACGGTCAAGGGAGAGGCAGACGGATCATAAACCACTTGCACGTTTGTGAACTTTGTGTCGGTATCACTGAAAGCGCAACCCGGGCTTTCAATAAAAAAAAAATCTGTTTTTTAATTGTAATGGGTGTGTCTTTAAGACTGATCCGTTACAGCGCATAGAAGAGACTCCCTCTTCCAATGGGGTTGTCTCTACCTATTATTAAGTGTCTGTTTAGACACAAAACACATCAGGTGACCCATAGGGTCTGCTCTGGTTGTCTGATTATGTTCTAATAAAGGTGAATTATTTTTATGCATCTGGAGACTGGAATCGTTTGTCTCGTTCGTGAACTTTCTGCTTCAGCCATGGAATTTTTTCACTCATGCTGGTACTGGAAGAGATGGATGGCAGCAATTTGGGCAATTTAAGGCTACATGTCTAGGGGAAATGCCATCTCTATCCCATTGTCAAACAGGCTCCCTTCATAGCAGGAAAGCATTTAAAAAAGAAACTATCAGAGAATCTATTGTCTGTGTATTAAACTGAATCGACTCCCGGCAGTTACCATGCTGCATTACTATCAGAAGCCAAATTCCTGCTCGCGTCAACATGTCAGGTGTAACCAAGCAGGAATGGGATTATTTTCATGTTCTTGGTAATTGAGATGAGAGAGACGATAATTTATTAAAGTGCAGTGATCTAAGTATCACATTTCCTAGTATGACAGGTGATATCTATACATTTATTAAAGGGTAAGCAAGAAGCAACTATGGGTGATATAAAGGGAATGTGGGAAATTTAACACATTATGTGGATAATGATTCCAACCTATGAAATGTCCACCAAGTTAGTTATTTTCCTGCCACCCTGATGCAGACATACAGAGAACTGTAGTTAAAATCCACTAATACATTTTAGGTAATAAAACATAATAATTAAAATGAATAAAGAAGTTTAAGGTGAACAAATGGTGAGAACGTGCTAATTTATTTTTTATTAATGACTTTTAAACTGTGACATGTCCAGGGAGATGCAAAATCCTGCGCTAATGGAAAATAGTGTTAAATCCATGTTACCCTGTGTACAGGAGTTATGGCTAGCCCTCTCTCCGCGCGTTTGCGCACGCATATCATTCACAATTGCGCCTGTGATTTTTCTAACATGGAAATTGCGGGAACAGAAATTCCTGCGATTTTCGATGCGCGTGCGATTGCGCGGCCATTTACGTTTTGCGTTCAAACTTTTTCACGCAGTCACATGCTTTTTCATTGAAGAAGCGAAAACGCATGCGCAAACATGAAACTGCACGCTACGCACAGAAATCGTGTACGCAATTATGCATGAAACGCTCGCAATTGCGTGCCTGATTTGGTCGTTGTAGTGTGGCCTCAGCTTAAGGCTACTTTACGGGCGGTAAGCCTTTTCGATAGTGGCTTTAAAGGAACACTAAATCCAGTTTTTAAGTATTGCCATCCTTTTTTCTATTATCACAGGGAAGTGAGAACGCTTTTTCCCACCTCCCTGTGAATAATAGGATGCTCAAGAGACCTGGAACTTACCTTACCGCCGCCCTCCTCTCGCAAAACCGTTCGGTATCTAACAGCTGTTCTGTCCCGATCGCGCGCCCAACTCTTTTGTATTGGTGCGCATGTGCCTAAGATGGGCGCGTGGTCGGAGAAGAGCGGCTGTCAGTGAAGGAGCGCTTGCCCGAGCATCCTATTATTCACAGGGAGGTGGGAATAAGCTTACGAACATACTCCCATGGCCTGCTCACTAGCCCAGGGAAGAAAGCAAATGGAAGCCAACAGGGGAGCAAGACTTTGGATAATGTTGGTCATACACTGACCAGACATTTTGCTGATTCGACCTTTGATCCAACATGATAATGTAATGTCGGGAAAGCTCTAGTTTTTACCTTACAGTGTTTCGTAGTTGTTTTCTTCTTCGTAATGTCAGCTGCAAAATAATATGGCCGGGTTTCCAAACCTTGCAGGAACGTTGGAAGGTAAACTACAAGGTAGCACAAAATTCAACGTTGATGCTGCCACCGTAAAATACGATAGTGATACCCGCCCCATTTGTTTGTTACTAATAATTTATAACATAAAGCAGGACTTCAATTAATAAACATAATGTTTCAATCTATAGGAATACACTTGCATGCCAGTGTACAGTTAATGTTGCAGTGATTGTTTTATTATGAACAGCAGTGAAGCAGTTAATAGTGCTGTGCATTAGTACATCTGTCCATCTCTATAGCACAGGGACCCACTATGGCTCCAATTACCCCATCTTTTTCTGGTACATAATTCTATACTGGAGATGCCTAAATACCAAGTGATTCTTCTGGTCATTGTTGTATGAAACAGAGTTGGGTTATTGGAAGCGCTTCGGGTCTGTTTCCCCTACAGCTGATCCCTTGCTGAGGAGTAGGATGATACAGCACAGCACAACATTTCATTGATACGTCACGCTAACTGGATGACGCACTTAAAGGAATTGTACACTGAAAAAATGACTTTGCCTCATTTCACTATAAATGAATACATGTAAGCGCACTTACTCTGAGGTGTTTGTGCTGCTGCATGACTCAGTTCAGTGCTTTTTTTGCTCAAGATCAGTCCCTCAGTCCCCTGCCAGACTTTCTGACTCTATGTGACTCTGTAATCCCTATAAGGCAGCATTGAGAGTGAATTTCCCACCATGCAGTTCACGTTACTGTACCAACTGTCACCATTCCAGCTACAGCAAAACTACACATAACAGAAGCGTTTATGTACTAGGGGCCCTATTTATAAAATTGCTATCGTTATTGTAAAATACCGATCGTTATCGTAAAATACCGATCGTTATCGTAAAATAACGACGGTATTTAACGATAACGACCGTATTTAACGATAACGACCGGTATTTAACGATAACGACCGGTATAACACTATTGTTAAATACCGGTAGTTTTCGTTAAATACTGATCGTTTTTTTATGATAACGATCGGTATTTTACGATACAAACCGTTATTTTTCGATAACTAGCGATCTTTATAATAGGGCCCTAAGGCACTTAGCAATCTAGTCCGAGTTATACATGTGCAAATAAAATAGCAATCTCAGTAGGGGTGGGACTGGGGTTAAATATTTAGTTGTTCTTTTTCCTTTACATGCGTTTTCTTCATATGGTTCTTTTGACTGATATTGTTACAGATCCAGTCTGTACTTTCAAGAGGTTGTTGACCTGCCTACACCCCATTATGGCTATTAAATAACTGTTCATATTAGATTATTATTATAATAATTAAAACTGTGGAAACTCTTGCACACTCACGGAATCTAAATTACCGAACTGCTTTATGCGGTAACAGAATTAATAAAACATTAATGGACTGATATCAGTAAACTCCAGTAATGATCTTTTAACCCTGTGGTCATTATTGTATTTATGCTTGCAACTGCGACGTTTTAAGTCAATGGACCAATACCAAGTGATAGTAAAATACACAGTTCAGTCACTTGTAACACGGTTTCTATTTTCTTATATATAAATAAAAATGTCGCAATGGTAAATACTGCTAATTATCTGTAATTTATGTTCGCTGTAAAGGATCATATTAGAATTTAACCATATCGATCCTTTATAATACCTAGAAAGAACAAACATTTTTAAAGGAGAACTATACTCGACTACTCAACTGGTTTTTTTTTTTTTACATGCATGCGTCAAACAAAAGAATCATATTCAATACCCTCTTTTAAAGGGGAAGTTAAGTGCACATACATATGCTTTTCAGGAAAAAAGAGCAGTATTTTCCCATCCCAATACCTTAATTTGACAATTCAGCTTCTTGTCGTGTATAAATAAATGCAACCGAAATACTGACTTCCTGTTTGCAGGACCCCTACAGATACCGTTATGTCTTGCCTGACCCATGCCTGCGTTGATTCAGTTGCTCAGTAGAGATCTGAGCATTTATGACCCATCCAACTGCCAATTAGTAGAAATTACTGTTAGGAACATTCCAAGGATTGGTGCATTCTGGGAAAGATGAAGGATCGTTAGAACCTGAAATGTCAGCTCACTAATGTCAACAGCAGGGACACAAAGGGTATGAAATCAACTAATTTTTCAAAATGGGAGAGAATATGTAGAATACCTAAGTATGCATTACAAACTAACAATTTAACAAATATTGATATTTCTACTTAACTGTCCCTTTAACCTTTAAATCCCTTGTCTCACTTCGCCTCCCTACTTCTCTCTTGGTCCTAATGTTCCTGGACGAGCCCTGTGCTCCTCGCAAGGAAATCTTCTCCACAAACCCCCTACGAACACTGCTTCCTCCATCTTAAACCATTCACTCTCGCTGCTTCCTACCTTTGGAACTCTCTCCCTCTCTCCCTTCATCTGGTGACATTCTTTAGCTCTTTTAAATAAACTGTTATTCTACCTTTATGAAACCAGCACTATTGTTAGCCATCTGAGCACATTATCCTCCTACCATCTATATGTTGTCCCTCCCACTTAGATTGTAAGCTTATTGGGGCAGGGATCTCTTTCCTAATATGTCATGAAAACACCTCACCTATTTTATATATATAATAGCAAAATTGTACCCGTTGGTGCACAATGGAAATTATGTGTGTGTTGGTTTTGCTATGTGTGGATATAGGAGGATATAGAATCTTTACACAGGATATTTAAACTGTTACTCATTCACCAGCTTCCAAGGGACCAAATAGGATAATCCTGCAGGTCTGGGAGTAGACCCAGGCAATCCTGCTACACTGTGTGGTTGAAACTAAACATGCTAGGTTAATGCTTATTAGTATTCCCACCACGGCAAGTGGTGATGGTACCTCATATATTATAACAGAAGGTACCTCACAGCATCATGTTAATATAATAGCATTGCCCTAATAATCTAACGTATAAACAACATTCTCATTCCCAGTTAACCTAAGAAATGATTTATCCTTTATATTCTTATACAGATCTAATTGAAAAAAAGTTGCTTCAGACAATTTTTAATAACTGATAACTGCTTTTTATTTCAGTATTACAGTAAATCCTTGGTATACCTGCCTGGCTTACCAATAAGCAAAAGGCTAAGGACTTGCAAGTGAGCCACCTTTATCCAAACCATTAATAGTGGCTGCCAATTCAAATTGTTCTAGCCAATCATTCCACTCCCTAGTTACCCCATCAATTGGATCAAATTTAAAAATAGGTTTGGCATTGGGCCTGGTAGAGCTACTGGTCTAATTGGGGCATTTCATCTGCAGGTACAGGACAGGAGGATCTAAATCAATACTATCGTAGCAGCCTCCATAGCTTAATACAGAGAACAAATAATACAGAAAACGGGGATAATAAATGGTATTACCACACCGCTGCCACCAATTTGTACCAGATCACTGCTTTATGGAAGGATATGGGTAGCATGGCACACAGTGGGTTACTCTGGTGGTCTGGCACAAGCAGACCGTGCACAATAAACAGGTTCCCCACATAACATGTGCAGTAATCAGGGGTGTCCTTTTCTATGGTGCACCAATTTGAATATTGACCAGGCCTGTATTTTGTGTCCTTTGTAAGTTGGTGTACACGTTCTGTTGTCTCAGAGTTTGTATCCAATAAGGTACTTGTCTGTCTAATAATCTGTCCTCCCAACAGGTGGTAACGGATCTTATACACAGGATCTTGTGTTGCAGTCATTATCACTCCATAACACACACCACAATCCATTTTCACTTTCTCTCCTACCATAGAGAGCAGGATGTCATGTCTTTTATTACTCACTTACACACCTGCAGGCTGGAGGTGGTAAATAAGAGCCTTGGTGTATATGTCCATTACATACACATCACATCCTGAGTAGCAGACAGAAACTTTTTTTGGATAACACTTCCTTTCACATGGAGCAGACCGGGGTGTAGTTTAAGCTGCCATTTTAAAAAAGGGATCTCAGCTCTGTAAGTAAGTTTATGTATTTTGTATATTTTTGTGTTGTACCTAATAAAGTCAGAATATGTCAACATGGAAAATTACAATCAGTAATTCCACAATCGAAATAAAAGATCTATATCATAGTTCAACAATATCTATCATTTATAAACACTGTCCTAAGAGAACAAAAATGTGCTTAATAGAATATGTTTTCACAAACTTCAGCGCCCCCACCCCATTTTTTGCAATACTTATCTTTCTTACCTGGTGTCAGACATCTTACCTTGAATTCCTCTGGTCCTTCGCTGCTATCTCCTGGCTCCACAGTGGTAGTTTTCGAGGGTGACGTCATCCAATGACTTATGACAGCTCGCTCCAGCTGCTTTACAGCTGTGTGAGCTTAAAGAAGATTTAAATGCAGTAACTGACTGCTTACTAGCAGTCTGGTAGTTTTAAGCTCCTCCCCCTCATTCATTAACATGTGTTCTCCAATGTAAATTGGGGAAATTGTCAGTGACATGGACTGTGAGAGGAGCCAGAAAAAGTAATTTGCTGCATGAGTATAATTCTCCTTTAAGTAGACTCCCAAAGCTCTAACAGAGGAGCAGAGAGCAGCAGGTGTAACCGGACTCAAATATCTGGACTCAGAAGCAAAATAGCAAAAACCAGAAAGGATATGTTTTAAAGGATTTGAAGGGTGAGCATGCCCTAATAAGGTCAATTGCTTGTCTTTTTTATTGTCTATGTTTATATTCAACAAATGAAAAAAAAAAGAGGATTATTGCTCCTTTACATTAGTAAATGATGAAATAACAAATGTATAACGCCACGTCAGACAATTTCCATCTTTCTGTTTCTAATCTACAGTAAAACAAGGTCATTCGAAAAGCATTAACAAACTTGTCTATTCTATAACTGTTATTTTGAATGTTCTAGGAGTTTGGAAGATGGAAAATCCACAAGACTTGTGTTACGGGTGCGTCTTCTGGTAAAGAAGGACTAAGAAAACCAATTCAGGGACACAATGTGGAAAACCAACTGTTTATTCCTCTGGAAACAAGAGCCAGAAACAGAAAAGTGGGTGCAGATCATTAGAGGTAACTGTACAAATATTTCTTTAGCTGCAATGGGATATTTGTCATGTATTATGGAGATTTGTGTCAGGTTGGGCTGAAACATTTTTTTCTCTTTTCTCTGGTTGAAGCGCACTGAGCATGTCTGTACCAGTGGTAGGGGGAATAAATAAAAGAGTAACTGCAGTTACTAAAGCATTTTTGCTTTAGTGAAATTTTCACAAGTGTATATTGGCATATAAGTGATATCTTATTATAATTACCAGTAACTGGGATGTGTTTTTTAAAAAAAAGCATTGCTGCTTTAAAGGCCTGTACATTAATAAAACAGATCTTGAGAAAACACTCAATTAGATTATTTAATATTTATTTGTGGTTATACTATTGTTTTTGTGTTACTGCCATTTCCTTTTATTAAAGTGACAGTGTGTGTTCTTAGAAGAAACATAGTTACCAACAATTTCTAAAAGTTTCTAGGGACATCTTTTCAAAGTCACACACAAACGCAAAATGCATTTTCGCCACGCCCACAACAAACCACTCCCCTTTAGGTCACGGCCATTTAAACAATGCCAGTTACTCGATCTTGACGCAAATGGTAATCACACGTAGTAAGTAACCACAGGAACGGTTTTCCACAGATAAAATAGGAACAGACAGTGAGAACAAACATAAAGGTCCCATACAGTGAGAACAGAGTGTAAAGGTCACATACATTGTGGACAGTAAGGTCCCATACAGTGAGAACGAGTGTAAAGGTCACATACTGAGAACAGACAGTAAGGTCACATACAGTGAGAACAGACTGTAAAGGTCCCATACAGTGAGAACAGATAGTAAAGTCCCATACTGTGAACAGACAGTAAAGGTCCCATACACTGAGAACAGAGTGTAAAGGTCACATACAGTGAGAACAGACTGCAAAGGTCACATACAGTGAGAACAGACTGCAAAGGTCCCATACAGTGAGAACAGACAGTAAAAGTCCCATACAGTGAGACAGACTGTAAAGGTCCCATACATGAGAACAGACAGTAAAGGTCACATAGAGTGAGAACAGACAGTAAAAGTCCCATACAGTGAGAACAGACAGTAAAGGTCTCATACAGTGAGAACAGACAGTAAAAGTCCCATACAGTGAGAACAGACAGTAAAGGTCAACATACAGTGAGAACAGACAGTAAAAGTCCCATACAGTGAGAAGACAGTAAGGTCTCATACAGTGGAACAGACAGTAAAGTCCCATACAGTGAGAACAGACTGTACAGTCGGGACATTAAAGGCATACAGTGGGGACAGTAAAGGTCCCTTACAGTGGGGACAGTAAAGGTCCCATACGTGAGGACAGTAAAGGTCCCATACAGAAGCTGTGCTCAAATAAACTTACTGGCAGTGACAGTCTGATTACTCAGACTCTGGCTCTCAGGGTCTCTCTCTCTTGCTTCCAACTTCAGCACTGCCGGGAAGCTCAGCAATTTGCGCCGGTTGCTGACACAGGCTTCCAGTAATCCCCTCCCCCACATGTGGTACCGCGCACATAAGGACAGCAGAGGGAGGAGCAGGAAGTAAAGTGCCGACACTGTGATGACTCGACTCTGTGGTGTCAACTAGCGCAACTTACTTTCTGATCCAGCTCCACAGATGATAGAATTAGTCAGGCACTGTTCCGGTTTGCCCAGATCTCTGTACTTTTCCAGGGACTTTAGGATAACGGACAGCTACCTAAAACCGGGACTATTGGCAACTATGAACAAACTGTCAGTGACAAAAAAAAAAAAGAAAAGAAAATGTACAACTTTACAGATGATAATTTTCAGACAGTTGCCTTGTGACAATGTGGTACAGAAATAATTAAAGTGACTCACTGGTGAAATATGTCACACAGCAAGTCACTATGACTACAAAAGGTTAAGTGTATTTAGTTTACCAAGGTCTGACAAGAAAGACTGGGTAAATAACAGTATTTTTTCATAACTCACTATGTCTGCAGATTCATGGTTTACATGATTAAAGGACAATTATACTCATTAGGCCAATAGGAGGCACGCTCTGCAACAAGCGTGCCTTCCTATTGGCCTCGTCGCCGACGGGAGGAGGGGGCGGAGCCTACCAGAGCACGTTGTTCTCAGACTCTGCTGTATGTTAAGCGAACCCAGGGGTGAGGACCTAGCGGTTCAGGTCCTCACCCTGGGTAAAAGCTAATGAACAAAGAAGAGAGGCGGAGGGAAGGTGAGTATAATTGTCCTTTAAAGCTAGGAACACACAGGCTGATATTTCGGCCTGACCTACTGATATCTGGGTCGATCAGGCCTAAATAACGTGCCACTTTTTCACTGGCCACCAACAGGTTATCTGCTGTACCTTTGGTCCACATCAGGTAAAGGCAATCATGCCTAGCTTAAACCCTCATTTGCCAGTAATACTTACCTAAACTATGGCCTGAAGAAGACGTGCACTGCAGAAACACGTCTTCCCATTGGGAAGGATAAAGCAGAGTGCAGTGTACTAGACCAGGCAGTACACTTAAAGGGTAACTGGTCCAAAATTGCTTTCCTCATTATTTTTGCAATTTACTTTCATTAATTTTTTTTACATAGTTTTGAAGATATTTACATTTTTGGGTTTGTGGGCTGCTTCCTGCTCTGAACCATGTACGTTCCCTGTGTCTCCTCCTCCCCTTAGCCCCTACCCTTGCAGGGCATCTTTTCTTGCAGCCCCTTTTGGCCCCTCCCACTCCCAGTAACTTGATTTCTTTCTGGTTTCTTCACTTTCTCTTGCACTTGAGCATGCGCCAACCGCAGATTAGAAGGAGAAACTATATTGTGACCGCAATTCAGAACCTCCCACCTCTAAACTTTCTGATCATGATTTTCTTCATATCTTGTGCTGTGCAAAACGTAGAGAGGTGGTTGATGGCTCATTTTAAATGTAGGAACCTGGCCTTTAATTAAAAATCAACTTATTTGGGGACCACAGTTCCCCCTTTAGTTAACATTGCCAGTGATCTATGGAAACCCCATTGGTCCTAGAAGTTAAGGTCTTCACCCTGTGTATTTCTAATGTGAGGGGGTATTTGGAGCAGTATAATTCCCTTTTAAGCTAAATTGTTGGTGGGCCAAGAGTAACCTCAGCTACAGTAACAAATGTAAAATGTCCTCACATTTATATATATAATTAACTCCTATTTTTCAGGTCTATAAAAACAGTGGTGCTGTAGGGTTAACAACGAAATACTCCAGCGCTGCCCCCTCTACAGCGCATCTCTATGGGTATACGCATGCGTCCATATACTAGTATTGTAGGTTAGCCAACTTAGGCCCCTGGATAGCATGTTCAGAATTTGGACTTGACACACAATGAAATGAACAGCAAACAATGAATAATATTTTTCATATATTCTGTATATATACTATATGCTTGTAAAATATAAATCATACCACAATTATTAATTAAATTGATTTACATTTTACTTCCACACCTAAACGTGAAAAGCAAAAGGATGTCTAAGAAAGAAGTCACCAAAATGTCTCCAAAATGCATCAAGCCCATGGACATGATGGCCGCATTACAGAAACTGTGTTGTTATTGCGGCAGTACTCAGGCTTGATGGACAACCTACAAATAAGTTGAGACTTTAATAGAACCATGAACCAAATGCTGCAAGGATGCTGGGTCGAACGTTTCTTTCCATTTGTTAGAAAGGACAAGCGGCTATCAAGCACGTGAAAAAAAGTCGATATATTTGTAACTCAGCTTACCTCTGAGCTATAGCATGTGACCTACAGGTCGTAAGTGATGGATAGGTAGAAGAAAATAACTAAACTGCAGTGAACTTATACAGGGCGCATTACCCAGCAGCGCTGGGCAGGTATTTGTAGTCAAAATCGCTTAGCATGACTTCAAATCTATATTAGCGCCATGTGCGTGGTTTACGTGAAAGACACACCCGCGCATCCGCCACTTGCGATTCAAAATCCCTTTTTGCGATTTACCCACTTGCGCATTTTACCCACTTGAATCGCATTTGCAAGATTTATCCAAGTGACAGCTCTAAATCGCCCTGATAGAGTGCAAAAGTCTGCCTGTGCTATTGATTTGCAGCAACCAATTAAATGTTGGGTTTAACTTAAGTCATGTAACAGCTGATTGGTTTGTGTAATAGCATGGACAAATTTTGGGGGGGAGTTGGAGATGCTTAAATAAATAGATGTTTTTAACAGGGTATGGTCCTTATAACCAAAATGACTTCTCCAAGTGTTGTTTCCCATTTGTTTGCCATGAATCTTTTATTTTTTTTCCAGTTTCAAAGAGTTCTCTAAATTGCTTTCCCCATTTAGGGGTTGTGTCTGTTTTGCATGCAATAACGTGGCATTTTCCTTACAGCTGAATATCTCCAGCTGATCTTTCAGCTTTCTCTCTCCCCTATGTACAACCTTGAAACCTTCTGTATATTATTGTGCTTTTTTAAGACCGCAGAATGTAAGGCATCTTACAGCATGTAGCGATTTTCATGGCTTCGGATTCAGCCTGGATTCAAGCCTCAGGCTTGATATGTTTAAACAAGTTGCCTTATTTATCCTTAGGGCTAGAAATTTGCTTAGAATCGCTGACTTCTAATTGTATTCCTAACACCCAATGACAGCTAGGAAGCATGGGCCAAGGCTACCATCTCTAACTTCCATTAAATGTCCTCAGTCTCAGTATTTTTGTTGAGCTGTCGATCAAACGTGGGATCGATATTTTCTTGCAAAAACTCCAAATATTACCTATTTTCTATGTTTAATAAAGAGTCAGCTTCCTATTGTCCAAGGCGCACATTCCTTCTGGCAAGATGGTGGGGGGGGGGGGTTTAAGCAATCTCTATGAAGGGCTAATTAATAACATTTGGGGGTATATAAATTACTGTATTGTCCTGCATTAAGTTTTGGTGTCTTTTTTTTTTTTTTGCCCGCAGGCGATCCATCTTACAAATTTCTTCTTAGAGTTTCATTCATCTGATGTTTTTTTTCTTTGTAATTTTGCCAGTAGGCTTTGTAATGCAGAATGCCACTGTTCAAATCAAATCGCTGCATATATACAGTATATAGATATATTAGATGAATAAACCAATTCACTGAGACAAATGTCTGTTTTGAAAAGGCAATGCTTGTAAAACTGGATTTGCTCCTAATGCTCAAGCTATTATGAAGACCTCTTCTCGAACACTTAAGTTATGATGATTGCACTGCTAAATTTAACCCTGGCGTGTTTCACTTAATAAAATGACAAAACATTAGTTTTTAGCAGCTGGACATCACAAACCTTTCGAAATGAAAAGATGGCTAAAGAGTCTTTGGAAGAATTAACCCAAAACTTTGTGGGCCTAAAATCAATCTTGACCTTGCTGAATGTGTAATAATAAGATATATGCAGCTTTGAATTTAAAGGGAAAGTAACAATAACTTTTTTAATAACTTATTGTACCTTAAAAATCGAGAATTGAATAATAAATTATATCTTCACGTTTTAATAATTCTCATGTTCAGAATTATGAAAGCTATATTTGTAGAAATGATAGGCAGGACTTGCAATATTTCAATTTGATTATCATTACCTGCCCTCAACCAACTGATATATTTTGAACTTTGTTGCTTGCATTAATAACCAGATATTTAAGGATAATTATTGAGTAAGCTGGCCACTCCCTCCATAAGTCAATCAAGGCTGTGAATGCTAATATCAAATCAATGTATCTGTTGTATTCAGTTAGATCATTGGACTTAAAGTTAGTTCTTAAAGAACTAAACTCAATTCAGAATGACTTGTACAAGAATCTGTGGCAATTAACTACCCTGGAAAATCCCATTACATATCACAGCCAGTGTTAGGGTGTGATTGATAGTGGCTAAGAGGTGTTATAGATCACCCAGAGTAAGGTGTCAAAACAGCATTGTACATGGCAGACAGCTGGTGTCGAACCCCCCACACCTCTATTTAGGCTTGGTTTCATTATTTTCACATAAATTACCCTTCCTTGACCACCTCTCTTGAACCTCCTGTTCCTTTGAAAAGATGTTGACATTACATCTCAAGTATGTCCTTTTTTCCTTAAGATCAGGTACACGGCCTGACCTGAGGAATTGACTCTTCTTGTGCTGGGCCATACGTTGATGGCAGTTGCCTGTTTGTCTTCCCACATACAAATCAGAGCACTCTTCACTGCACTGCACTGCGTATATGATGTCGCTTTCTTGGTTTTCGTATTGGGTCTTTGGATGTACCAATTGCTGCCTCAGTGTGTTGTTCGGTTTAAAGCAGACAGGGATATACGTGTTTTTTGAAAATTCTTCTTTTTTTCTCTCGGAGACCCCTGCTACATATGGGATGACCATGTTCTTTCTCCTGTCTTGCTTCCCCCTTCACTGTTGGTACCTGTTCTTTTCTTTTCTTTTACTTCTTTTGACAAAGGCCCAGTCTGGATATCCACAAGTTTAAAGGGCTCCTCTGAGATGTTTCATTTCTTAGCCTTTCGCCTCTGTGCTAGTGGGGATGTTCTCAGCTCTGTGTTTGCAGGGTTCTCATGACCCCTCTTGTGATATAAAGGGTGGTGGGATCAAACATCAATACTGATCTGTTGGGTTGGTTTTCTGTAAACCTCTACTTGCAGTTTTACCATTACCATACCCTGAAGGTGGATCCTGCACTTTTCTTGGGAAACTTCATATCTAGAAATGTACTTATCCACCTACGTTCCCTCGTCCGGCTTCTTCTCCTCCATCCAGGAACGGGGGCCAGACCGTTAGCTGTGTCTGCGATTGGCTGAGCTCTGCAAAGAGCTGTCAGCAGAGGAGCTGAAGGAACAAGGGTTGGTAAGTACATTTCTGGGCCATTTTAGCAATGTAAACCTAGCATTTAGATTTTGGGGGATGTCCTCTAACATTAAATGAAGGGAAGGCGTAGAGCTCCACTGCACATGTTTCGAGTCCCCTAGGAGGAGCAGGAGTAGCCAGTATGGATACACACAGACAGACTCCTACTCTTTTGGACTTCCATCAGGCCCTGCGGACAAACATAATGAGCATGAGGAGAAGGTAAGGATTTTTTACACTACAAAGTGGGGGCAATTTTTATTTGGGGGTGGACATACCTTTTTAATAGTACCAAGGGTGAGGCCCTACACTGCTAAGGTCTCACCCCGGGTACTTTACCAGTCAGTTTTTCTTGACGCTCTGGTCTTCTTCCTGCTTTTCCTACAGTTGTGCGGTGCAGCCAATGAAAGACAACGCTCTGCAAAGACAGTTCTTCTCATTGGTTACATCACGACTATCACTGACAAAATGGTGGGCAAGGCAGACCAGAGCATCAAGGGAAACTTCATGAAATTATTCCAGCGAATCGGTAAAGTGCCCAAGTGAGGACATAGCAATTTAGTCTTCCCCTTGTACTACTGAGATGCGGACCATGGGAAAGGGGAGTAAATTGTCCTTGTTTGCTATTGTAAGAAAATTGGGGGGGGGTTTAATTTTTTGTATCCAATCTATAAATATATAAATCTAATCTAAACACCATGAGTCGGAAGTGAACATGTTTTTTTTATTGGTTTAAAAGGGAAGTTCAGTGCAAATACATATGCTTTTTTTAAGAAAAAAGAGCAGTCATTTTCATACCAATGAGCTTACCTGCCCATTAAACATTTTGTCTGTGTAAAAAGAAATGCAACCGAAATACTGACTTCCTGTTTGCAGGACCCTATTAGAGGACCTGTATGGTTTTGCCCTTGACCCACGCTGGTGTTGATCAGTTGCTAGTTAAGAGATCGGAGCATGTTTGACCCATCCAACAGCCATTCAGTAGAAATTACTCTAAGAACATTACAGAGAGTGGTGCATCCTGGAAGAAGAAGACCATTGGAACCTGAAATGGCAGCTCACTAATGTCAACAGCAGGGAACAGCACAAGGGTATGAAATCACTGATTTCTCAAAATGGGAGAGAAAATGTAGAATAACTAAGTAATGCATAATACTATCAAGAATTTTCAAATAATGATATTTTATACTGAACTTTCCCTTTAGAAATTCAACGATGCACATTCCCCTATTTTATAATGATTACCAGTTATTTCACAATGCTAAAATAAAAAACCTTAAAGGGCAAAGTCCAGCCACAAAAGAAACCCCAAAACCCTAAACGGTAATAGTTTGAAATGTGAAATATATAAGTCTCAACCTGAAATCCTGCACAATGTCCTGTTTCCCCTTGTTTCTCCTCCTGTTCTTCCAGTTAGCAACTGTCAGTTATGGATTTGACAGTTGACATCACAGCCAATGATTCTGAAGTTAATCCCCTATCCCCCTTCTGAGCATGCCAGGCTCGTAACAGGCTCAGTACAGGTTTCTAAATAGCTCAGTTCCAGAGGCATCCAGAAGCATAGCAGGAATACAGTAATGAATTCATAGGAACAAACTATGATATATCAACATATTTTAAAAGGCCATTCTTTCTAAAGATGTTCTTATGAGGTGAGTTGTCTC
Source organism: Hymenochirus boettgeri (assembly GCA_019447015.1). NCBI lineage: Eukaryota > Metazoa > Chordata > Amphibia > Anura > Pipidae > Hymenochirus > Hymenochirus boettgeri. The sequence goes on from CM033474.1 coordinate 251,380,277, forward strand.
CTTTAAGTATAGTTCAAGTGTTTTCTGTCCTTCGCTTCTAAGATAACAATTTTAAAAGCGGAGCAGTATGCGGGGATTTCTAACCGTATAGAGACGGAACTCAAGTAATTTTAATTTCATCATATCAAAGTACCACATTTACTTTCCCCTCCCCAACAAGTAGCAATGATTGGATGGTTTAAAAAATCCTGCGATTATGCTATAAAATGATGCATCTTTTTGCCTGCCCATCTGTTATACAGCATTGATGTGGCTTATATAGAATATGCCATTTTGTATTAAAGTGAGATTTATCTAATATATGTTTACTTGCCAAAAACTTGTTCTGACTATCAATTGACACTGTTTGTCGGTGTAGGTTTCGCACTTATCACAAAAGACCAGGATGTTCAAGTCTACCCTAGAAACGGGCTAGACAGTTATAGCAATTTATCATCCAGAAACCTGTCAAAAATACATTTAGATCTTAAAAATAGCACCTGTGTTTGTTTAAATGAGTTGTAATATGTACCCATATGGCCATAACTCGCACCACCGCTTTACAGTTATAAGTACGTAATGCCTCCTACAGTTACAATCTCTGTTGAGGAGATGTAGGAGTCTGTTTAGGACTGTAGGTCCTAATGGTTTTCATCTGATTTACTGAAGACAGGAGGTAAATGCACTATCTCTTACCTCCGTTCCCTTCAGTAAATCTTACAGGAGAGGAGGAGACACTTACCCGCGGACCTGCTCCAGCAGCGAATTCCCTGCCACCTCAATTGCCACATTGCCAGTCCTTTGCCACGTGCCGCACACACTGCGAAGGAGCGGGGACGCGTCGGAAACTGTCAGTGAAGTCGGCGCTGGAGCGGGTCCACGCGTAAGTGACTCCTCCAATCCTGTAAGATTTACTGAAGAACGGGAGGTAAGACTAGTGCATTTACCTCCTGTTCTTCAGTAAATCGAATAGAAACCAACTTACTTTTTTGATGGACATACCCTCTAGGCTGGGTACCACAGAGGGACTATTTGTACCGACCGAATGCTCGCTACGAGCACACTGGACGGGAAAATGTCCTTCGTCGCAGCCGCAATTTGCAACAATCGACGTGCTGGCCCCATAGGGAACCGCACGTTTGATCAAATTTTCAGACATGTCCGTTCGTTCGTCCAATACGACGAACGGATGATCGAGGTCGGTCACGGCCGGCAGCCCCAAACCATCAAATATTTTCGACAACTGACCGAAGTGACGTGAATCGGTCGGTCTGTCGGCCGAAAATATCTGCTGGTGTGTACCCAGCCTTAAGAGAATAAAAGATGAAATGTAATTAATCCTGAATGTATCATGTAAAAATACTGTAACTGTATCCCACCTCTCAGATCAGCAAGCATTTAACAAAAAAATCTATTCAAAGGGGAAGTTCACTGGAAAACATCATTTTAAAAATTATATTACCCATAACTAGTTATTCTACATAAACTTTCCCATTATGAAAAATTAGTTCAGTCCATACCCTTTGTTATGCTTTGCTGTTGACATTGTGAGCTGCCATTTCAGGTTCCGTAATGGTCCTTCTTCTTCCCATGATGCACCACTTCTTACTCAGTTTCTACGATTGGCTTTGGATGGGTCAAACTGCTCAGATCTTACTGAGCAACTGAATCAACTCAGTCGACTAAGACCAAAATGGGCACTATTAAGGGTCCTGCAAACGGGAGGTCGTACTTGAATGCATTTATTTAAATGCTAGATGGGCAATTAAGATCATTGGATGGGAAATTACGGCTTTTTTTTAAATCATATGTATTTTCACACATATTTACTATCTAGTGTGTCCTGGACACTTTACAAAGCTGCACATCAGTACTTTCCCACTCTTACCAGAACTGTTAACGTAACTACTAGCCTATATATAATCTAAACGCGTCAGTCAGAAAGCAAATTGTGACTCACTAGAAGGTCGGCTGTAGAAATTAGGAAATGCCAGAATTACAGGGGATTGCTCAGCAATGCATTCAGCTTATTTATTTTTAGCTTTAAAGGGAACTTCAGTAGAAATAAACATTATTGTTTAAATTATTTCTCACTATACGCTACCTAGGTATTCTACAGGTTGTCTCTCATTTTTGAAAAATCAATTGATTTCATACCATTTTGCTATGCTATGGTGTGGTCAGCAGCGAGCTGTCATTTCAAGTTTCTGCCCAGAATGCACCTTTCCGTGGAATGTTTCCTAACAGTAATACCTCTTTCCCATTGGCTATCGGTGGATTAAACGAGCAAATGATAAACTGAGACTTGTAAACAGACAGTTTTAGGGGCATAAGTAATTGTGCGAGCTTTCCGTCCCTCTTTTCATTTTAATGTGGGTATCGCCTTTATGGAGATCTATGCCAATTTTTGGGCTCTGGTTAAATCCCAAATAGGATTAACCCCTGCGTGACTATTTACACCAGCAGGAATTCACAGAAATGACATTGAATCGCTGTAAGCAGGGTTAAGTCGCGCTAAACGGTATTAGATCAATAGCGTGGCCTAACGCCTTTTACCACTAACCGCTGGTAAATCAACGTGGCTGCCAACAAAACAAATGGTCAGGTAGATATGCCTTGTAGTATTTAATATTTGTTATTATGTATTTATGGCTTAGGAAGCAGTGTCAGTCTGGGCTTGGGATGAACTTTTGAGACCCTCTGGTGAGAGACAGGCAGGAGGGACAGAGACTTTAATAGGCCCTTCACTAGAGAGAAGGTTCTGGATATACCTGCAATGGAAACCCCCTCTGAGAAAAAAAGACAGTGTGTCCCTGGATTTCCACCCAGTGGCATAACTACCACCACCCCCCGACCAGGGGGACCCGAGGGTAGTAGTGCCGCCACAAGCCCAAGAAACCTTCTGCAATCAGCCGTTTTTAACACTGATTGCACGTATGAATGAAACATATGCAACGATCAGCTTGTTTAAAAGACAGGACCAGTTCCGAAAGTTCGGGTTCGGTCTTTTAACAGCTGATCACACACGTATGTTTAACTTACGTGCAATCAGCTGTTAAAACGGCTGATGGCGAAAGGCATCTCTGAGGGAGGAGGGGGTCAGGGGCCCAGCCTCCATTCCTCGCGGGGGTCCGGGCCCCGCTTCCACCATTTTCTACAGCTACCTACCTGTATGTTCCACCTGCACATTCATGTTTTACAATAGCAGGCAGTTCCTGACACTAATTTAGCAAAAGGGAATGGTGCTGCCATAGCATTTTACTACAGAATTAGATTGTAGGTTTAATAGGTGGCGTGCCCAGAACAAATGTAGACAAAAACACTCAAACAAACACTCTTTTGAACACTCGCAAGATAATGTAAGCACGCCTTAACTAACTTTCGCAAGATGGCAGAGGCCGCGAACGGGTGCACAGCAACCAGTGAAGAATGCTCTGATTTGTATGGGGGGGAGACCAACAGCAACTTGCATTAAAGGGCATGTGTCCACCCCCAAAATAAATTTAACCCACTACTGGCCCACTCTGTGTTAAAACAAGCCTTACCTTAAATTTCTGCTCCAAATGGTTCTCCTGCTATTCCCTCCAAAGTCCAGGAACTGCAGATGTAGAAGGTCTGTCTGACGTCATCCTGCTCCTGTGTCTGCCTCAACCTCAACAGGTTTTACATGCACAGGAAGTCTCCCCCCCCCCCCTCCCCTCCCTCTCCCTCCCGTTTTGCTGCCTCTCCCCTTAGCTCAAAATCCCTTGGCTATAATATGGTTAGGTCCCCCAGCCCCAACCGCCATAATAGTTTTTAAAGAAAGTGCACAGATCTTTACTTACCTGACCACTCTCCCCTGGCGTTTTGAGGCATCGGCTGCCTCTCACCCAATCAAGACCTGGCTCCGGTACCCCCCCCGCTGCTTGCAACCAGAGGCCAGGGAGTGCAGCAAGGGTATAAGTAAGTAAAGATCTGTGCACTCTCTGAAAAAAACTATTATGGCGTTGGGGCTGGGGACCTATACCTATATTATAGCAAAAGGACCCAGAAGGGGTGATATACCCTTTAACGTATGGCCCAGAAGAGCTAATTGCTGGGGTTGGTGAAGGTAGATTCCTGAAGGTTGTGCAACATCATGGGGGGGGGTTCTAATAGTGATGACGTACATAAAGGCTGTAGTACATCTATTGTGATAAACCATAGGTAAGAGTAGTTGAGACGTTCTTTTGATTCACCAAAACTTTTACTAACCTGTGGCACGGGAATAGTCACTGCACCTGCAACCAGCATGTAATTCAGATAATTTCCATTTTCACACCTGTTACCACAAATGGCATTACTGTAAGGCATGGGTGTGGTTTTTCTAGCATTAAGAATATCAGAGCCCATGCTATATTCTTCAAATGACCACTCCTACTGTAATAAGTTAACATCACACCTATTCACAGCCATCATAATGTGTGCAGTCACTCGCACCATGAACCTTTAGTGAAAGGAGGCAATGCATGATGGTTTGTAAGGCGTGATGGCACATTGGTCAGGTGACAAACGGGGTTAACACCTACACACAACACTCGGTGACCCTTCTCTGCTTCTCAGTTCCATCTTCTATAGCATGGAGGAGAGAATGGATCAGGAGACATTTCATTCTATATGGCAGTTTTTCTTGGCTAAGTGCATTCAGCCACAATGGATCAGTTCTAGAACTATTAAAAAAAAAAGAAAAAGCATCTTTGAGAGTTTGCTGACCTTACTTGTAATAGTGCCTTGGAAATCTCACTGGATGTCTATTCACCAACACGACCTTCTCAGAGGGCAAGGCTGAATGTTGAAAAAACTAGAAAACACTCTCTTTACTTGGGCACAATGTTCCTTCATTTTACAATATAGAAGCAAACCAAGATACAGTAGATGGATTAAATGGCTAAAACATTTTAAAAAAATTTTTTATGTACAAAAGAGTACAAAGACACGCACAATGAGCGCAATAGATAACAATAGTACACTATCAATATATCAAGTACTACAAAAGTGGATTATAATTATGTATATCTCTAATTGCACCCCCTCTGACCACTCCTATCTGAGTCACAAGTCCAAAATAGTGTAAATGGTAGTCATGATACTTCAGTCACGTTGGTGAGTAGGTAAGAGTTCCTGCACGATTCAACATCAAGGGGACTGCGTATAACGTTCCCCCCCCTCACATCACAGGGTTATCCCACATAAGTATATGGGAGCATAGAGAGAGGGCCTCCCATATACTTAGTAACTTAAATCTCTTTTTGTTACTACTTGATCCAGTCTACATCACCTCCAGATCCAGTCTACATCACCTCCAGATTTAGACTACATCACTGCCAGATCTAGTCCCATCACCTCCAGATTCAGATTATCACCCCCCTTGACCCATAAGTCAGCATTTACCAAGGGAGCAGTCTTTAATGAATCATTGGGGGGAGGGTGTGTGTGTGTGAATATATAGCAGCTCTGACATGAAGTGCTTGTAATAAGGACCTGGAAGGTTGGACCTTTCTTAATCATATTGTGCAGCTACTTCTAAGATGTACTGAACATGTAAGGAAAGCAACAATATCAGCTTTCTATGCAAACTCCAGTACAGTTGCATCATGGTTATTTTGCAGTTCTGGTGTGCAAATTAGCACACTCCACACGCCTTATAGTTTCACAATTAGTGCATAGGAGCCTGTGGTAAAACAAAGAGGTATCAGTGTGTAAGATACAGCTAACCATGCAAATGAAATATACAGATCCAGCCAAAGGGCATGACATCAAGAATAAAACTAACGTAATCTAAATTGATTTGCAAATATTGCCAGATGAGGTCTTGTTAACATCTCAAACCCAGAACTGTTTATTTTTGGTTAATAATTAATATTCTGCATTGGAACAAGTTGCTTCAGAGTGATTTCATTTCACTCCTAAGGGAGTGTTTCTTAGCTAGAGGCGGCCATGTTTGTGAGTATATCCCCTGATGGTACATGCAGTATAGAAGACTCTAGTCCTGCCATAGCATTATAGAATAAGGGGAAAACATAGTTTGGAAATATATGAAATATTTAAAATGGCACAAAAAGCAAAAATTCATATGATTTCAAGGGAAAAAAGTGAATTTTCTTTCAAAGACCATAATCCTATAATCCTTTCTGTGGTTAAATAAATTCTTGCAAAGTACGGACTTCCTGTAGGACCCCGTATAGTGTCCATTAAGCTGGGTACACACAGTACAGTCGGATCCGACGCTATCCGGGCTTTATCCGTACTGTGTGTACCTTACTTTTCCGAAAGAGTGCGCGGCCGTTGAACGATCGGGTCCTAAAGTGGCAGCTTATTACTAACCACAAAGCATAGGGTATACACTGGTTTTTCCAAAATGAAAATGTAGTATTCCTATGTATGTGTAATATAGAGAAATCATTTAAATAATAATGACTTTCCCACTGAACTTCCTCTTTTAACTATACAGTGTCATTCAAAATGTGGTCTAAACTATAAATAAAATATTCTTCTGCAAGGCTGTTGTCCAAGGCTTTTCTGCCCTACAACCCCCACCCCCAATTGTAAACCAGAGAGTACAATTATTGAATTTAATGCAGAAATGATCTTTGCAAAGAGCCCTAAGGATGACTTGGTATTCATATGCGCACAGACAAATCTGTTGCGTATTCATGTGACTCCCATAGGTTCGCCCTGAAAGAACTGAATGTGTAGTGCGCACAAAGCAGAATCTTCAGCTACTACTACTACTTAATTAAACATATATGTTTCAGGCCCTCTGTGCCCTTCTCGTTTGAAGTATGAATATTAATACACAAACAGTCTTGGAAGATGATTTGTATAGATGATGTGCTTATCTTCCAGTGATGTGCAGTTTTTTTTACCTGGAGCTCTGTGCGGTTGGAACGTATTGTAAAAAAAATGGAACCTTTAGCAGGTATGAATGGAATTGTTCTACTGTACTTTTTGCCCTTCTATTAAATTAAAGTGAGGGAAAGAACCTTTTGTGAGGGATGAGAAGTGGCAATCAGAACTGGAAGGCAGGGGAATGGAGAGGATGAGATGTTCTTTGTATTAGAAGGCAGCGAGCTATTTTCATGACAGTGCACAAGAAGAATTTAAATGGGTTGTTTACAGTTTCTTCCATCTGTATTCAAAGACTTTTCTTCTTTTGTGAGGCGCTTGCTAGATTTCTGTGTTAAAGTGATGCTGTAGCACACCGAGAGGAATGCTGTAGAAGAACCGATTGAATACGATTAAAAGCTTTATATTTAGGACACTTGTTTACAGTGATCCCAATATAGCTATTGGCCAGTTTCTCAATCAATTCTGTTTTTTCAGAGTTTGGAAAAGTTGCAAATGCAAGTTCAGGTCCTTAATGCCACGTGAAAGCACCTAAACTGTGACTGCTATTTTTACTAGTTTGTTACATGCATTTGTAATTAGATATTTAATGATAAGTTATCTTGCTTGTGAAGGTTCTCATTCATCCAGCTCATGGTATATCTGTTGTATTCAATTAGATCAACTGGACTTAAAGTTTAGTTCTTGAAGACGTTTCGCTAGTCATCCGACTGGATCTCTCAATTCAGAAATGAGAAAGCCAGTCGGATGACTAGCGAAACGTCTTCAAGAACTAAACTTCAAGTCCAGTTGATCTAATTGAATACAACAGATATAGATAAATTGTCTTCTGTTCTGGAAAAGGTATCTGCCTCCTCCCTCTGATCAATGAGCTTTTTTTTATAAGCTTGAGCATGTGCAGAGGAGGCAGCAGGTGAAACAGCAGTCACTCATTAGTTGTGATGTCAGTTGTCACAGCCTTGATTGGCGGCATGGAGGGAGGAGCCAGCTTACTTTGCCAGATTGGGAACAATAATTAAGGAAATAAAGTGCAAAATATATCTGTTGGGTTTGGGGGCCGGTAACTAACAAGTTTTTCGTTTTAAGGATTGACATGCCCTTTAATTTCTTTTTGATTCCTCCTTTAATTTCTTTGTACGGTGGGACAGATATTAGAATGTACAGAATGATGCCAAGGTTTCTAATCTTCCACTGGAAATACTCCTAGATGTCAACAGAAAACCAGCTATTCTTTGGTAAAACCTCATTCTACCAAAGATGCAATTTGCTTTACTTTATAACTATCAAGTTCTTTCAATTATTTTTGTATTAATACCATAGTATCAATTGTTACTGATGTTCCATGTTTTTATAATCACCCAGAGTTTGGCATGTGGCTTCTTGAATTAGAGGAGAATCACTCTGTACCTTGTCTGGTTTATCATTACCAATAGGGTTGATATACAATCTGCATAATGCAGCAGTGATGTCAGCGTAACTCTTCATGTCAGATTTTCTTTGTATTGCAGAATCCATTAACGTTCTTTTTGTCCAGCTGTAAGAAATGATTAACAGGTTTCACACATTTACAGATCCTGTGTATTGAAGCACAGCTCACTGGGGTCAGTAAAGTCACGCTAACTGATTCAATATCTTGCTAAAATGCGGTTCGGAGTGATTGTGACTCTGGGTAAATCTTCCCCACTGTGGTTTTTTTTTTTAAATCATGCAGAATTGGGGTTTCTATTGGGTTAGATTGAGAAACGAGGAGACCCTGGGCAGCATGGTGACTTATTAATTAACCTTGTAAGTCCAGCAACATAGTAAAGCAGTTTTCCCATAGCAAAGCAGTTTTACATTCACTATAGCACAAAATCACTGGGTGAATGCTATTGGCTGTAGTGAGGCACAGATGATCTTCACTGCACATGCTCCACACTCTATCTGTGCCTCAGTTTTGGGAGGGGGCGGATACATAGAGAGGAGACATGCATACTAACTAGGAGTGAGCTGAACAGGAGATCTAGTGACAGGGAGCACTGAGAGCAAAAAGGGATCAAGTTCTGACAGCACTAACAACATAGAAAAGGATAAAGGCAAGTCATTTTTTCAGTTTAGTGTCCCTTTAACATAACTACATAACTAAAGATGTACTGAGTGTATTAGCCTTTTCGTTACTTTTGAAAGGTACCTATGAACAGTGAATATGCCCTAATCTGCTTATAGGAAATGTTCTGGTTTCACCTGACTAATTTACTGCATTAACCTAACGTATTGCCAAACTTTCTTATTTATTGGCGCTACATTTCACCGTATAATTTTCATCACTGCTGAATATTTGTCTCTAAATATGGCAAATAAATAAATAAGATGAAATAAAAGAAACATGTATAAAGGACACGTCCACCCTTAAAACAAAATACTGGTGATTTGTCCGTTATCTGCCTGCAACCCCAACTGCTATTTTTACCAGTTTATTACATATATTTGTAACCAGATATTTAATGATAAGTTCTGTTTCTTTGTGTCCCTGTTCCATTCTTTTTATAAGCTTAAACATGTGCAGAGGAGGCAGCAGTCTTGGTTGACTGCATGGAGGGAGGGGCCAGTTTACTCTGCCTAAAGGTGGCAAAGGGTGGACATGCCCATACGCCATCTGCTCAAATTTAGCATAAGCCACAACTGCATGCAATTTGTATCCTCTTGTTGTGCTTATAAGTGTTCCATCTGGATACTCACACAATCTAAAAGACATTCAGATATTTTGGCTCTGATTGTGTGAGTACCTGCCAATGTGCCTGATTTGGCTGACACTATCCTGATATTTGGTGTCTTTCCCTCTGTCCAGGATCTGTTTGCAATGATGACATCACTAAACGCTTATAAGCAATGTCTATAAAGATAATAAATCACAGGAAATGAATGACTGCTGTGTGTTCTAGCAATCTCAAATTCCTTAATATCTAGAAAGTTGTAGGTAGTATATAGTGCACCATCCATCCACCTGTAGGGCACAGAAGTAGAATCCTTGGACAATGAATAAATCAATAACTGGGGATTGGGGGGGTAAGAGCTCATTATGTTTCACATTTAATTAAAAATAAAATAATTAGGCAATGTAATGATATTTAATTAGCCATCCGTCCCAAAATATTTACTGTAAAATCGAGGCCTTTACCCAACAAGAACGTTCTCTCAGCCCTAAGCGTGTCCTGCTAAAAGGGCTTTTTATATGGTTGTTATTCAAGCTGTTTCCATTTCAGTTAGAAGTTATTTGCTGAGCATCCTACATTACATCTGATTACCACGTAACGGAAGTGCCATCTACTTATCACATTGCATTCGGTCTGTCTACTTTCTTCATTCAGAAGACCTTAAGAATTTGTGTTCAAGACTGAGTAACAGCTCTCATGTTCGCTGTGGTTTACAGATTGACTCCTCGCTTTAAAAGGCTTTGAAATGAACAACATTTTTTTTGTATAGAAACATATCTATGGAGAAGCTTGCTACCCTCTTACAGGCCCAAGTGGCACTTGTCCAATATAACAGGAACACACACTGTGTTAATGGGGAACTAAAGTCCCGTACAACCCCTCTACACACACACACACACAACATTTTTATTTTAATGTACCCAGGGCGAGGGTGTGACCTTTACTTTGGGCCACAAATGGGATGGAGTGCTCTATGGCAAAATGCAGCACATCCCCTGGATCACTGGCCCAAGGGGTGGGCATAGGAAGCAGGTAGGCATCCCCATCTAAAAGCTGACAGAGAGCAAGGGTGCGTGGACAGTGTGTGAGCTTGTGTATTCATTTTAGATGTTAAAAACCTCACCCATTAGGTACCAACAGTACAAACCATGGTCAGTTTTTACTGTTGGTAAATAGCATAGCTGGTAAACAATACAGGAAATGGAGCTTTAATTAGCTTTAATGTTGCCTCTTTTCTGGAATTATTTACCAGACGTAGTATAAGCATTTGGTAAAACTATTTACTAGCATATATTGTATATCCTTTTTATTTAACATCAGCATTGATCCTAGTGTGGGAAAAGGCAATAGAATGCTGGGCGGAAGCATTATAATGTGCCCATTGCGGTGTAATATAAGGAGTTCTCTGACCATATAAAAACTCGAGGCCGCATACCAAATGCTTTAATACAGGGAAGAGACTGGCAAGGTTAAAGGATATCTATACTCTATATTTCAAAAAATTGGACTTTAGATTAGATACAGTAAGATCCACTAACTTTTTGTTGGATTTTGAATCTATGCTGTAGATCCTGAGAAATTATCATTTGAATTTACAGCATTTACAGGGAAAGACCTGTCACTCCAGAAGCAGACATTATAATGTGTCCCAATCCTGACCTCTTACTAAGATCTTTGGCTGCCCGCCAGTACAATTTCTGCAACAATTAAGAGAATCAGCAGAGAAAAGAAGACAAGAGGAAAGGATGGGGGAGATGTGTAAGCAGAGCAGTGTCCATGGTGAGGCTATGCATAACTTAAAAGTGTCGCAGACACTACAAGGAGGCAGTGAGTAAGGGAGGGTGGGGGAATTAAGAGCACTCACTAAACATTACTAATGTAATGACAAAGCAAGCACAGGTAGATATGTGAGTACCACCATTTTACTTCTCTCAAATTGTAGTTTCTTGGTCTGTTTCTTCTACTTTTAGAATAGTTTTAATTTTTTAAAAAAACATTATAGGGTTGGAACAGTGGGTGGTCAGAAGGGTAAGGAATCTGCAGTGGAACATTTTCTTAAAATAATCATTCAGTGGCATAGAAATTATTCCACTGTTGCTCCCATTATAATTTCAGCTACTTTTGTATTATATTGTTTTATCACAAATCTTGGTAGTTTTAAATTAGCAAGAGCAAATTGATCACAGGTTAAACATCTGTGCTGTAGATCTTTGTTATTGTAGCAATTTGAACACACTGTATGTTGGGCCATTAGAATTTTCTGGGTTCTAAAGAAATAGTTTGTGGGCCCCAGACAAGCGAGACTTCAGTCCTAGTGCAGGATTAAATCCTATACCCACACACCGCAGCCCTGAACATATGTTATTGCCAAGAGACGTGTTTTGTATTAAAAAGGAAAAATGTCAAATTAAACGTTTCTAAACATTACAAATATCCATTTGCTATTGAATGAGAAATATGCTTAGCCATATGTCTCCGAACAGCAGTCTACTTAGTACAGATATTGCAGAGCAGATGGCAGAATCTTTAGAATTTTGTTGATTCAAATTACAGTTCGGTCTGAAAAACGTTCAGTGAATCAGACATAAATAGAAGCATATTCTTCACAAAAGAAAGTTTTGTCTTGTAGAATTTTACAACAGCAATTTATGGGCAATAAGTTTTCTCTACTGTTATTGCTAAATTTGGAATTTATGAAGAGGTGTTGATTGAGAATTACATCTCCTAAGAAGGAAAAAGTTACTTACTGTAAGTAAAAAAGGTTAAAAGTTAGGACCCAACAGAATAAAGCACACTGTGAAGTGGTTGCTGGGCTTAAAATAATTTGGCCAAGTTATTGAACTAATTGCTTTAATTTATCCAGAGAGAAGGGCAGGTTTATTTAGTCGCAATACAATTTTAAAGTAAAATATAAGCAAATTAATTGGATGTGCACTAGGCTTCTATTTTTTGTATGTATTGAATCTCATGCTGCTGCAGATCGTGTTAAATGCTCAATCGTATTTATAAAAAGGCGAAGTGTTGTTTTGCGTTAAGTTATGCCTTTAAAAATCGTCAGGTCTGAGGTGGCGAAAATGCATTAGTGGGCATATTTGTAGTTTGTAGTTAGTTTCCCAATACAAATAAGGGTCCAGAGGGGGGTCTATTTCCGTTCATTTAATGTTATACGATCAATGATTATCGAATTTCCAATTTTCAGATTTTTCCGCTTTTCGAATTTCAGATGTCAAATAGGGGTCTTATTTCCACATATACATAAGTGTTTTAACTGCAAAAGAGCCCCCAATAATGTTCTCAGTTACAGCGTGGTAGATGTTCCGGTGCTGCTTCTCTTTATTGCCACGATACTGGAATTAACGCAATAAATACGTTGGTATATTGCCATGATCAAAATCTCTGGTGTGAAAACGATTCAGTTTATAAATACGGCAAAAATACTGCTCCTTTAAAAACAGTTCTTTAAGCTTTATTAGAGAGAAAAACGATTGGTTTAAAGGGCATCTATAGTGGGAAAATGAACTTTTTTTTCTTTCTTTCCATGTGTTCTATAATTCCCCACAACCCCCCAGTGTCTGTATTTTCTTAAGTCTACCTCTCTGTACTGAGATACACAAATTAGAAGAAGACATGAATGCATTCCTCTACTACTACTTGTACTGTCAATCAAATCCCTGTGACGTGACCCTCTTCCCTGCTCAAGTCCTTCCCTCCTCCCTGCTCTGTAATAAACATAGAGATAAGAACATTAGCAGGGGGAGAGAGGTAGCTTTGACTGCAGAAAAGGGTGCACTTGACCCCCCTTCTTGATAGTTTTCACTGTTTGATGATGAATCGCAAAGAGAGAGATCCTATTTTAGCAGGACTCGGAGAGATCCGTGTCTGCAGAACAGCTTGCTTTCTATTGGCCACTGTGCGTGGGTGTGCTTTTCAGAATGTTGAACTTTTAACTCCTACTGCACACGATAAGCTTGTCGGGTAGCCGGAGTTGAGACATGGAGGAGGTAACAGAGGGGAGGGGGAAGGGGGAAGTTCTGCAGAGAGATCTGACACCATGGAAAAACAGAATCACTAACAGAAGTAGGAGAAAGAGTACATGAATTTAACTTTGCAATGGGGCAAAGTGTTTTTTTCACTATAGATGCCCTTTAACCTTCATGATACATAAGAGATGTGTCTTTATGTTATTTTTATCAATGGCAAACCTTGTTTCCCCTTTTAATAGTTATACTTATACAAAAAACATGGTGCAGAGCTGCAGGTGGACCTGATCTTAGCACAGTGGATCTTAAGATGGGTACACACACTACAGATTTTTGAAAGATGACTCTGTGGATGGCGTGGCTCCACTTCTTCCTTTTACATGTGTAAAAGGAAAAGGTGGAGCTGTGCCATTCACAGTGGTGAGGGAGCCGCGGAACTCAGTGACAGGCAATGCGAAGAAGGTAAACCTAAAGGGAAAAGTAAACGGAGGTGGGGGAATTTAGGCAGGGGGAGAAAAGAGGGCAAGGCAGTGTACTCAGTGAAAGACAATGTGAACAAACGTAAACCTGAAGGGGAAAGTAAATGGAGCTGGGGGAAGTGAGGCAGGTGGAGAGGAGAGGGCAAGGCAATGTACTCAGTGGCAGACAATGTAAAAGAAAGTAAACCGGAAGGGGGAGAAAACAAAGGTGGGAGAAATGAGGAGGTGGGGGAAAGATAGGATAGGATAAATTACAATGTTATTCCTATTCCTCCTCCCCATCCTTGCACAGGGGCCTGGATGGTTCTCAAATGAGGGGGTGGATTATACTAAATAATGCACCCCTGCTGTAAAATATTCGGATATTAGAAGTCACCTTGGAGTTCCGTGCTCTGTATAAAAGGCACTCAGCCTGCGGCCTCATGCTTTTATATGGTCACGGAACTCCTCTGTGACTTCTAATATCCTTATAATTTACAGTAGGGGTGCATTATCCACTATATAATGTATAGAATATTCACAGCTCTTGTTTATTTTAAGGATGTATCCATTTGTTAACAATAAAAATATAAACACATTTTTATTCATTTAAAAGCGAACATCTATTTACAAAAAAAAATGATCATTTGTAGTTAACGTACCATTTTTATTCAGCTAAAATTCTGCCTGCCAGATGACTGATAGTATCAGTAGGAATGCACAGCGGTGGTGCAATTAGGAAAGGTAAAATTACAGGCAGAAATTAGACTTTTTTAATATTTCTTCTATGACTAGGAAAATACATAAACGATGTTAATGGAAAATGTACTGTATGGTTTATTTTAACAGTAGAAAGTTTTTGGTGTATCAGTGGTAAGCAGTAGCACTGTATGGTGTATCATGTATCAGTGGTTAGTATTGTATTGTGTGTCATTGGTTAACACTGTATGGTGTATAGTGTATCAGTGCTGTGATAAATGGTGCTTGAGAAAGGACCTTTGTCCGAAACATGTTGCACACGTTTTCCAAATAAATCTTCAGTTTGTTCACAGCTTGTAGTCTGTGCTTTCTGTACGCTACACTGCTACCTATATTTGTTTATAGTGTCTCATGGTTAGCATTGTATTGTGTAAGTGGTATAGTGTATCCGTGGTTAACCCTGTATGGTGTATAGTGTATCTGTGGTTAACCCTGTATGGTGCATTAGTGTTTAGTACTGTATGATCAGTGTCCTTCCCAGAATTTTTTTCCAGCCAGGTAGCATGAAAAGGTAGCCGGGTGGGGCAGGGAAATTTGTGACCCGCATACCGAGAAAGCAAGTTTGCCGCACCACCCTTTTGCGGACTGGCAATTTTGCTAGTTAGTTAAACTGTCCTAACATAATCTTGTGAATATTAGAAAGGAGTCTTGACTGGGCAGTTTTGACAGGAGTTTTGTCTGGCCTTGGTGCCGTGCACACGCCTATTAACCCTACATTCTTAACATAAGAGTCATAATGTTCTTTCCAGAATTTTTTTACAGCCAGGTGGCATGAAAAAGTAGCTGGGTGGGCTACCCGGCTAAAAGATACTAGGTAGAACACTGTGTATGGTGCATGGTGGATCAGTGGTTAGCACTTGTATGGTGGATCAGTGGTTAGCACTGTATGGTGGATCAGTGGTTAGCACTGTATGGTGGATCAGTGGTTAGCAGTGTATGGTGGATCAGTGGTTAGCACTGTATGGTGGATCAGTGGTTAGCACTGTATGGTAGATTAGTGGTTAGCAGTGTATGGTGGATCAGTGGTTAGCACTGTATGGTGGATCAGTGGTTAGCACTATATGGTGTAGGGTGGATTAGTGTTTAGCATTGATGTCTTGCAATGCTTTCCTAAATTGAAAAAGTAAAATCTACTCTGCAAGAAGTTTTCAGGGGTGTCCTGTGTAGCCGACCGGTGGAAAACATCTCTATATGCATATGTGTTAGTATATTTACTTTGTCTTGTTTTCTTCCTTATATATTTCTTTAGCTTCATTGATACTTTTTATAGTGTGCTAATATCAAGTGTAGTATCTGTTCTTATCATGAGAGAAGGGGGAGAGCCTTTTTGCTGTGGGGGGCGATCCCCCCAGGTTCCTTGGTTTGAATGGATCTGCACGCTACACAATTTGATTGAAGCCTAAAGCTGGAATAAGACTAGGCGAAGTACTCATTCTGGACGGTTAGTTCATGACCTCGGCGGAGGAACCGCGGTAAGGGTGTCATGTAAGCCAGTTCGTAGTAGTATGGAACCCAGTCGAAGCCTTAAGGCAGGGAAGTGTGAAAGCTTGGGCTTCCCATTCGCACTACTGTGCACGGGTTAGCACGTGTTCAGCACTTCTTTCCCTTCCTGCCATAGCTTTGGCTATGGCGGAACAATTTTTTACTCCCTGACTGAAACGCCAGGGCTTATTGGCCCACTTTTGAAATAAAAATTTAAATTAGTGCACTAGGCACGCTTATTTATTTAAAGGACAATTATACTTACTATTTCCCCGATCCACTCCTGCAAAGTACCCAGGGTGAGGACTTAAAACGCTATGTCCTCACCTCTGGGAACTTTACAAAAGTCCTGCACTACTTACTTGTAATCTCCCTCGTCGCTCCGGTCGGATCCTCCCCACTGGCACTGTCAATGACAGTCCAGGAGGCAGCCAATGGGAAGACACGCCTCCTTGCAGAGCGCATCTTCCCATTGGCTGCTTCGCGACCTGTCACTCAAAGTGCCAATGGGGAGGATCGGACCGGAGCGATGAGGGAGATTACAAGTAAGTAGTGCAGGACATTTGTAAAGTACCCAGAGGTGAGGACTTAGCGTTTTAAGTCCTCACCCTGGGTACTATGCAGGAGTGGGGGGAAAGGAACTAGGGGGAGGTGAGTATAATTGTCCTTTAATCTGCACTTTTCATGTGCACTTTTTGTTGTGTGTATGTTTGTTCACGTGGCAGGATTGCCTCAGCAGGGCCAATTCTACCATTAGGCAGAGTGGGATATTTGTCTCAGGCGGCACCCCTGCACTGAAGAAGAAAGGCGGCAGACAGGCAATGGTGAAAAATAAAGTTTTTTCCTTGACCGGTCAAGAAAAAAAATAATTTCCCCTAGTAACAGATATGATGTTGTTAAAATCATTTTATATTGTTAGGTTAGCTTTAGTTAGTTTGTTAGGCTAGGTTAGGTTAGACTAGTTGGGTTAGTTAGGGCCCTGCTGAAAAGTCTACCTTGACATGGTGGGGGCCTTACAAATCTTTTGGATGAAAGTTTTTATACTACAGAAAGTATGGCATTTCTAATGCATAATCAAGGGCGGCATTCAAAAGTTTGTCTCAGGCAGCAAAAACCCTAGAAGTGCCAGATTGCTTGAGTGGTTTTTAAGACCTTCAGGATTATCATATTTGGGGCCTGAATACTTCTTGGTGGCAGCTGGGGGCAGAAAGAAGGGCAAGTTTGGAAAGGTTCCTGGTGCCTACCGACTGAAGGGACCTTAGTAGCCTCTCTCTAGCCCAATGGCTTTACAGCTACGGGTCAAAGGGAGAGGCAGACGGATCATAAACCACTTGCACGTTTGTGAACTTTGTGTCGGTATCACTGAAAGCGCAACCCGGGCTTTCAATTAAAAAAAAAAATCTGTTTTTTAATTAGTAATGGGTGTGTCTTTAAGACTGATCCGTTACAGCGCATAGAAGAGACTCCCTCTTCCAATGGGGGTTGTCTCTACCTATTATTAAGTGTCTGTTTAGACACAAAACACATCAGGTGACCCATAGGGTCTGCTCTGGTTGTCTGATTATGTTCTAATAAAGGTGAATTATTTTTATGCATCTGGAGACTGGAATCGTTTGTCTCGTTCGTGAACTTTCTGCTTCAGCCATGGAATTTTTTCACTCATGCTGGTACTGGAAGAGATGGATGGCAGCAATTTGGGCAATTTAAGGCTACATGTCTAGGGGAAATGCCATCTCTATCCCATTGTCAAACAGGCTCCCTTCATAGCAGGAAAGCATTTAAAAGAAACTATCAGAGAATCTATTGTCTGTGTAATTAAACTGAATCGACTCCCGGCAGTTAACATGCTGCATTTACTATCAGAAGCCAAATTCCTGCTCGCGTCAACATGTCAGGTGTAACCAAGCAGGAATGGGATTATTTTCATGTTCTTGGTAATTGAGATGAGAGAGACGATAATTTATTAAAGTGCAGTGATCTAAGTATCACATTTACTAGTATGACAGGTGATATCTATACATTTATTAAAGGGTAAGCAAGAAGGCAACTAATGGTGATATAAAGGGAATGTGGGAAATTTAACACATTATGTGATGATAATGATTCCAACCTATGGAATGTCCACCAAGTTAGTTATTTTCCTGCCACCCTGATGCAGACATACAGAGAACTGTAGTTAAAATCCACTAATACATTTTAGGTAATAAAACATAATAATTAAAATGAATAAAGAAGTTTAAGGTGAACAGCAATGGTGAGAACGTGCTAATTTATTTTTTAATTAAAATGACTTTTAAACATGTGACATGTCCAGGGAGATGCAAAATCCTGCGCTAATGGGAAAAATAAGTGTTAAATCCATGTTACCCTGTGTACTATGGAGTTATGGCTAGCCCGTCTCTCGCGCGTTTGCGCACGCATATTCATTCACAATTGCGCCTGTGATTTTTCTAACATGGAAATTGCGGGAACACGGAAATTCCTGCGATTTTCGATGCGCGTGCGATTGCGCGGCCATTTACGTTTTGCGTTCAAACTTTTTCACGCAGTCACATGCTTTTTCATTGAAAGAAGCGAAAACGCATGCGCAAACATGAAACTGCACGCTAACGCACAGAAATCGTGTACGCAATTATGCATGAAAACGCTCGCAATTGCGTGCCTGATTTGGTTCGTTGTAGTGTGGCCTCAGCTTAAGGCTACTTTACGGGCGGTAAGCCTTTTCGATAGTGGCTTTAAAGGAACACTAAATCCAGTTTTTAAGTATTTGCCATCCGTTTCTATTATTCACAGGGAAGTGAGAACGCTTTTTCCCACCTCCCTGTGAATAATAGGATGCTCAGGAGACCTGGAACTTACCTTACCGCCGCTCCTCTCGCAAAACCGTTCCTGTATCTAACAGCTGTTCTGTCCCGATCGCGCGCCCAATCTTTTGTATTGGTGCGCATGTGCCTAAGATAGGGCGCGTGGTCAGGAAAGAGCGGCTGTCAGTGAAGGAGCGGCTTGCCCGAGCATCCTATTATTCACAGGGAGGTGGGAATAAGCGTACGGAACATACTCCCATGGCCTGCTCACTAGCCCAGGGAAGAAAGCAAGATGGAAGCCAACAGGGGAGCAAGACTTTGGATAATGTTGGTCATACACTGACCAGACATTTTGCTGATTCGACCTTTGATCCAACATGATAGATGTAATGTCGGGAGAAGCTCTAGTTTTTACCTTACAGTGTTTCTAGGATGTTTCTTCATTCGTAATGTCAGCTGCAAAATAATATGGCCGGGTTTCCAAACCTTGCAGGAACGTTGGAAGGTAAACTACAAGGTAGCACAAAATTCAACGTTGATGCTGCCACCGTAAAATACAGATAGTGATACCCGCCCCATTTGTTTGTTACTAATAATTTATAACATAAAGCAGGGACTTCAATTAATAAAACATAATGTTTCAATCTATAGGAAATACACTTGCATGCCAGATGACAGGTTAATGTTGCAGTGATTGTTTTATTATGAACAGCAGTGAAGCAGTTAATAGTGCATGTGCATTAGTACATCTGTCCATCTCTATAGCACAGGGACCCACTATGGCTCCAATTACCCCATCTTTTTCTGGTACATAATTCTATACTGGAGATGCCTAAAGAATACCAAGTGATTCTTCTGGTCATTGTTGTATGAAACAGAGTTGGGTTAATTGGAAGCGCTTCGGTGTCTGTTTCCCCTACAGCTGATCCCTTGCTGAGGAGTAGGGATGATAGCAGCACAGCACAACATTTCATTGATAACGTCACGCTAACTGGATGACGCACTTAAAGGAATTGTACACTGAAAAAATGACTTTGCCTCATTTCAATCTATAAATGAATACATGTAAGCAGCACTTACTCTGAGGTGTTTGTGCTGCTGCATGACTTCAGTTCAGTGCTTGTTTTGCTCAAGATCAGTCCCTCAGTCCCCTGCCAGACTTTCTGACTCTATGTGACTCTGTAATCCCTATAAGGCAGCATTGGGAGAGTGAATTTCCCACCATGCAGTTCACGTACTGTACCAACTGTCACCATTCCAGCTACAGCAAAACTACACATAACAGAAGCGTTTATGATACTAGGGGCCCTATTTATAAAAGATTGCTATCGTTATTGTAAAATACCGATCGTTATCGTAAAATACCGATCGTTATCGTAAAATAACGATCGGTATTTAACGATAACGACCGGTATTTAACGATAACGACCGGTATTTAACGATAACGACCGGTATTTAACACTATTGTTAAATACCGGTAGTTATCGTTAAATACTGATCGTTATTTTATGATAACGATCGGTATTTTACGATAACAACCGTTATTTTTCGATAACGATAGCGATCTTTTATAAATAGGGCCCTAAGGCACTTAGCAATCTAGTCCGCAGTTATACATGTGCAAATAAAATAGCAATCTCAGTAGGGGTGGGACTGGGGTTAAATATTTAGTTGTTCTTTTCCTTTACATGCGTTTCTTCATATGGTTCTTTTGACTGATATTGTTACAGATCCAGTCTGTACTTTCAAGAGGTTGTTGACCTGCCTACACCCCATTATGGCTATTAAATAACTGTTCATATAATAGATTATTATTATTATAATTAAAAACTGTGGAAACTCTTGCACACTCACGGAATTGCTAATAATTACCGAGACTGCTTTATGCGAGTAACAGATATTAATAAAACATTAATGGACTGATATCAGTAAACTCCAGTAATGATCTTTTAACCCTGTGGTCATTATTGTATATATGCTTGCAACTGCGACGTTTTAAGTCAATGGACCAATACCAAGTGATAGTAAAATACACAGTATCAGTCACTTGTAACACGGTTTCTATTTTCTTATATATAAATAAAAATGTCGCAATGGTAAATTACTGCTAATTATCTGTAATTTATGTTCGCTGTAAAGGATCAATATTAGAATTTAACCATATCGATCCTTTATAATACCCTAGAAGAGAACAAACATTTTTAAAGGAGAACTATACTCAGACTACTCAACTGGTTGTTTTTTTACAATGCATGCGTCAAACAAAGAATCATATTCAATACCCTTCTTTTAAAGGGGAAGTTAAGTGCACATACATATGCTTTTCAGGAAAAAAGAGCAGTATTTTCCCATCCCAATAACCTTAATTTGACAATTCAGCATCTTGTCTGTGTATAAATAAATGCAACCGAAATACTGACTTCCTGTTTGCAGGACCCCTACTAGATACCGTTATGGTCTTGCCCTTGACCCATGCCTGCGTTGATTCAGTTGCTCAGTAGAGATCTGAGCATTTATGACCCATCCAACTGCCAATTAGTAGAAATTACTGTTAGGAACATTCCAAGGATGTGGTGCATTCTGGGAAGATGAAGGATCGTTAGAACCTGAAATGTCAGCTCACTAATGTCAACAGCAGGGAACAGCAAAGGGTATGAAATCAACTAATTTTTCAAAATGGGAGAGAATATGTAGAATAACTAAGTATGCATAATACAAACTAACAATTTAACAAATATTGATAATTTCTACTTAACTGTCCCTTTAACCTTTAAATCCCTTTGCTCTACTTCGCCTCCCTACTTCTCTCTTGGTCCCTAATGTTCCTGGACGAGCCCTGTGCTCCTCGCAAGGAAATCTTCTCCACAAACCCCCTACGAACACTGCTTCCTCCCATCTTAAACCATTCACTCTCGCTGCTTCCTACCTTTGGAACTCTCTCCCTCTCTCCCTTCATCTGGTGACATTCTTTAGCTCTTTTAAATATAAACTGTTATTCTACCTTTATGAAAACCAGCACTATTGTTAGCCATCTGAGCACATTATCCCTCCTACCATCTATATGTTGTCCCTCCCACTTAGATTGTAAGCTTATTGGGGCAGGGATCTCTTTCCTAATATGTCATGGAACACCTCACCTATTTTATATATATAATAGCAAAATTGTACCCGTTGGTGCACAATGGAAATTATGTGTGTGTATGTTTTGCTATGTGTGGATATAGAGGATATAGAATCTTTACACAGGAATATTTAAACTGTTACTCAGTCACCAGCTTCCAAGGGAACCAAATAGGATAATCCTGCAGGTCTGGGAGTAGACCCAGGCAATCCTGCTACACTGTGTGGTTGAAACTAAACATGCTAGGTTAATGCTTATTAGTATTCACCACGGCAAGTGGTGATGGTACCTCATATATTATAACAGAAGGTACCTCACAGCATCATGTTAATATAATAGCATTGCCCTAATAATCTAACGTATAAACAAACATTTCTCATTCCCAGTTTACCTAAAGAAATGGATTTATCCTTTATATATTCTTATACAGATCTAATTGAAAAAAAGTTGCTTCAGAGCAATTTTTAATAACTGATAACTGCTTTTTATTTCAGTATTACAGTAAATCCTTGGTATACCTGCCTGGCTTTACCAATAAGCAAAAGGCTAAGGACTTGCAAGTGAGCACCTTTATCCAAACCATTAATAGTGGCTGCCAATTCAAATTGTTCTAGCCAATCATTCCACTCCCTAGTTACCCCATCAATTGGATCAAATTTAAAAATAGGTTTGGCAATTGGGCCTGGTAGAGCTACTGAGTCTAATTGGGGCATTTCATCTGCAGGTACAAGGACAGGAGGATCTAAATCAATACTATCAGTAGCAGCCTCCATAGCTTAATACAGAGAACAAATATACAAAGAAAACGGGGATAATAAATGGTATTACCAGCACCGCTGCCACCAATTTGTACCAGATCACTGCTTTATGGAAGGATTATGGGTAGCATGGCACACAGTGGGTTACTCTGGTGGTCTGGCACAAAGCAGACCGTGCACAATAAACAGGTTCCCCACATAACATGTGCAGTAATCAGGGGTGTCCTTTTCTATGGTGCACCAATTTGAATATTGACCAGGCCTGTATATTGTGTGTCCTTGTAAGTTGGTGTACACGTATCTGTTGTCTCAGAGTTTGTATCCAATAAGGTAACTTGTCTGTCTAATAATCTGTCCTCCCAACAGGTGGTAACAGGATCTTATACACAGGATCTTGTGTTGCAGTCATTATCACTCCATAACACACACCACAATCCATTTTCACTTTCTCTCCTACCATAGAGAGCAGGGATGTCATGTCTTTTATTACTCACTTACACCACCTGCAGGCTGGAGGTGGTAAATAAGGAGCCTTGGTGTATATGTCCATTACAATACACATCACATCCTGAGTAGCAGACAGAAACTTTTTTTGGATAACACTTCCTTTCACATGGAGCAGACACCGGGGTGTAGTTTAAGCTGCCATTTTAAAATAGGGATCTCAGCTCTGTAAGTAAGTTTATGTATTTTGTATATTTTGTGTTGTACCTAATATAAGTCAGAATATAGTCAACATGGAAAATTACAATCAGTAATTCACAATCGAAATAAAAGAATCTATATCATAGTTCAACAATATCTATCATTTATAAACACTGTCCTAAAAGAGAACAAAAATGTGCTTAATAGAATATGTTTTCACAAACTTCAGCGCCCCCAACCCCATTTTTTGCAATACTTATCTTTCTTACCTGTGTCAAGACATCTTACCTTGAAGTCCTCTGGTCCTTCGCTGCTATCTCCTGGCTCCACTAGGTGGTAGTTTTCGAGGGTGACGTCATGACCAATGACTTATGACAGCTGCCTAAGCCAGCTGCTTTACAGCTGTGTGAGCTTAAAGAAGATTTATACTAATGCAGTAACTGACTGCTTACTAGCAGTCTGGTAGTTTTAAGCTCCTCCCCCTCATTCATTAACATGTGTTCTCCAATGTAAATTGGGGAAATTGTCAGTGACATTGACTGTGAGAGGAGCCAGAAAAAGTAATTTGCTGCATGAGTATAATTCTCCTTTAAGTAGAGCTCCCAAAGCTCTAACAGAGGAGGCAGAGAGCAGCAGGTGTACCGGACTCAAATATCTGGACTCAGAAGCAAAATAGCAAAAAACAGAAATGGATATGTTTAAAAGGATTTGAAGGGGTGAGCATGCCCTAATAAGGTCAATTGCTTGTCTTTTTTATTGTCTATGTTTATATTCAACAAATGAAAAGAAAAAAAGAGGATTATTGCTCCTTTACATTAGTAAATGATGACAATAACAAATGTATAACGCACACGTACAGTACAATTTCCATCTTTCTGTTTCTAATGCTACAGTAAAACAAGGTCATTCGAAAAGCATTGAACAAACTGTCTATTCTATAACTGTTATTTTGAATGTTCTAGGAGTTTTGGAAGATGGAAAATCCACACAGACTTGTGTTACGGTGGCGTCTTCTGGTAAAGAAGGACTAAAGAAAACCAATTCAGGGACACAATGTGGAAAACCAACTGTTTATTCCTCTGGAAACAAGAGCCAGAAACAGAAAAGTGGGTGCAGATCATTAGAGGTAACTGACTACAAATATTTCTTTAGCTGCAATGGGATATTTGTCATGTGATTATGGAGATGTGTGTCAGGTTTGGGCTGAAACAATTTTTTTATCTCTTTTTCTCTGGTTGAAGCGCACTGAGCATGTCTGTACCAGTGGTAGAGGGGAATAAAATAAAAGAGTAACTGCAGTTACTAAAGCATTTTGCTTTAGTGAAATATTTCACAAGTGTATATTTGCATATAAGTGATATCTTATTATAATTACCAGTAACTGGGATGTGTTTTTTAAAAAAAAGCATTGCTGCTTTAAAGGCCTGTACATTATAAAACAGATCTTAGAAGAAAACACTCAATATAGATTATTTAATATTTTATTTGTGTTATACTATTGGTTTTGTGTTACTGTCCATTTCCTTTTATTAAAGTGACAGTGTGTGTTCTTAGAAGAAACATAGTTACCAACATTTCTAAAAAGTTTCTAGGGACATCTTTTCAAAGTCACACACAAACGCAAAATGCATTTTCGCCACGCCCACAACAAACCACTCCCCTTTAGGTCACGGCCATTTAAACAATGCCAGTTACTCGATCTTGACGCAAATGGTAATCACACTGTGAGATAAGTAACCACAGGTACAGGTTTTCCACAGATAAAATAGGAACAGACAGTGAGAACAAACAGTAAAGGTCCCATACAGTGAGAACAGAGTGTAAAGGTCACATACATTGTGGACAGTAAAGGTCCCATACAGTGAGAACAGAGTGTAAAGGTCACATACAGTGAGAACAGACAGTAAAGGTCACATACAGTGAGAACAGACTGTAAAGGTCCCATACAGTGAGAACAGATAGTAAAAGTCCCATACAGTGTGAACAGACAGTAAAGGTCCCATACACTGAGAACAGAGTGTAAAGGTCACATACAGTGAGAACAGACTGCAAAGGTCACATACAGTGAGAACAGACTGCAAAGGTCCCATACAGTGAGAACAGACAGTAAAAGTCCCATACAGTGAGAACAGACTGTAAAGGTCCCATACAGTGAGAACAGACAGTAAAGGTCACATAGAGTGAGAACAGACAGTAAAAGTCCCATACAGTGAGAACAGACAGTAAAGGTCTCATACAGTGAGAACAGACAGTAAAAGTCCCATACAGTGAGAACAGACAGTAAAGGTCACATACAGTGAGAACAGACAGTAAAAGTCCCATACAGTGAGAACAGACAGTAAAGGTCTCATACAGTGAGAACAGACAGTAAAAGTCCCATACAGTGAGAACAGACTGTACAGTCGGGACAGTAAAGGCATACAGTGGGGACAGTAAAGGTCCCTTACAGTGGGGACAGTAAAGGTCCCATACAGTGAGGACAGTAAAGGTCCCATACAGTGAAGCTGTGCTCAAATAAACTTACTGGCAGTGACAGTCTGGAGTGACTCAGACTCTGGCTCTCAGGCGTCTCTCTCTGCTTCCAACTTCAGCACTGCCGGGAAGCTCAGCAATTTGCGCCGGTGCTGACACAGGCTTCTCAGTAATCCCCTCCCCCACAGATGTGGTACCGCACATAGAGGACAGCAGAGGGAGGAGCAGGAAGTAAGTGCCGACACTGTGACTGACTCAGACTCTGTGTGTGCAACTAGCGCAACTTACTTTCCTTGATCCAGCTCCACAGATGATAGAATTAGTCAGGCACTGTTCCGGTTTGCCCAGATCTCTGTACTTTTCCAGGGACTTTAGGATAACGGGACAGCTACCTAAAATCCGGGACTATTGGCAACTATGAACAAACTGTCAGTGAACAAAAAAAAAAAAAGAAAAGAAAATGTACAACTTTACAGATGATAGATTTTCAGACAGTTGCCTTGTGACAATGTGGTACAGAAATAATTAAAGTGACTCACTGGTGAAATATGTCACACAGCAAGTCACTATGACTACAAAAGGTTAAGTGTATTTAGTTTACCAAGGTCTGACAAGAAAGACTGGTAAATAACAGTATTTTTCATAACTCACTATGTCTGCAGATTCATGGTTTACATGATTAAAGGACAATTATACTCAATAGGCCAATAGGAAGGCACGCTCTGCAACAAGCGTGCCTTCCTATTGGCCTCGTCGCCGACGGGGAGGAGGGGGCGGAGCCTACCAGAGCAGCGTTGTTCTCAGACTCTGCTGTATGTTAAGCGAACCCAGGGGTGAGGACCTAGCGGTTCAGGTCCTCACCCTGGGTAAAAGCTAATGAACAAAGAAGAGGAGCGGAGGGAAGGTGAGTATAATTGTCCTTTAAAGCTAGGAACACACAGGCTGATATTTCGGCCTGACCTACTGATATCTTGGTCGATCAGGCCTAAATAACAGTGCCACTTTTTCACTGGCCACCAACAGGTTATCTGCTGTACCTTTGTCCACATCAGGTAAAGGCAATCATGCCTAGCTTAACCCTCATTTGCCAGTAATACTTACCTAAACTATGGCCTGAAGAAGACGTGCACTGCAAGAAACACGTCTTCCCATTGGGAAGGATAAAAGCAGAGTGCAGTGTACTAGACCAGGCAGTACAACTTAAAGGGTAACTGGTCCAAAATTGCTTTCCTCAGTATTTTTGCAATTTACTTTCATTAATTTTTTTTTACATAGTTTTGAAGATATTTACATTTTTGGGTGTGGGCTGCTTCCTGCTCTGAAACCATGTGACTTCCCTGTGTCTCCTCCTCCCCCTTAGCCCCTACCCTTGCAGGGCATCTTTTCTTGCAGCCCCTTTTGGCCCCTCCCACTCCCAGTAACTTGATTTCTTTCTGGTTTCTTCTACTTTCTCTTGCACTGAGCATGCGCCAACCGCAGATTAGAAGGAGAAACTAGTATTTGTGACCGCAGATTCAGAACCTCCCACCTCTAAACTTTCTGATCAGTGATTTCTTCATATCTTGGGCTGTGCAAAACGTAGAGAGGTGGTTGATGGCTCATTTTAAATGTAGGAACCTGGCCTTTAATTAAAAATCAACTTATTTGGGGACCACAGTTCCCCCTTTAAGTTAAGCATTGCCAGTGATCTATGGAAACCCCATTGGGCCTAGAAGTTAAGGTCTTCACCCTGTGTATTTCTAATGTGAGGGGGGTATTTGGAGCAGTATAATTCCCTTTTAAGCTAAATTGTTGGGTAGGGCCAAGAGTAACCTCAGCTACAGTAACAAATGTAAAATGTCCTCACATTTATATATATAATTTACTCCTATTTTTCAGGTCTTATAAAAACAGTGGTGCTGTGAGGGTTAACAAACGAAATACTCCCAGCGCTGCCCCCTCTACAGCGCATCCTATGGGTAGACGCATGCGTCCATATACTAGTATTGTAGGTTAGCCAACTTAGAGCCCCTGGATAAGCATGTTCAAGATTTGGACTTGACACCAATGAAATGAACAGCAAACAATGACATTATAATATTTTTCATATATTCTGTATATATACATATATGCTTGTAAAATATAAATCATACCAACAATTATTAATTAAATTGATTTACATTTTACTTCCACAGCCTAAACGTGAAAGCAAAAGGATGTCTAAGAAAGAAGTCACCATAAATGTCTCCAAAAGCATCAAGCCCATGGACAGTGATGGCCGCATTACAGAAAACTGTGTTAATTAGTGCGCAGTACATCAGGCTTGATGGACAACCTACAAATAAGTTGAGCACTTTAATAGAACCATGAACCAAATGCTGCAAGGATGCTGGGTCTGAACGTTTCTTTCCAATTTGTTAGAAAGGACAAGCGGCTATCAAGCACGTGAAAAAAAGTCAGATAATTTTGTAACTCAGCTTACCCGAGCTATAGACAGTGACCTACAGATCGTAGACTGGTGATGGATAGGTAGAAGAAAATAACTAAACTGCAGTGAACTTATACAGGGCGCATTACCCAGCAGCGCTGGGCAGGTATTTGTAGTCAAAATCGCTTAGCATGACTTCAAATCTATATTAGCGCCATGTGCGTGGTTTACGTGAAAGACACCCGCGCATCCGCCACTTGCGATTCAAAATCCCTTTTGCGATTTACCCACTTGCGCATTTTACCCACTTGAATCGCATTTGCAAGATTTATCCAGAGTGACAGCTCTAAATCGCCCTGATAGAGTGCAAAAGTCTGCCTGTGCTATTGATTTGCAGCAACCAATTAAATGTTGGGTTTAACTTAAGTCATGTAACAGCTGATTGGTTTGTGTAATAGCATGGACAAATTTTGGGGGGGAGTTGGAGATGCTTAAATAAATAGATGTTTTTAACAGGGTATGGTCCTTATAACCAAAATGACTTCTCCAAGTGTTGTTTCCCATTTGTTTGCCATGAATCTTTTATTTTTTCCAGTTTCAAAGAGTTCTCTAAATTGCTTTCCCATTTAGGGGTTGTGTCTGTTTTGCATGCAATAACGTGGCATTTCCTTACAGCTGAATGATCTCCAGCTGATCTTTCAGCTTTCTCTCTCCCCTATGTACAAACCTTGAAACCTTCTGTATATTATTGTGCTTTTTTAAGACCGGCAGAATGTAAGGCATCCTTACAGCATGTAGCGATTTCATGGCTTCGGGATTCAGCCTGGATTCAGCCTCAGGCTTGATATGTTTAAACAAGTTGCCTTATTTATCCTTAGGGCTAGAAATGTTGCTTAGATCGCTGACTTCTAATTGTATTCCTAACACCCAATGACAGCTAGGAAGCATGGGCCAAGGCTACCATCTTCTAACTTCCAATTAAATGTCCTCAGTCTCAGTATTTATTGTTGAGCTGTCGATCAGAACGTGGGATCGATATTTTCTTGCAAAAACTCCAAATATTACCTATTTTCTATGTTTAATAAAGAGTCAAGCTTCCTATTGTCCAAGGCGCACAATTCCTTCTGGCAAGATGGTGGGGGGGGGGGGGTTTAAGCAATCTCTATGAAGGGCTAATTAATAACATTTGGGGGTATATAAATTACTGTATTGTCCTGCATTAAGTTTTGGTGTCTTTTTTTTTTTTTGCCCCAGGCGATCCATCTTACAAATTTCTTCTTAGGAGTTTCATTCATCTGATGTTTTTTTCTTTGTAATTTTGCCAGTAGGCTTTGTAATGCAGAATGCCAACTGTTCAAATCAAATCGCTGCATATATACAGTATATAGATATATATAGATGAATAAACCAATTCACTGAGACAAATGTCTGTTTTGAAAAGGCAATGCTTGTAAAACTGGATTTGCTCCTAATGCTCAAGCTATTATGAAGACCCTTCTCGAAACATTAAGTTATGATGATTGCACTGCTAAATTTAACCTGGCGTGTTCACTTAATAAAATGACAAAACATTAGTTTTAGCAGCTGGACATCAACAAACCTTTCGAAATGAAAAGAATGGCTTAAAGAGTCTTTGGAAGAATTAACCAAAAACTTTATGTGGGCCTAAAATCAATCTTGACCTTGCTGAATGTGTAATAATAAGATATATGCAGCTTTGAATTTAAAGGGAAAGTAACAATAACTTTTTTAATAACTTATTGTACCTTAAAAATCGAGAATTGAATAATAAAATTATATCTTCACGTTTTAATAATTCTCATGTTCAGAAATTATGAAAGCTATATTTGTAGAAATGATAGGCAGGACTTGCAATATTTCAATTTGAATTATCAGTTACCTGCCCTCAACCAACTGATATATTTTGAACTTTGTTGCTTGCATTAATAACCAGATATTTAAGGATAATTATTGAGTAAGCTGGCCACTCCCTCCATAAGTCAATCAAGGCTGTGAATGCTAATATCAGAATCAATGTATCTGTTGTATTCAGTTAGATCAATTGGACTTAAAGTTTAGTTCTTAAAGAACTAAACTCAATTCAGAATGACTTGTACAAGAATCTGTGGCAATTAACTACCCTGGAAAATCCCAATTAGCATATCACAGCCAAGTGTTAAGGGTGTGATTGGATAGTGGCTAAGAGGTGTTATAGGATCACCCAGAGTAAGGTGTCAAAACAGCATTGTACATGGCAGACAGCTGGTGTCGAACCCCCCCACACCTCTATTTAGGCTTGGTTTCATTATTTTCACATAAATCCCTTCCTTGACACCTCTCTTGAACCAGTCCTGTTCCTTTGAAAAGATGTTGACATTACAATCTTCAAAGGTATGTCCTTTTTCCTTAAGATGCAGGTACACGGCCTGACCTGAGGAATTGACTCTTCTGTGCTGGGCCATACGTTGATGCAGTTGCTGTTTGGTCTTCCCCACATACAAATCAGAGCACTCTTCACTGCACTGCACTGCGTATATGATGTCGCTTTTCTTGTGTTTCGGTATTGGGTCTTTCGGATGTACCAATTGCTGCCTCAGTGTGTTGTTCGGTTTAAAGCAGACAGGGATACGATGTTTTTTGAAAATTCTTCTTAATTTCTCGGAGACCCCTGCTACATATGGGATGACCATGTTCTTTCTCCTGTCTTGCTTTCCCCCTTCACTGTTGGTTACCTGTTCTTTTCTTTCCTTTTACTTCTTTTGACAAAGGCCCAGTCTGGATATCCACAAGTTTTAAGGGCTCCTCTGAGATGTTTCATTTCTTAGCCTTCGCCTCTGTGCTAGTGGGGATGTTCTCAGCTCTGTGTTGCAGGGTTCTGATGACACCAGCTTGTGATATAAAGGGTGGTGGGAGTCAAACATCAAATACTGATCTGTGTGGGTTGGTTTTCTGTAAACCTCTACTTGCAGTTTACCATTACCATTACCCTGGAAGGTGGATCCTGCACTTTTTTAGGGAAACTTTCATATCTAGAAATGTACTTATCCACCTACGTTCCCTCGGTCACGGCTTCTTCTCCTACATCCAGGAACGGGGGGCCAGACCGTTAGCTGTGTCTGCGATTGGCTGAGACTCTGCAAAGAGCTGGTCAGCAGAGGGAGCTGAAGGAACAAGGGTTGGTAAGTACATTTCTGGGCCAATTTTAGCAATGTAAACCTAGCATTTAGAGTTGGGGGGATGTCCTCTACATTAAATGAAGGGAAGGCGTAGAGCTCCACTGCACATGTTCGAGTCCCCTAGGAGGAGCAGGAAGTAGCCAGTATGGATACCACACAGACAGACTCCTACTCTTTTGGACTTCCATCAGGCCCTGCAGGACAAACATAAGGAGCAGAGGAGAAAGGTAAGGATTTTTTTACACTACAAAGTGGGGCAAATTTTAGTTGGGGGTGGACATACCCTTTAATAGTACCAAGGGTGAGGCCCTAAACTGCTAAGGTCTCACCCCTGGGTACTTTACCAGTCAGTTTTTCTTGACGCTCTGGTCTTCTTCCTGCTTTTCTCTACAGTGTGCGGTGCAGCCAATGAAAAGACACGCTCTGCAAAGAAGCGTGTCTTCTCATTGGTTACATCACAGACTATCACTGACAGTGGGGCAAGGCAGACCAGAGCATCAAGGGAAACTTCATGAAATTATTCCAGCGAATCGGTAAAGTGCCCAGAGGTGAGGACATAGCAGTTTAGTCTTCCCCTGTGTACTACTGAGATGCGGACCATGGGAAAGGGGAGTATAATTGTCCTTGATTTGCTATTGTAAGAAAATTGGGGGGGGGGTTTAATTTTTTGTATCTAATCTATAAATATATAAATCTAATCTAAACACGCATGAGTCAGGAAGTGAACATGTTTTTTTTATTGGTTTAAAGGGGAAGTTCAGTGCAAATACATATGCTTTTAAGAAAAAAGAGCAGTCATTTTCATACCCAATGAGCTTAACCTGCCCATTAAACATTTTGTCTGTGTAAAAAGAAATGCAACCGAAATACTGACTTCCTGTTTGCAGGACCCCTAGTAGAGGCCGTTATGGTTTTGCCCTTGACCCAGCGCCTGGGTTGATTCAGTTGCTCAGTAGAGATCTGAGCATGTTTGACCCATCCAACAGCCATTCAGTAGAAATTACTCTTAAGAACATTACAAGGAAGTGGTGCATCCTGGGAAGAAGAAGGACCATTGGAACCTGAAATGGCAGCTCACTAATGTCAACAGCAGGGAACAGCAAAGGGTATGAAATCAACTGATTTCTCAAAATGGGAGAGAAAATGTAGAATAACTAAGTATGCATAATACTAATCAAGAATTTTCAAAATAATGATATTTTATACTGAACTTTCCCTTTAGAAGATTCACGATGCACATTCCCCTTAGTTTTAATGAATGTACCAGTTATTTCACAATAGCTAAAATAAAAAACCTTAAAGGGCAAGTCCAGCCACAAAATGAAACCCAAAACCCTAAACGGTAATAGTTTGAAATGTGAAATATATAAGTCTAACCTGAAATCCTGCACAATGTCCTGTTTCCCCTGTTTCTCCTTCCTGGTTCTTCCAGTTAGCAACTGTCAGTTATGGATTTTACAGTTGACATCACAGCCAATGACTGAATGTTAATCCCCTATCCCCCTTCTGAGCATGCCCAGGCTCAGTACAGGCTCAGTACAGGTTTCTAAATAGCTCAGTTTCCATGAGGCATCCAGAAGCATAGCAGGAATACAGTAATGAATTCATAGGACAAACTATGATATATCAACATATTTTAAAGAGGCCATTCTTTCTAAAAGATGTTCTTATGAGGGTGGAGTTGTCCTTTAAGTATAGTTCAAGTGTTTTCTGCATTCGCTTCTAAGATAAACAATTTTAAAAGCGGAGCAGTAGTGCTGGGGATTTCTAACCGTATAGAGACAGGAACTCAAGTTAATTTTCATCATATCAAAGTACCACATTTACTTTCCCCTCCCCAACAAGTAGCAATGATTGGATGGTTAAAAAATCCTGCGATTATGCTATAAAATGATGCAATCTTTTTGCCTGCCCATCTGTTATACAGCATTGATGTGGCTTATATAGAATATGCCATTTTGTATTAAAGTGAGATTTATCTAATATATGTGTTTACTTGCCAAAAACATTGTTCTGACTATCAGATATGACACTGTTTGTCTGGTGTAAGGTTTCGCACTTATCACAAAAAGACCAGGATGTTCAAGTCTACCCTAGAAACGGGCTAGGACAGTTATAGCAATTTATCATCCAGAAACCTGTCAAAAAATACATTTAGATCTTAAAAATAGCACCTGTGTTTGTTTAAATGAGTTGTAATATGTACCCATATGGCCATAAACTCTCACCGCTTTACAGTTATAAGTACCGTAATGCCTCCTACAGTTAACAATCTCTGTTTAGGAGATGTAGGAGTCTGTTTAGGACTGTAGGTCCTAAAGTTGGTTTCTATCTGATTTACTGAAGAACAGGAGGTAAATGCACTATCTCTTACCTCCCGTTCTTCAGTAAATCTTACAGGAGAGGAGGAGACACTTACCCGCGGACCTGCTCCAGCAGCGAATTCCCTGCCACCTCTGCCACATTTCCAGTCCTTTGCACTGTGCGCACACACTGCGAAGGAGCGAGGACGCGTCGGAAACTGTCAGTGAAGTCGGCGCTGGAGCGGGTCCACGCGTAAGTGTCTCCTCCAATCCTGTAAGATTTACTGAAGAACGGGAGGTAAGACATAGTGCATTTACCTCCTGTTCTTCAGTAAATCAGATAGAAACCAACTTACTTTTTTGATGGACATACCCTCTAAGGCTGGGTACACACAGAGGGACTATTTGTACCGACCGAATGCTCGCTACGAGCACACGGACGGGACAAATGTCCTTCGGTCGCAGCCGAATTTGCAAACAATCGATCGTGCTGCCCCATAGGGAACCGCACGTTTGATCAAAATTTTCAGACATGTCCGTTCGTTCGTCCAATACAGACGAACGGATGATCGAGGTCGGTCACGGCCGGCAGCCCCAAACCAGCAAATATTTTCGGACAACTGACCGAAAGTGACGTGAATCGGTCGGTCGGTCGGCCGAAAATATCTGCTGGTGTGTACCCAGCCTTAAAGAGAATAAAAGATGAAATGTAATTAATCCTGAATGTATCATGTAAAAATACTGTAACTGTATCCCACCTCTCAGATCAGCAGCATTTAAAAAAAAATCTATTCAAAGGGGAAGTTCACTGGAAAACATCATTTTTAAAAAAATTATATTACCCATAACTAGTTATTCTACATAAACTTTCCCATTATGAAAAATTAGTTCAGTCCATACCCTTTGTTATGCTTTGCTGTTGACATTAGTGAGCTGCCATTTCAGGTTCCGTAATGGTCCTTCTTCTTCCCAGGATGCACCACTTCTACTCAGTTTCTACTGATTGGCTGTTGGATGGGTCAAACATGCTCAGATCTCTACTGAGCAACTGAATCAACTCAGCGACTAAGACCAAAATGGGCACTATTAAGGGTCCTGCAAACGGGGAGTCAGTACTTTGAATGCATTTATTTAAATGCTAGATGGGCAGATTAAGATCATTGGGATGGGAAATTACGGCTTTTTTTAAATCATATGTATTTTCACACATATTTACTATCTGAGTGTGTCCTGGACACTTTACAAAGCTGCACATCAGTACTTTCCCACTCTTACCAGAACTGTAACGTAACTACTAGCCTATATATAATCTAAACGCGTCAGTCAGAAAGCAAATTGTGACTCACTAAGAAGGTCGGCTGTAGAAATTAGGAAATGCAGAATTACAGGGGATTGCTCAGCAATGCATTCAGGCTTATTTATATTTTAGCTTTAAAGGGGAACTTCAGTAGAAATAAACATTATTGTTTAAATTATTTCTCACTATTACGCATACCTAGGTATTCTACAGGTTGTCTTCATTTTTGAAAAATCAATTGATTTCATACCATTTGCTATGCTATGGTGTGGTCAGCAGCGAGCTGTCATTTCAAGTTCTGCCCAGAATGCACCTTTCCGTGGAATGTTCCTAACAGTAATACCTCTTTCCCATTGGCTATCGGGTGGATTAAACTGAGCAAATGAATAAACTGAGACTTGTAACAGACAGTTTTAGGGGCATAAGTAATTGTGCTGAGCTTTCCCTCTTTTCATTTTAATGTGGGTATCGCCTTTATGGAGATCTATGCCAATTTTGAGGCTCTGGTTAAATCCCAAATAGGATTAACCCCTGCGTGACTATTTAACACCAGCAGGAATTGCACAGAAATGACATTGAATCGCTGTAAGCAAGGGGTTAAAGTCGCGCTAAACGGTATTAGATCAGATAGCGTGGCCTTAACGCCTTTTACCACTAAACCGCTGGTAAATCAACGTGGCTGCCAAACAAAACAAAATGGCTCAGGTAGATATGCCCTTGTAGTAATTAATATTTGTATTTATGTATTTATGGCTTAGGAAGGCAGTGTCAGTCTGGGCTTGGGATGAACTTTTGAGACCCTCTGGTGAGAGACAGGCAGGAGGGACAGAGACTTTATAGGCCCTGCACTAGAGAGAAGGTTCTGGATATACCTGCAATGGGAAACCCCTCTGAGAAAAAAAGACAGTGTGTCCCTGGATTTCCACCCAGTGGCATAACTACCACCACCCCCACGACCAGGGGGGACCCAGAGGGTAGTAGTGCCGCCACAAGCCCAAGAAACCTTCTGCAATCAGCCGTTTTTAAACAGCTGATTGCACGTATGAATGAAACATATGCACGATCAGCTGTTTAAAAGACAGGACCAGTTCCGAAAGTTCGGGTTCGGTCTTTTAAACAGCTGATCACACGTATGTTTAACTTACGTGCAATCAGCTGTTTAAAACGGCTGATGGCGAAAGGCATCTCTGAGGGAGGAGGGGGTCAGGGGCCCAGCCTCCATTCTCGCGGGGGGTCCGGGCCCGCTTCCACCATTTTCTACAGCTACCTACCTGTATGTATCCACCTGCACATTCATGTTTTACAATAGCAGGCAGTTCCTGACACTAATTTATGCAAAAGGGGAATGGTGCTGCCATAGCAGTTTACTACAGAATTAAGATGTAGGTTTAATAGGTGCGTGCCCAGAACAAATGTCAGACAAACACTCATAACAAACACTCTTTTGAACACTCGCAAGATAATGTAAGCACGCCTTAACTAACTTTCGCAAGATGGCAGAGGCCGCGAACGGGTGGCACAGCAAACCAGTGAAGAATGCTCTGATTTGTATGTGGGGGAGACCAAACAGCAACTGCATTAAAGGGCATGTCCACCCCCAAAATAAAAATTTAACCCACTACTGGCCCCACTCTGTAGTTTAAAACAAGCCTTACCTTAAATTTCTGCTCCAAATGGTTCTCCTGCTATTCCCCTCCAAAGTCCAGGAAACTGCAATGTAGAAGGTCTGTCTGACTCATCCTGCTCCTGTGTCTGCCTCAACCTCAACAAGGTTTTAAGCATGCACAGGAGAGTCCTCCCCCCTCCCTCCCCCTCCCTCTCCCTCCCGTTTTGCTGCCTCTCCCCCTAGCTCAAAATCCCTTGGCTATAATATAGGTATAGGTCCCCCAGCCCCAACCGCCATAATAGTTTTTAAAGAAAGTGCACAGATCTTTACTTACCTGACCACTCTCCCCTGGCGTTTTGAGCATCCGGCTGCCTCTCAGCCAATCAAAGACATGGCTGCCGGTACCGCCCCCTGCTTGCAACCAGAGGGCCAGGAGAGTGCAGCAAGGGTAAGTAAGGTAAGTAAAGATCTGTGCACTCTCTGAAAAAAACTATTATGGCGGTTGGGGCTGGGGGACCTATACCTATATTATAGCAAAAGGACCCAGAAGGGGTGGATATACCCTTTAACGTATGGCCCAGAAGAGCTAATTGCTGGGGTTGGTGAAGGTAGATTCCTGAAGGTTGGTGCAACATCATGGGGGGGGGTTTCTAATAGTGTATGACGTACATAAAGGCTGTAGTACATCTATTGTGATAAACCATAGTGGAAAGAGTAGTTGAGACGTTCTTGATTCACCAAAACTTTTACTAACCTGTGGCACGGGATAGTCACTGCACCTGCAAACCAGCAGGTAATTCAGATAATTCCATTTTCATCACCTGTTACCACAATGGCACTTACTGTAAGGCATGGGTGTGGTTTCTAGCATTAAGAATATCAGAGCCCCATGCTATATTTCTTCAAATGACCACTCCTACTGTAATAAGTTAACATACACCTATTCACAGCCATCATAATGTGGCAGTCACTGCACCATGAACCTTTAGTAGAAAGAGGCAATGCATGATGGTTTGTAAGGCGGTGACTGGCACATTGGTCAGGTGACAAACGGGGTTAACACACTACACACAACAATCGTGACCTTCTCTGCTTCTCAGTTCCATCTTCTATAGCATGGAGGAGAGAATGGATCAGGAGACATTTCATTCTATATGGCAGTTTTTCTTGGCTAAGTGCATTCAGCAGCAATGGATGCAGTTCTAGAACTATTAAAAAAAAAAAGAAAAGCATCTTTGAGAGTTTGCTGATCCTTACTTGTAATAGTGCCTTGGAAATCTCACTGGATGTCTATTCACCAACAGACCTTCTCAGAGGGCAAGGCTGCAATGGTTGAAAGAAAACTAGAAAACATCTCTTTACTTGGAGCAATGTTCCTTCATTTTAAAATATAGAAGCAAACACAGAGACATGTAGAGGATATAAATGGCTAAAACATATAAATTTATTATCAAAAGAGTAAAAAGATCGACAAATGATCGCATAGATAACAATAGTACACTATCAATATATCAAGTACTAACAAAAAGTGATTATAATTATGTATATCTCTAAATGCACCCCCTCTGACCACATCCTATCTGAGTCACAAGCAAAATAGTGTAATGGTAGTCAGTGTACTTATCAGTCACGTTGGTGAGTAGGTAAGAGTCCGTGCACGATTCAACATCAAGGGGACTGCGTATCGAGGCCTCACATCACAGGGTATCACATAAGTATATGGGAGCAGAGAGAGAGGCTCCCATATACTTATGTAATTATAATCTCTTTTGTTTACTACTTGATATATTGATAGTGTACTATTGTTATCTATGCGATCATTTGTCGATCTTTTTACTCTTTTGATAATAAATTTATATGTTTTAGCCAGTTATATCCTCTACATGTCTCTGTGTTTGCTTCAATGTATTTATTAGGATAGGCTTTCCTTATACCAAATAGGGATTTCTTTATTTCTCTTATTCCTTCATTTAAAATAGACAAGGCCGCCATATAGCTTAACGTGAGGTAGGCTAAAAGGAGCAAAAAGCCCTCCATAGAGTATAAAAATGGAGCAGACCTTCTTATAATGGAAGAAGACTTGCAGTCTCATGCTATATGAATAGCACTGCCCACAAAATCTAAGAAATAAGAAGTAATTTCTCATTTTCAGGTATCCCAGAATAAGGGACAGATTTATGCAAAATTTCTCCTTTATGTCCTATGTCTAATGCATAGGCTGTATTGCATGTTAATAAGCCAGCGGTTCTGGACACATGCTTTAGACATACGACACAAAGGAGAAATTTTGCATATCCCCGCCCCTTACTCTGGGGAACCTGGGAGTGAGAAAGGACTCCTTGTTTCTTAGACTCTATGGGCAATGCTATTCATATAGCATGAGTGTGATGTCCGGAGTCCCCGAGTATAACCTAATAGCGCCTATACCCTAATCTACAGCCGCTGTCTTCACCTATAGACAAGCCCCTGTTCGTCAGGAGACTAGTTGCGCCTCGCTGTACACGGTTACCCCCAGGTCTTAGAGCGCAAGGTATAGATGCTGAGGCCGGGTATACTCTGGAAAACCGGAACACCAGTGGAAATCACAGGAACTGTAAGACAAAGAAAATAACAAGAATACAAGGATAATAATGAACAATGAGATGAACAATGAACAAGGCTAGGCTACAAGGAACTAGACTAGGCTACAAGGAACTAGACTAGGCTACTTTAAGAATAGCAGTGACCACTAGCTTGGCTAACCAAAACTATAAACAGGCAAGGTTGTAATAGCAGGGAAGGGCATATATAGAGCAGAGGAACCAAAGGGAGATGGGAATGGACAGAGCCAGATGCAGATTGGTAAATTTAAACTAAATTGGATTTCCTCTGTCCAATCTATAGTTTGCAGGGATGGAGAAGATAAGGAGAGGTGCATGCGTGCCTCCACGAGGAACCCGAAGAACGGACGCGCGCGTGCATGAAACATCCAGCCGCAGGTTGATGACGCAATCACCCGAAGACGCGGAGATTCCCAAGGACGCCGTCCACCGCGGGAACAGGAATGAGGTACGTGCGGAGACCTGAAAAGATTGCAAGATTTCTTCTGCTATAAGAAGGATCCGCTCCATTCATTGAAAATAAAATTATCCTAATCAGTTGCAGGACAACAATGAACTTCAGTTCACAAGAATTGCATTGGACTTATTTATGTTTAAAAAAAAAAAAAAACGTACATATTATTTAAACATAATAAATCAACAAGGGGAAAGTGAAAACCAAAGAAAATGGAAATGAATGTGTGCAATACAGTAACTGAGCAGAGCAAACCTGTACATTGTTATTGTGTGTTATTATCTGTACTGGCAAATCCAGGGGGAGGCTGGGAAAACATCAAAAAGTATTTTTCTTTGTCTGATCTTCGCAAATAGCGTGTGACAGGATTCTACAGTTTAACAGCTATCACATCAAAGGTGATTGTACTTAATTATTGCAGCAGGGAGATTCTCATGTTTTAATTAATGATAATGTTGCAGCTTGCTTTAGGTCGCATACTTTGTACGGAGATCCGTAATTGAGGCCATTATCTGTAGCAAACAGTCCTTTGATTCATTAGACTGACAGGGGAATTTTCAGAGAGTCGCAGGGCTCAAATACCCATCCTAAAGTCCCGCTAGCCTATCTGCAGATGGCTTAGCGTAATCTTTAGAAGAGAATTGCGGCAGCTTGATCTCAGTCAGTACAATTCAATATTGCGGTTATTCATTTTTTTAAAGGGAATGTCCACCCCTTATAAAAATATATATCATGCAGGACCCCCCAAAACCTAGGTTCCGTTTTGTTAAATAGTAAAAATTCTCTTCCCAGCCAGAGGAATCATGATTACAAGTTCATGATCCACCACCACTTCCTGTATCTCCACTCCCCCTCCACTGCAGCTGCTCAGTTCTTTTGGGTTTCCAGAGCAGCTGCAGTGGAGGCTCGTCCGGAAATGTCAGTCAATGATTGGCTGTGATGTCACTGTGATGGCCGAGACTGCCTGCCTTACCCAGAAATGCCAGTGGATAAAGGAGCTTGTAAGTACGATTTTTCTTTCTGGGAGCAGAATTATTGCATTTTAACAAAACAGATACTAGGTTATGAGGGATTCTGCCTAATATATTGATTTTTTTTATAAGAGGTGGACATACCCTTTAAGCATGACTTTATTACAATGCCAGTAAATAGCTGCCAATAAAATTATGCAGAGAGGAGAACCCAACTTGGATTAACCCAGAGCCACAACCATGATATTAAAGGATAACTTCACTGTAAAAATGGACTTTTTTAAAAATGCTACAAGTATTTATCATTTTAACTGTTTGTTTTTTGTTTTTTATAAATTTGGCTTGACAAAGGCCCAGAACACAGGGCCGAAACATTGCCTGTTTGATGTAGCCCATTAAAGGCATTTTCCTGTGATAAATCCCATGAGTGCACTGGACTAAATTTATCTTTATCTATTTTATCTACTGGTAGCACCGGGGTGTGAAATGCTTGTAACTAGTAAAAGACTTGGAAGGGAGAGTGCCCACACTTACGGTCTATATATTAGGGAGAGTGCCCACACTTACGGTCTATATATTAGGGAGAGTGCCCACACTTACGGTCTATATATTAGGGAGAGTGCCCACACTTACGGTCTATATATTAGGGAGAGTGCCCACACTTACGGTCTATATATTAGGGAGAGTGCCCACACTTACGGTCTATATATTAGGGAGAGTGCCCACACTTACGGTCTATATATATCGATACAGAAGCTACAAGAAGGCGAGTCAGTAAAAAAATGACAACATTTTTAAAAAAAATACACAGAAAATGTACAACCAAATTCTTATTCTTATTCTCTCAGAAAGAAAATGAATTATAAACACGAAATGCAGACGTCTCGTATTATCATGTATAATTTGTCACTTTCCTACATATTTTATGTAAACAAAGAAATGAATTAGGATGTAACATCATCATTCGCCCCGCCCAATTTCTTTACATTTTTCCTCTTTATTATAACAATCTGACATTCCATTCTTTCCATTTTAATTTGCATGCAAAAACATAGGCGTCATTTATCTGAATTATGCTTGACATGCAATTATTGTGTGCACATTATCCTGCATCCTTTGTGTGAGCGATTCTGTTTTGTAGTCATTACCGCATTGACAGGATTGCATTGGGGTAGGATCACACACAATGCTTTTCACTCAAACAAGAAAACTTTTTATTTCACGAACTGTTAGATCAATGACACAGAATGAAGAGCTCCTGTGATGTTTACAGTGATCATTAATAGCTACATAACAGTATTTATCCATTTAACTCAATACCGGAGAAATTTATAAAACTTTGTTATCGTAAAATAACGATCTCGTTATTTAACAATCTGTATTTAAAGGGCATGTCCAGTGAAAACAAAACTTTGGCTATAAATGTAGATCATCCCTCCAAACTGCCCTCAATATTTTCCAAATATGCCCCTGAAAGGAATTACCTGACCCAGTCTCTCGCCGCCTGGGAGCTGCCCCCTGCACCTGTTGCAAGCTTGTTTCTAGCAAAAACAGGAGCAATGAGCTTCTGTGCTGACAGCCACGTAATGATGTCATGTTGCGCATTTACTGACAGCCGCAACCAGCAAGTGGATCAGCTGTCAGGCACAGAGCAGAGGAGGAGTGGCAAGGAAACAGGTCAGGTAAGGAACTTTAGGGTCCTCTTTGGGAAATATTGATAATGCGAAACCTAGGTGTGGGGGGACCTGTATATTTATAGCTAAAGTTTTTTTTCCACTGGACATGCCCATTAATGGAGTAAATTCAATATAGTGTGGTATCTTCTCAATGAGTGTAAAACCCACACTATGGAGTTAGTAAGGGGTTCTGGTCTTCATTTACAATGTTTGAACTAACGATTGTCATATAAGAGTGTTAAAGGGCATGTCCAGCTAAAAAATAAATAAGCCCTTTTAGCCTAATTATTATTATGCGCCTTAACCTAACCCAATGCTCCCACGCTGAGATTTACTTACGTTTAGTTCAGCCAATCCCTCCCCAGAAGTCCCACCCCCAGCTTTCTGTTCCAAGCACGTAGGAGCAAAGCAGGCTCGTATCCGGCTCTTCCGGGTATGGACTGTCAGCCATTGGCCATGAAGTCACCTGTCACGTCCATGACTGACAGTTCATACCCGGAAGAAAGCAGGAGGCGAGACTTCCGTTGAGGGATCGGCTGAGGTAAAAGTACATATATATCAGCATGGGAGCGCTAAGTTAAGATAAGGTTAGAACACAACTAAGCTTTTAGGGGATTATTAGGCTAAAAAGACTTAATTTATTTTTTGGCTGGACATGCCCTTTAAATAACAAGTGTAAGATAACGATATATTATACAATGTTTAATACATTTCATCGTTAGGCCAGGAACATACACAGAGTACCCTAATAGTGGCCTATGGTTAGTGTTTGTGGTCTAGTAACACAAACACTGGCCATACTAGATGCCACTTCAAAGGGCGGGCACTGCTCTAAACAGAAGATACAGGTCATTGATATTTAAACCTCCAATTCTAAAATTTGCCCAAGTGCTGGCCCCTCTTTATAGTTTTAAAAAATCTCTACTTTATCCCTACTGCTCCTTATGGTTCTCCTGCAGTCCATGTCCAAAGTCCAGGAAACTGAAGATTAGTGTCTGTCTTCCTGTCCAATGGTCTCTGCCTCCTATGTTGCCTCCGGGAGGAATACTGACATGGGCAGGGGAGTCCTTCCTCCCCCCTAGATCCCATATAGCTGCCACTTCTAGCGTTTATTTTAAGCAATTACATTTTTTTGTATTAGAATCAGTGTTAGCCCCCAGGAGGGGTGGGGATCGTGAGCTGATATTAAAAAAAGAGAGGTATGTATGGCGGGTCCATAAATTGGGCTCACTTCACCCGGATGGTTTAAATCGTGATTATGATTTACATTTGTTTATATAATTTGTTGTCTGGGTTTGTATGCCCTTGGCATTACCAGGGGAATGCTTATCGGTATAGGGGTACAGATCATTCACTATATAAGGAGTTCTTCTGGTGATTACTGTATATAATACAACTAGCAAAAGTGTGTCCGTTGGTGCACAGTGGGAAATATGTGAGTGTATGTTTAGCTATATGTGGATACAGATGATATAAAATCTTTATACACACTACTATAAAATGTAGGGATTTGTACAGTAAAAAAATAAAGGCAAGATGTTAAAAATAAAAGAAATCCTATGAAATCCTGGTTCTATTAGTGTCACATCCCCTAAATTAATATTTTACACAATATACAGAGGCAGAAGGGAACCTATTGGGTGTACCCCAATAGGTATTAGAGGGACATATATACACACATCTTATGGATTGTACTGTCAGTGCTTTAGAAATACATGTTAAATATACATAAAGTGCAGCCTAACATCTAGATTAGACAGACATTATCCATCTTATATTCATTGTATAACACTATCACATGTTTCTGTTTGTTTATTGATTTGTTTTGATAAATCTATACAGGAAGATATTTAAATCCAGGGTTTTGTCTTGATTAGAGATGGGCGAAACTGCTAAAATCTGTTCCACTTGTGGACCTGGAAAATGTTCTGGGATAAACGTACACACATCCAGAAGTGTAAAAAGAATAACTTTCCTCACAATCGGACTGTTTTTCGTGATTACGCTTTCTATACCAGAATTAAATCTACAAAGGACACAGACCCCCCTTGCAATAGAGCCCCATACAAGCACTCACACACTTGAACCACCAATAAAGCATCCGA
This sequence comes from Hymenochirus boettgeri, assembly GCA_019447015.1. Classification (NCBI taxonomy): domain Eukaryota; kingdom Metazoa; phylum Chordata; class Amphibia; order Anura; family Pipidae; genus Hymenochirus; species Hymenochirus boettgeri. The sequence goes on from CM033474.1 coordinate 251,424,887, forward strand.
TCCTTTTGTCATGCAAATAAGTAATTTTATTATGTATTAACACACTAATACCTATAAAACCAAATCCCTCCAATACCACACATCATAAAAACATAAACACGTACCATAGTATAAATTACAAACTGCTTCGCCTTATCATGATGAATTGCACAGTAGCCTGCTAGTTACTTGTAAACATGGTTGCCATTAACACTAAACATAAGTCCAGGCGGTTCGGGCTGGGGCAAATGTACATATCCAGAGTGATTGTGCGGATCCAGTGTCTTGATCCCACACCCAATTCCCCACCCAAACAGACAAAGTTCTATCCCCTATCAACTTGACTCTATGCTACTCACATTGAGCTACTTCCCTCGCCGGGCGTCCCGATTTAAAGGCATGTTTGGAGCCGACACATCGGGTACTTGCCACTTCGGACTAGGGGACACTTCGCAGCCACGGACATGGCTATACACAAACCAGGACTTACTACTAAAGTACTTCATGCTATAAAGGAGCATAAATTAAAAGATTGCAATGCGGACCCTGACGAAGCCTGTGGAGACAGGTGAAACATGCGTTGGTGAGTGGGAGTGCAGAGTGGGGAACGCTGACAGGACAAGGAGGGATTATCAACAATCCACACTGCGGATAGTCCGGGTGAACAAACTACAGTGCACAGGAGCAGGTGTAAGAGTTCCGCATTGCAATCTTATAAGTTACGCTCCGTTATAGCACAAAGTACTTTATTAGTAAGTCCCGGTTTGTGTATGGCCATGTCCGCGGCTGCGGACATGGAATGAAAAGCCTTCCAACCACGTCAAGGTAACCCCAGTCTGGAAGGTCCTAACGTCTAACCTTTCTTACTTCAATTACCAAACTTTTGCATTTCTCATTCTTACACACTGGATCCATCTAACAGGCTCTCTCCCTCCCCCCCTCAGCCCTTTGGCTTTTTAAAATGAGGGAAGAGGCCATCCAGTGCTTTATATTAAAGGCAGAGGACCTCCCATTTCTATATATTTTAATGTCATTACTACATATTTGTTAATATTGCTCCCACAACCAAGATAAAGATAAAAAAGTTGAAAGGCAATTCCGTATAGCCGAGCGACGCTGGCGCAAGAGTAATAAAAATAGAGACTTTCTCTACCGGACCAGAAGTGCTTTATCCTTAGCCAAACAAAACTACTTCTCTTCACTCATATCCACAGTAAAAAGTAGAGTACTGTGATACTTTTAATGGACTTAGGGCACGGCCACACTGCAACGCAAACGCAATCGCATACGATTTCATGTGCGTTTTTTTGCGTTTGCGCTTGCGATTACTTCAATGAGTATAGGAAAACGCATGCAATTGCGATTAAAAATGCAGAACGCAATCGCACTGAAAAATGTGCGGTTTTTTTGCGTTGCCGCGTTTTCAATGATTTTTTAAAAACGCAAGCGCAAACGCGAAAAAAAGCAGCAGTGTGGCCGTGCCCTTACAGTTTATTTTAGTAGACAAGCTTTCAAGGGATCAACCCCTTTTCCTCAGGTCAGAGCAGTACTGATTGAAACAAAGGTTAACAGAAAGTAAAAAGCTAATTACATAACAAGATAATAACCCCCCCTCATATCCACACAGTCCCATAACCCGAAACAGCTCTTTAAAGTATTCAACTCCCTGCTCTGTTCGCCTCCACCTACGCCCTGTTTATCGGCTGATGAAATAGCCCCATATTTCACAGAAAAAATCAAAAATATCCAAAATGGTTTTCCTATGCACCCTACCTCCTCAATACAACTTCCAACTCCTACCACTGCACCGGCTAACCTCCCTTCATTGGTTGATCCCTTTAATTGCACCCTAACGAGCTTCACCACTATTACAGAACAGGGACTCTTATCTCTCCCATCCAGGGCACGTCTCACCACCTGCCCCCTTGACCCCATTCCCTCTCATTCCCCCTCTCTCCTCTTCATTCATACCAGCCCTAAACTCTCTCTTTAACTTGTCCCTCTCCACTGGTATTTTCCCCTCCTCATTTAAACATGCCGTGGTCTCCCCTATACTTGGGAATTCATATCCCCCAAAACGTTGTATGATGCTTTTTTCTTAATAAAACTCTGAGAATGAAGTAGTGTGCTCCTCCAACTTATTTGCATTGCCGTATTGCTGTGGCCCTTAAGGTGGAGGGCTGGGAGGATTGCACCTAACGATTGAGGGCCGTGTCACAAGTGGTGTGCTTGAGTGTACCTTATTGGAACTACTTGCATTGCTTCTCACTACAGCCTAATTATCAATATAACAATCTATGGAACACTCTATAGGCACCTGGAGAAGAGGGACAGTAGACTGCACTAACCAGGCAGTAAAGCACCAGTAACCCCACCTAAACATGCCTCTGTTCTGTTACATCAGTGATGGTAAACCTTTTAGAGACCAAGTGCCCAAACTGCAACCAAAAACCCCACTTTTTATTGCATAGTGCCATCATAATCAATAGATGACTTAGACGGGAGTTTGAGATATAAACAGTGACCATTAACCCTACATTATTAGACAGGAGTTTGAGACATAAAACAGTGACATTAACCCTACATTATTAGACAGGAGTTTGAGATATAAAACAGTGACCATTAACCCTACATTATTAGACAGGAGTTTGAGATATAAACAGTGACCATTAACCTTACATTATTAGACAGGAGTTTGAGATATAAAACAGTGACCATTAACCTTACATTATTAGGCAGGAGTTTGAGATATAAAACAGTGACATTAACCCTACATTATTAGACAGGAGTTTGAGATATAAAACAGTGACCATTAACCCTACATTATTAGACAGGAGTTTGTGATATAAAACAGTGACCATTAACCCTACATTATTAGACAGGAGTTTGAGATATCAAACAGTGACCATTAACCCTACATTATTAGACAGGAGTTTGAGATATAAACAGTGACCATTAACCCTACATTATTAGACAGGAGTTTGAGATATAAAACAGTGACATTAAGCCTACATTATTAGGCAGGAGTTTGAGATATAAAACAGTGACCATTAACCCTACATTATTAGACAGGAGTTTGAGATATAAACAGTGACATTAACCCTACATTATTAGACAGGAGTTTGAGATATAATACAGTGACCATTAACCCTACATTATTAGACAGGAGTTGAGATATAAAACAGTGACCATTAACCCTACATTATTAGACAGGAGTTATAGATATAAAACAGTGACCATTAACCCCTACATTATTAGACAGGAGTTTGAGATATAAAACAGTGACTAATAACCCTACAGTATTAGACAGGAGTTTGAGATATAAAACAGTGACATTAACCCTACATTATTAGACAGGAGTTTGAGATCTAAAATAGTGACCATTAACCCTACATTATTAGACAGGAGTTTAAGATCTAAAACAGTGACATTAACCCTACATTATTAGACAGGAGTTTGAGATATAAAACAGTGACCATTAACCCTACATTATTAGACAGGAGTTTGAGATATAAAACAATGACCATTAACCCTACATTATTAGACAGGAGTTTGAGATATAAAACAGGGACCATTAACCCTACATTATTGGACCATTAACTCCTACGTATGAGAGGGGGAGATATATGGGACCAGCTGTGTGAGGCTGCATGAACCGGCTTGTGGTGGTTGGGGACAGTGGGGGGTAGTGAGACAGGTGGAGGGTGTGGAGAGAGGTGTGTCAGACAGGGACCATGAGACCCGACATTATTAGACAGGAGTTTGTGAGAGGACTAAGCAGTGACGCATGGGTGCGGCCGTGGGTGGGGCCTGACACATGGAGGGTGGAAGCCACGTGGTGGGAGGTGGGAGGATGGGCGTTAAACAGGTGACCCAGGAACCTGACAGAGAGACAGGAGGGGGAAGTCAGCGGGGAAATACAGGACCAGGAAACCCACATTAGGAGAAAAACAGGAGTGGGAGATAAAACAGTGACCATATAACCTACATTAAGACAGGGTTGAGAGAAAACAGTGACCATAACCTACATATTAGACAGGAGTTGAGATAATAAACAGTGACACTTAACCCTAAATTTAGACAGGAGTTTGAGATATAACATGACCATTAACCCTACATTTTAGACAGGAGTTTGAGATATAAACAGTGACCATGAACCCTACCATTATTAGACAGGAGTTTTGGGAGTTTGAGATATAAAACAGTGACCATTAACCCTACATTATTAGACAGGAGTTTGAGATATAAAACAGTGACCATTAACCCTACATTATTAGACAGGAGTTTGAGATATAAAACAGTTTACTTCTAAACCTGGTGCCTTTACCGGTGCACCAACACTGAATAAGCAGAGAATACACTTACATTTGGAAGCTTTATCTTTTGCTAGGAAAATAATTTTTAAAAATGGGATATGGAAGTCCTTGATAAGACTTTGAAAGCTGCTTGTTACCCTGCAATTTATTTACCAGTCAGTGAAAGTTGCTGGTAGATAAACTGCTGGGTAACAAGCAGCTTTCAAAGTCTTTTCAGGGACTTCCATATTGGTGTGGTGACATCTGTATAGAAAATGTGCATAGAGACAGTGAATACTGGGGTCAGGGGTGTTCCTAGGGTTTTTGGCACCTGAAACTACTTTTTAATGCCGCCTATAGGCAGACGGAGGGCCACATGTGAAGCAGGCGTGTCTTCATCAGGGAACATAGGAGTGGCTTGTGGTGGGGGTGTGGTGGTAAATGCATTTTTGCAGGTAGGAGGATCTTTTTATAACTGCCAACTTTCCACAGGGGTGCACCCTGAGCAAATGTTTCAGTTTGCTTCATGGTAGGGGCACCCCTGACTGGAGTTAGGGGGAGTGGTTCTTTGATGAATTCATGGGCTGTTGGTTGTACTGGCAACAACATAGGAGCCTTCTTACTTACAGAATCTATTTTTCACATGTACTAAATACAACTTGCTAGAGAATAATCTTACAATGTATAGGTGTTCTGGGGAGAAAAGCTTTCACATTAGGTTTTAAAAAATGTAAGTTTAGTTCTCCTTTAACTTTTTAAAAATATAGAGTTCCTTGGTCAGGGAGATAGGATTATTCTTAGACAACACTAGGCCCAATCACTTTACGACCAAAATTAAAGTCAGTTGAATATCAGCACATAAGACCGGTGGCAGCAGACATCACTGGTGGTTCGACATTCATTAGATACGTAAAAAATCTGCTATAAGGTCTAATTAGTGTATGGTCACTTTAAGAATAGTGTTTGTGTGATGTAGGACCCAGCAACTCTATCCTATTGGTTAGATCCTCGGTGTTGTAGCAGTTCCCTTAGATAACATAGTCACAATGGCATAACAACCACTGAATATTCCCATCCAGAAGGTTTTGCAAAGATATTTGTCTTTCGGACAAATAAACCTGATTAGGATATTGCTGGACACTGATCAATAGCACTGGCTGGGTGTCAGGATAAACACCATGAACAAACAAGTGGAATTAAATGGTAGATATAACATTTTCCCAGCTACAGATCTGTGAAGATACCTATTCATTTCTATGGGTAGATTAGTAAGAGAAAAAAAGAGCCTACCTTTCCTACTTTAAAGTTGCTGATATCTTGAATCTGTTTAGTTGACTGTTTAGCTGCAGCACTCCGAGATTCCCTGGTTCCAACACCTTCAGTAGACGCAAAAGGTAATCTCCTGCTTCCAAGCCTGCGCATGACGTTGTCGCGCACGCAATGTGATGTGAGTCGGTAAGATGACCTCACGTGCACACACGGCCATGCACTAGGGTTTTTGCGGCCTAAGCCAAAGGCCTCCGCCGTGTTCAAGTGGGTGTGGCTTTGTCTGTAGGCATGTTTTTATGGGTGTGGCTAAATGTTTACGATTTTGAACTTCCTATCACATAGGTATTTTAAGGGACACTATACTGAAAAAATGACTTTGCCTCATCTTAAACTATAATTGAATACATGTAAGTAGCACTTACTCTGATTTGTGTGTGTTGCTGCATGCCTTCAATCCAGCACACATTTTGTTTAGGAGCAGTATCCCCCCCTCCCTCTTTTAACCACTCCCACTTCCATCTGACCTGACTTTTTTCCCCACAAACCAAGTGTCAAGCCTTCATACAGCATACAGCATTCCAACTGTCTAACCTCTGTCACCATTTCAGCTACAGTAAAACTACTCACGGAAGAATAGTTTTTGAGAGCAAGGAACTTGATTGGCAGCTGAAATATAAGACGTTTTTAAAAAATGATACAGTGGTGGTTGGAAAGAATTATAGTTTCCAGTTATGGTCAATTTAAAATAACCTATTTTTCGGTATAGATGCCCTTTAAACAGTTCATCATACAGTCAATTAACAATTAATGTAAATCACTAGAGACAGAAATTAAATCCCTTTCTCAAACAGCTTGTGTTGCCACTGTGAGAGGAAAAAATAGACTCTAGTACTTACTTATAGATATTCTATATTCTTATGTCAAAGCAATAGTTGAGGTTTATACCGTGTTAATATGTTAGAAAAGAGAAGTAGAGCTGTGATACCTTTTATTTGCTAACAAAATAAAAAAATTAAGCGAGCTTTCAGGAGTCCTAAGCCCCCTTCATCAGGCTGGATGTTACTGGTAACATCCAGCCTGATGAAGGGGGCTTAGGACTCCCGAAAGCTTGCTTAATTTTTTTATTTAACCAGTAAAAGGTATCACAGCTCTACTTCTCTTTTCTTATATTCTTATGTCAATAAGAAATAATTCTTTTCAGCAGTCATTGATTAAGTTAATTTCCCATATGTCGTTCACATCCGGGTAATTACAGACCTGTAAGTTTAACTTCAGTGGTGGGGAAGATACTGGAAAGTTTGACACAGGAACATATTCTAGTGTACGTTTCAGGGACTGACCTTATAAGTAGTAATCAGCATGGATTTAGAAAGAACAAAATCTTGTCAAACAAACTTGACATGTTGGAGGAAGTGACATGTTGTGTCTGTCTCCACAATAAATGTTTGTTTAGCAGAATTACTGCTAAGGCTCTCTCATAAACTTTCTTTTATATTGCTAATTTTTTAAGGATTGGTGGATCCTTTGCACACTTGATTGAGCTTCTACACAGCGTTACTTAAGCCTGCTGCATTAAGCAGCAAAAGAGCTTTTGATACCATCCCCCATAGAGAGCAACTCCTGTGTGGAGGGGTATGGCAGGGAAACTTCGTACTTTTACTACCACCAATAGAGCCCCCAGTCCAGTAGGGGCCGTTTGATTCCCAGTTGAGCCAGTGGTCGAGTGACTATTATAGAAGGGCACACTTGCATAATATGCCTGTATAATATAACTGCTAAAACTCAAACTCTACCCATTAAGACACTATGGCCATATCTGAAAAATAAGCAGGGAATGACGTATTCCCCTTAAATAATTTAATTCTAAATATATCTTCCCAGAGGGGTGCACACTGTGATTATCATAATGCAGTGTATTAGAGGTTATACTGTAGGATCCATCACAGATAAAGGACCCTTGATAGGTATAATTGTAATAATTGGTAGTGTAGAGTGTCAGATCTATTAACCTTACTGCACAGTTATCCTGGTAACAGTGTCTGTGTCATTAACATTGTATTTAAGCACGGGCATGTTAACATTTGCTAACACAGTCGCTTTCTGGTAAGCAGCAGTTTCTGGAGAGTTAATGGACTGGCTATAATATATCTACAATGGGAAGCCTTAGACTAAATGGCATGTCCACTATATCCCTTTGTTCCCAGATCATTTTGTAACAAATAACACACTTCGGTGACCAAAAGAAATTCAGTGATAACAAAACACATTTAGTGAACAAAAACCAACATTTTGGGGACAAAACTATATTTAGTCGACCAAAAGAAGTTCTGTGGTAACAAAACATATTTCGGGCACGGCCACACTGCAACGCAAACGCAATCGCATGCGATTTCATGTGCCCTTCGTCAACAAAAAAACAGCATTTTGGAGACAATACTATATTTAGTCGACCCAAAAAAAATTCGGTGGTAGCAAACCATACATTTAGTCCAAAAAAAACAACTGTAGCTGTGTGACCAATATCTTTTTTGTGAACAAAATGTACAGTGGATTGAAACAGAGTATTTTCTGTATACAAAAAGTGGCAAAAAAGAACATTTTGTTGACTAAATACATCTTGTAGTATAAGTGTATAGTTTTTGTACACAAAATGAACTAAGGAAAAACAAACATACTTTTTGTCTTTAAAATGCAATTTTGTGCATCAAGAGTTATGTTTGGTAATGGTAAATGGCAAGCTTTCCCTTTAATTTTTGTAAAAAAAATTATAAACTGGTAAATTGTTTGCTTTCCCTTTAATCCCTTCAGAAAAAATGTGTAAACATAATGACTCTCTTGCCCATAATATAAGGGATAATACGCTACCTACAGTGTAATATAAGGATATTACGCCACCGAGGAGTTCCCTGACCTAAAAAAAAAAAAAAACAGCACAAGCAGCACACAAACAACCAACGTCACACTTACTTATAACCCCCTCCTGTTGATACTCCCTGTATCTACCCACCCTGTCACCCCCTTCCTGTATCTACCCTCCCCGTCACCCCCTTCCTGAATCTACCCCCCTGTCCCCCCCTTCCTGTATCTACCCCCCGTCACCCCCTTCCTGTATCTACCCCCACCTCTCTGTATCATTCCGCATTCCAATGAGTCATAAATGACTCTGCTGGCGGCTGGACACTGCTGCTTATCTTCCGTGCAGTTCAGTCAGTGACACGGGAGAGAACAGTGTAACCTGGTCAGTACATTTAAATAAAACGGCATCTTAACCCTTTATATCCTGGAAATCAAATTCTCTTGTATGGAGTATGGATGGGAGGGGGAGAGGTGGGGAGGTGCATTGGCGAGAATTCTTATTACAGTCTTTCAGTGATGCACCTGAGTGACTGTAATAAGGATTCTCGCCACTGCACCTCCCCATTCAAAGTATAGTAGCCTTATGTATTATATATTTCCCTTTGATAAGAAATATCTGGTAAATGATACACTTCCCCTTTACAATGGTAATTGTCATACATTACCTAAATAAATTCTAGTAAATGGAAAACGTTTCCTTTAATCTCTGCTGTAAGAAAATACTACTAAATGTCACAGTCCTTATTTTCCTTTTATGGGCAAGGTCCCACTAGGCAGCAGGCAAGGGTCATTCTATGTACCGAATTCGCAACATTGCACGATTCATGTGCGCTACCCTGCGTGCGCACTGTGGTTGCTTTGATGTTACCCTATGGCAGCACATGCAATGCGCAGCAAAAATGCTGATCGCATGCTCTGCGAAAATGGTCGGCAGTGCAGGGCAGTGGCGATAGTGGGGCCATCCCCATCCTCTTCTATTGGTGTGCGCTGAGGGAGGGGTTGGATTCCGGACTTTAGAGTTGTACTGTGTTAAATTTTCCCTTGAAGAAACCAGCTAAATAAGAAACCAACTACAGCCTCATCTATCTAACTAAAGCAATGACGCCAAACCCGCGGCCCGAGCTCCAAAATCAGCGTAAAACCCATGCTACCTGATTCATTTTGTGTTGACTTTGCTTTTTTCTAAAATTATTGAAAATAAGGCAGAGCAGCCTATGTAATATAGGCAGTGTTGAGTATTGCGCTACATTGTAGTATAGAACTTAGCGCCTTTAAGGCAGAGGCACAGAGTCTTACCTGACCGGGATCCCGCGATTCAGTAAATCTCGCAAAGGGATTTACAACATTGTGGGATCTTGCAAAGGTAAGTAATGCTGCTTCTGGTTCTTTATCAACCCCTATGTTTATAAAACACAACAATCTTATAATGTTCACCCAATACTTTCTGTAGAACAAGTCTATCAATTCTGTTCACAAAATAATTCCTGTGGAACAATTTTGTCCACCAAATAATTTTTATGGAACAAGCCTGTCTTTTCTGTTCACCAAATTTTTAATTTTGTGTACTAAAAACATACACTTTATTTGGTCTACCAAAATTGTTTTTTGCCAACATAATGTTTCTTTTCACCACTTTTTGTTTAAAAAAATTATTCTGTTTCAATTCACTATACATATTGTTTACAAAAAAGATTTTGGTTATAAAAATATACACTTTGGTGCTACAATTGTTTTTTGTTGATTAAATGTATGTTTTGGTTGACTAAATATAGTTTTGTCACCAAAGTATTGTTTTTTGTTGACTAAATGATCTGGGAGCAAACAGCACCCCATAGTCCATCTCCAACATTACATTTTGTCTACTACTAGAGCACCCCCAAAAATCCCAAGTGTACAGTGCCCCCAACCCTTTCCTGTTCTGTTGGGGGCACTATGTGTTCTGAGTGCTGCAACAGCTCTAACAGTGTGAATATAATGCTTTTAGGGATGCAGCCATCCAAAATACATAAAGTAAATCCAAAATAAAGTATAATGAATGAGGAAGCAAACAGACAGCAGGATGAATAACTGATATTAGGCCCCATACAATATCATATTATCTACACACTGGCATACTTTATAAATAAAGGGGTTTTAGTATACATTACTGTGATCACCTGAATGAAAAGCCTTCCAATGACGTCAAGGTAAGGTCCTAACTTCTAACCTTTTTTAACTTTTCACAAAATTTCTCATATTTGAGCACTGGATCAATATAGCAGGCTTTCACTTCCCCCCTGCCGACTGGCTTTTTTATAGTGAGGGAAGAGGCCGTCCATCCAGTGTTTTTTATTAAAGGCATATGACCTCCAATTAAAGGGCCGTATTGCGGGTGCTATTACCACATGTAAGCTTCATAATAAATATTTACATACAATAAAAGGACTGTGGGAGCACTCCTTAGGTTAAATTATAACTATATTTTGTGGAAGTGCTACTGATCTGGTCAAACATTTATACAAACATAGAAAAGATAATCAATGTACATTCCTGGGCCCCATACAATATCATATTATCTGCACACTATAATATAAAAAGCCAGTGGGCAGGGGGGAAGTGAGAAAGCCTGTTGTATTGTTCCAAGTATGAGAAATGCAAAATTTTGAGAAAAGTAATACATTTTTTTTAAAAAGTTTAACCGTTGGTGTGGTTATAAGGCTTTTCATTTATGTGATCACAGTAATGTATACTAATGCTGGGTACACACTTGCACAATAGGAAGAAATTGACAGAATCTGCAAGATCCTATCTGTCATTTTCTAATGATCGCGCTACAGACAGTCCCGAGCGTTCTCCCTATGTAAAGCATTGAGAGAACGCTCAGGACTGCAGTTTTCCTCCAGCTGCGGCCGATTCCCAATACGTTAAGTACAGGGAGATGACTGTGGGTGAGGGAAATTTTCAGGCTTTTCCGAAAGACCCAGAGGCCGACTGTGAATGTTTGTCGGCCTCGCGATCATTCGGAATATGCACTACACACTTAATGATAAAGTTTTATCATGACTGTGTGTACCCAAATTAAAACCCCTTTGTTTATAATGTATGCAAGTTTGCAGATAATATATTTTATGGGACCTGGCAATGTGCATTGATTATCTTTTTTTGTATAAATTTTGGTACAGAATTGTAGTTTATGCTACGCATTTAAAGGAATCCATGAAGATATGCATACATAGTAAATTGCAGTTTCTGAATATTAAACTCAAAATTTGTCCTACAGTTATATTTTGTAGCCACTAGGTGGCACACGTGTGGAACGGGGGACGGGACATTGAATACAAGATCTGAGACTGTATAAGACTTTATTTGAGAGTCCATTTGACTGGTAATAAAATCATAGGGCGTATTTCTCAAACCGCAATATCATCAAATAAGGATACAACGCGATTTAACAAGCTCTGTCGTTATTAAGCTGCGAAAATAATAATAAATAATAATAAAATGTAAAATAAACTTTGACGGATATCCATTACAGCAGAGCTAAACTACAGATTGTTATCTAACATAACTTACCACTGCCGCCAAAAATAATAATAATTCTGTATAACCACCAAGAGAAAAGCTAATTTATTTGTGCTGGTAAATGATTGCAAAGTACCCGAAAAGCAATCTGCGGGCTAGCTCAGACTTCTCGTGAGGTGCCACTGATTTCCACCAGTGGGCAGTATTGTGCTGACAGCTCATTGTACAGCCTGGAGGCTCTATGTACAAGTACTCTTCCCTGTAATTACAAAATAGCTGGTTTCAGCATTCTTTATATTTATAGATAAAATGCCAAAGTAATTATCCCTAACATTTTGACAGTGACAGACATGGAGAAAAGGGGGGGGGGGGTACATTGGATTCTGGGCAGAATCTGTAGTACAAAATTAAAGTGATATTTTTGTTTTACTAATGAAACCAGTGCATGTGGCCTCTCCTTCACCTAAGGGTTAGATCCCATTGCAACACACAAAATGTTTCCATTCAAATGTGTTTCTCATCTGTTTTGTCCGCGTTGGCTTTGTGTTTGTGTCTGCTTGTCTACGCTTACTATTTACTGCTCAAGGTATAAATGGGTTGTCTGGATAGGTTTGGAGGAAATTCCCTGTTTAGCAAAGATTTCTGAGTAGCCTGTTAGTGCTCCTGTCAGACTGTGGAAACAGAGCTAATCACGGATAATACTGAATTTACCCTTGAAATTTATTGAAACTTGGTAACTGAGGTCCGACCTTAGTGCACTCGCTGGAGGGTTTAAAGTAAAGTCTTAGGCTCTGAACATATGTTACATAATTAATTTGGCTTGAAAAAGCCAAATTACTGTTCTTTCTATTTCTTCTTCTTTTTCTTCCGTTTTATTCTTCCACTTTTTTGGACCGTATCTCCTCCCACAGTTTTTGAGCTAGAGACATGAAATTCGGTACAGATGTGCGGGGCATATAGGAGAAGTGTGCTATCTTCTAGCTAAGGAATCCGCGGAAGCGTTACGGCGTTATCTGCGAATTTCCGGACATTTTTTCCCATAGACTATAATGGTAACAATCCTCAAATGTGGATATTTCAAAACAGTTTGTTTCATGGTCATAAATACAAATGGTGATACCCCCAACCCCCCACATAGACCCAGGTACACCCACCTACTGACCTACCTTTCCATTCCCATAGAAGCCATATTTAAAGGGTAACTAAAGTCAAAAAAACTAATTTAGATTTATCCTCAAAAAAAGATAGTTTTATGGTTATAAACACAAAAAAGACCAGTCCCAGGTACACACACCTACTGATCTACTTATCCATTACTGTGGCAGCCATACTTAAAGGGTAACTAAAGTTAAAAAAAAAAACTAATTTAGATTTGTTCTCAATAAAAGATAGTTTTATGGTCGTAAACACAAAAAAGACATACCCCCCTCAACCAGACCCAGGTACACACACCTACTAATCTACTAATTCATTGTTGTGATAGCCATATTTAAAGGGTAACTAAAGTAAAAAAACAAATTTAGATTTATCCTCAATAAAAGATAGTTGTATGGTTGTAAACACAAAAAAGACATACCCCCTCAACCAGACCCAGGTACACACACCTACTGATCTACTTATCCATTACAGTGGCAGCCATACTTAAAGGGTAACTAAAGTTAAAAAAAAAAACTAATTTAGATTTGTTCTCAATAAAAGATAGTTTTATGGTTGTAAACACAAAAAAGACATACCCCCCTCAACCAGACCCAGGTACACATGCCTACCGATCTACTTATCCATTACGGTGGCAGCCATATTTAAAGGGTAACTAAAGTCAAAAAAACAAATTTAGATTTATCCTCAATAAAAGATAGTTGTATGGTTGTAAACACAAAAAAGACATACCCCCTCAACCAGACCCAGGTACACACACCTACTGATCTACTTAGCCATTACAGTGGTCACCATAACTTAAATGGTAACTAAGTAAAAAAACTAATTTAGATTTATCCTCATATAAAAACTGTTTTATGGTTTAAACACAAAAAGACATACCCCTCAACCAGACCCATGTACACACACCTACTGATCTACTTATCCATAACTGTGGCAGCCATACTTTAAAGGGTAACTAAGTCAAAAAAGCAAATTTTTTGATCAATAATCAAAAATTTTTTTTTTTTTTTAACTCTCAACCCAACACGGTACACACATACTTTAAAGGGAACTAAATCAAAAAAGCTAATTTGATCAATAATCAAAAAACTTTGTTTTTTTAACCCCCAACGTGATAACAGGTATACACAGCTACTGACCTACCCCTCCATTACTGTTGCAGCCATACTTAAAGGGTAACTAAAGTAAAAAACTAATTTTGACCAATCATCAAAAAGTTTTTTTTTTTAACTCTCAACCCGACACAGGTACACACACTACTGATCTATTATCATTACTATGCAGCCATATTAAAGGGTAACTAAAGTAAAAAAAAACTCATTTTGACAATAATCACAAAAACTTGTTTTTATCCCAAACACACCAACTGACCTACATTAATGCATGTGGACAACTATAAAGGGAAGTAAAAAACAACAATGTCCTCATCATGACATTATGAGTTTTAAAATCGTAGCACAAACACAAAATTCCCTTCCAAAATGCAGTCTTTCAAGCCAAAACTTTTTTCCCTTTAGAGTTGTTATTGGACAATGAACCATTTAGGCCAATAGTCTGGTGTCTGTGGAGGCATCTGCTGATATAATTGAGAAATCCTTCCTAATATCGTAATATCGACCACAAACCATGATTTGGCCCCTGATCACATTACTATCGATTTAACATTGATCCAACATCAAGCCAGTGGATGGCCAGCATAGCGCCTGCAAAGGAAAATCTAAAATACAGAGGCCCCTGAAGCTCAGGAAGTCACACAAGCTGGATGAATCAATATTACAAATTTACCATGACCTGGATGAATCAATATTACAAATATACCGTGACCTGGATGAATGAATATTACAGATATACCATGACCTGGATGGATGAATATTACAGATATACCATGACCTGGATAGATGAATATTACAGATATACCATGACCTGGATGAATCAATATACAAATATACCGTGACCTGTGAATGAATATTACAGATATACCATGACCTGGATGGAGAATATTACAGATATACCATGACCTGGATGGATGAATATTACAGATATACCATGACCTGGATGAATCAATATTACAGATACACCATGACCTGGATGAATCAATATTACAGATACACCATAACCTGGATGAATCAATATTACAGATATACCATACCTGGATGAATCAATATTACGATATACCGTGACCTGGATGAATGAATAATACAGATATACCATGACCTGGATGAATGAATATTACAGATATACCATGACCTGGATGAATGAATATTACAGATATACCATGACCTGGATGAATGAATATTACAGATATACCATGACCTGGATGGATGAATATTACAGATATACCATGACCTGGATGAATCAATATTACAGATACACCATGACCTGGATGAATCAATATTACAGATACACCAAACCTGGATGAATCAATATTACAGATATACCATGACCTGGAATGAATATTACAGATATACCATGACCTGGATGAATGAATATTACAGATATCCATGACCTGGATGAATGAATATTACAGATAGACCGTGACCTGGATGGATGAATATTACAGATATACCATGACCTGGATGGATGAATATTACAGATATACCATGACCTGGATGAATGAATTTACAGATATCCATGACCTGGATGATGAATATTACAGATACCATGACCTGTGGATGAATATTACAGATACACCATGGACCTGGATGAATGAATATTACAGATACTGTACTGATGAGAATAATACAGATTACCATGACCTGGATGAATGAATATTACAGATATACCATGACCTGGATGAATGAATATTACAGATACACCATGACCTGGATAATGAATATTACAGATATACCATGATCTGGACGAATGAATATTACAGATATGCATGACCTGGATGAATCAATATAGAATTACCTTGACCTGGATGAATGAATATTACAGATATACCAAGACTTGGATGAATGAATCTTACAGATATACCATGACCTGGATGAATGAATATTACAGATATACTGTGACCTGGATGAATGAATATTACAGATATACCATGACCTTTGGATGAAATATACAGATATACCATGACCTGGATGAATGAATATTACAGATATACTGTGACCTGGATGAATGAATATTACAGATATACCATGACCTGGATGAATCAATATTACAGATATACCATGACCTGGATGAATGAATATTACAGATATACCATGACCTGGATGAATGAATAAATTACAGATATACCATGACCTGGATGAATGAATATTACAGATATACAGTGACCTGGATGAATCAATATTACGATATACCTGACCTGGATGAATCCAAGTCAGGGAGGAGCAAAGGAGCATGGAGCCATCATACTTAAAGGGTAACTAAAGTCAAAAAAACTAATTTTGACCAATCATCAAAAAGTTTTTTTTTTTTAACTCTCAACCCGACACAGGTACACACATCTACTGATCTATTTATCCATTACTATGACAGCCATACGTAAAGGGTAACTAAAGTAAAAAAAAAACTCATTTTGACCAATCATCAAAAAAGTTAGTATTTTATCCCACACACACCAACTGACCTACCTTTAATGCATGTGACATATTTAAAGGGTAAGTAAAAAACAACAATGTCCTCATCATTGACATTATTGAGTTTTAAAATCTGTAGCACAAACACACAAATTCCCTTCCAAAATGCAGTCTTTCAAGCCAAACTTTCCCTTTCTAGTTGTTATTGGACAATGACCATTTAGGCCAATAGTCTGGTGTCTGTGGAGGCATCTGCTGATATAATTGAGAAATCCTTCCTAATATCGTAATATCGACCACAAACCATGATTTGGCCCCTGATCAGCATTACTATCGATTTAACATTGATCCAACATCAAGCCAGTGGATGGCCAGCATAGCGCCTGCAAAGGAAAATCTAAAATACAGAGGCCCCTGAAGCTCAGGAAGTCACACAAGCTGGATGAATCAATATTACAAATTTACCATGACCTGGATGAATCAATATTACAAATATACCGTGACCTGGATGAATGAATATTACAGATATACCATGACCTGGATGGATGAATATTACAGATATACCATGACCTGGATAGATGAATATTACAGATATACCATGACCTGGATGAATCAATATTACAAATATACCGTGACCTGGATGAATGAATATTACAGATATACCATGACCTGGATGGATGAATATTACAGATATACCATGACCTGGATGGGGGTTTTTTATTTTTAGGTAGTAAGTGTGACTATGGCGTTATTTTTGGGTAGTAAGTTGTGGACTATGTGCGTTATTTTTAGGTAGTAGTGTAGACTATGTGCGTTATTTTTAGGTAGTAAGGTGTGGAATATGTGCGTTATTTTTAGGTAGTAAGTGTGGACTGTGTGCGTTATGTAGTAAGTGGTGGAGTGTGTGCGTTATTGTAGGTAGTAATGTGGAGATGTGCGTTATTTGTAGGTAGTAAGTGTGGAGATGTGGTTATTTGTAGGTAGTAAGTGTGGAGATGTGCGTTTTTTGTAGGTAGTAGTGTGGAGTGTGCGTTATTTGTAGGTAGTAAGTGTGGAGATGTGCGTTATTTGTAGTATAGTGTGGAATGTGCGTATTGAGGTATAAGTGTGGAGATGTGCGTTATTGTAGTAGTAAGTGTGGAGATGTGCGTTATTTGTAGGTAGTAAGTGTGGAGATGTCGTTTTTTGTAGGTAGTAATGTGGAGATGTGCGTTATTGTAGGTAGTAGTGTGGAGATTGGTGCGTTATTTGTAGGTAGTAAGTGTGGAGATGTGCGTTATTTGTAGGTAGTAAGTGTGGAGATGTGCGTTATTTGTAGGTAGTAAGTGTGGAGATGTGCGTTATTTGTAGGTAGTAAGTGTGGAGATGTGCGTTATTTTAGGTAGTAGTGTGATGTCGTTATTTGTAGGTAGTAGTGTGGAGTGTTGAAATGCGAAGACCTGTTGCACTCTATTGATTTAGCTTGTTACCCCCCCCCTCTGTCTATATTGTGTGTGTGTTGGTTAATGTACAGTCTGAGAATTCACCATCCCCCATGTCACACCGGTGTGAACGATTACAGCAATTGCGCTGCCTAACAGACAATTTATACAGTGTTGTGTTTTTTTTTTTTACCCAACAGCGAACCCAGGTTTCCCGTTGGTGTCTATGGAAAGTTTGGTAGATTAGTATTCGTATTAGATTGTGGGACCGGTTCCTAATGTCTAAATGACATGATCCATCGCTTATAGAAAATTGTTGGCTATAATTGATGTTGACCGATGTATTGCTCCAGTATCCCATTGACAACTCTGCTCTTGTCTTTATCCAGGGACAATCAGTTTATTGTAGACCAGTGATGGTAAACCTTTAGAGACAGAGTGCCCAAACTGCATCCCAAACCCCACTTTTTATTGCATATGCGATCATGATCATTTAACCTGAATATGGAGTTTTTACTGTAGAAAAAAAAAACCAACTAAATTAGACACAGACCAATACATTCGATATACCTATTAACCTCCATTACCACACAGGAGTTTGAGAAATAAAACAGTATTAGACAGGAGTTTGAGATTAAACAGTGACCATAACCCTACATTATTAGACAGGAGTTGAGATATAAAACAGTGACCATTAACCCTACATTATTAGACAGGAGTTTGAGATATAAAACGTGACATTAACCCTACATTATTAGACAGGTTTGAGATATAAAACAGTGACATTAACCCTACATTATTAGACAGGAGTTTGAGATATAAAACAGTGACCATTAACCCTACATTATTAGACAGGAGTTTGAGATATAAAACAGTGACCATTACCCTACATTATTAGACGGAGTTTGAGATATAAAACAGTGACATTAACCCTACATTATTAGACAGGAGTTTGAGATATAAAACAGTGACCATTAACCCTACATTATTAACAGGAGTTTGAGATATAAACATTGACATTAACCCTACATTATTAGACAGGAGTTTGAGATATAAACAGTGACCATTAACCCTACATTATAAGACAGGAGTTTGAGATATAAACAGTGACCATTAACCCTACATTATTAGACAGGAGTTTGAGACATAAAACAGTGACCATTACCCTACATTATTAGACAGGAGTTTGAATAAAACAGTGACATTACCCTACATTATTAGACAGAGTTTGAGATATAAACAGTGACCATTAACCCTACTTATTAGACAGAGTTTGAGATATAAACAGTGACCATTAACCCTACATTATTAATAGGAGTTTGAGATATAAAATAGTGACCATTAACCCTACATTATTAGACAGGAGTTTGAGATATAAAACAGTGACCATTAACCCTACATTATTGATAGGAGTTTGAGATATAAAACAGTGACATTAACCCTACATTATTAGACGAGTTTGAGATATAAAACAGTGACCATTACCCCTACATTATTAGACAGAGTTTGAGAATATAAAACAGTGACATTAACCCTACATTATTAGACATGAGTTTGAGATATAAAACAGTGACCATTAACCCTACATTATTAGAACGGAGATTGAGATAAAACAGTGCCATTAACCCTACATTATTAGACAGGAGTTTGAGATATAAAACAGTGACCATTAACCCTACATTATTAGCACGGAGTTTGAGATATAAAACAGTGACCATTATCCCTACATTTTAGACAGGAGTTTGAGATATAAACAGTGACCATTAACCTACATTATTAGACAGGAGTTTGAGATATAAACAGTGACCATTAACCCTACATTATTAGACAGGAGTTTGAGATATAAAACAGTGACCATTATCCCTACATTATTAGACATGAGTTTGAGATATAAAACAGTGACATTAACCCTACATTATTAGACAGGAGTATGAGATATAAAACAGTGACCATTAACCCTACATTATTAGACAGGAGTTTGAGATCTAAAACAGTGACCATTAACCCTACATTATTAGACAGGAGTTTGAGATATAAACAGTGACCATTAACCCTACATTATTGACACAGAGTTATGAAATAAAACATGACCATTACCCTACATTATTAGACAGGAGTTTGAGAAATAAAACAGTGACCATTAACCCTACTTATTAGACAGGAGTTTGAGATATAAACAGTGACCATTAACCCTACATTATTAGACAGGAGTTTGAGATATAAAACAGTGACCATTATCCCTACATTATTAGACATGAGTTTGAGATCTTAAACGGACTCAAGCAGAGCTGAATGTTATAGCATGTGACCTCTCTCTGCTACAGACAGACACTAAACTTTCTCTTTGGCTTTCTGGTAACAATCTCTTGTTAACTCTGCTGTGCATGAGTGCCCACAGAGAGGGCTCCATTGCCACCTCTGGCACGCGGCCATAGGTTCGCCTATAGACAAACCGTAAACCTTTCCCTTCAGTTGCAAAGAACTACAATACCCATCATTCTCTGATGGCTAAAAGCTCACTGTTGACGACAGTAGATAGTCTGTGCTTGTATTAAACATTCCTTCTTTTCTAACAGCATAAATATGAGCTTTGTATGAACCGATATGAGATGATAGACCGTCACCTGTCTTCCTAATGAACTATTCTATATTAAACGCTTGACCCCGGGGAAATCCTGGAACGCCTCTGTCACTCAACCTCTGTGCCTGGGAGATTGTGTCAAACTGTTTCATCTTGAAGGGGCCTGTAGAAAACACGTTTATTAGATTCTTATTTACGGTGCAGTGATCAGTGAAAGCTTTATAGACCATAATAAATAAAGGGGAAGAACAGATTAAATGTCACATATTTGTGAGAAATTATTATTATCGTGGATTGATATAGCGCCAAAATCTTCCGTGGAGCATTACAATTACATAGATACATTCACATCAGGGCTTGCCACGGAGAAACATACATCGAATGACTATTTACACATTCACCTGTCAGTATGTCTCTATGATGTGGGGGAAAATGTAGTGTTGGAAACTCACGGAAGCTCAGGGACAACATACAAACTCCTTGCAGTTGGGTCCGGGAGACTTCAATGCTCAAGACATCAGTGTTCGCCACTGAGCCACTATGCTGCCTATTGTGGAAAAGTATTTAAGATTTTGCTGAAAATTACAGATTTGCCCTGAACATTTATCCCAAATAACCAATCAGGGATTGTCTTTTTTTTTTTTTTTTTTGTTTTGTTTTTAAGAGATTCATTTGGTTATTAGAAAACGTATGATTGGATGGCACAGGTTACAGGTCATCCATGTGATGTCATGGAATGATCTGTATTGATGCCAGAATACCTTCAAGAGAAGCTTGGGTGTTTTATATCTCCTGGGTTATATTTGGGGTTTTGTAGCTGTGGTACGTGGCAGACATAATTGGGGAAGTTGTCTGTCTTCCCTGACTTTGTAACCGTGTTAGTGTCCTTAGATCTGTGGATGCGGATCATCAAAGCACCTCTTATAGTGTAGTGTTGTGCATACCAAGGCTGCTCTTTGTCAGTGATCTTACAGTCAACGAACGAAGAGACCACAATAAGGGAGAGAGGGATTTGCCAGGGGTCATAAAGAACAGACAGTGTGATCTTAACATGGTTCATCGTAAAAAGGCAGTGGCCCCCAACTCCAGTTTGTAGGAAGGATTAGGTGAAACTTTTCCAATTATATTATTTTAACCTTTTTTAGAGTTTAGGAGTGTGGCCCCAGGGAATGCAGGACATTAATTCTGAGCTCTCTGCCACTCAAGTGTAACTTCTCTTGTCTGACTTGGGCTTTGAAGTGGATGCTGGTTTGAGTTTTCATTGAGTGTAGGTATAAAGCTGGTACCAAACTTGGAAAGATGACAGATGGAATCTGGAAGATGTGGATACACACAAGTGTTCTCCATATAGAAAGTATAGGAAGAAAGTTCAGGACTGTGACGCGTTCCCCACAGCTGCGACCGGCTCCCTATACTTTAGTACAGGGGACAGACTAAATTTTCAGAAGGAATGATAGTTATCGACAGTGATGTTTGTTGGCATTGGAAAGATTGTTACATGTTACACACTTTACCGATAAAGTGACCGAATCCTCCCTTTATTGTTTGAGTGTACCCAGCTTAGTCTCAGGATGTCATGGATGCATAAATGTTGGGAGACAAAAATCAGCAGACTATCATTTGTAACTAATCCCAGATGGGATTTTGAGAGATCCATACACTGACATATTTATGGAATAATTGTACTGACAGCCAAGTGTCGATTCTTCCTTATGGTCCATATGTGCATTTTTTCCATCCAATAAGTAACTTCCCAATAGACGAAACGCAAACCAGCAATACGAGCTAACCAATACTTTCCCTTTAAAGTAGACTGTTGGTGGAAAACTTACAATAGTTTCTTGCCACTAATCAATGGCTGGGACAAAGCCACGTGTGATGCTTTGAGTACATGATCTAAGGGCTAGCCACACACAAGCGAGGCCCACTTGATGTGGCCACACTAGTGTGTTAGGGAGCGCTGCATTACGATTCGTAAATCGGAGCGTGTGCAATCTGCTTTTTTGTTGCGCAACCGCATGTGCTCCGATTGCGAATCGCCGATCACAGTTGCATACCACAGGCTCTCGCACATCAAACACGTGTGCAAACATGGGCCTCGCCTTCGAGAGGGTAGAACTGCTGAGGTCTCTACAGGTGTGAATCGTTGACTGTACATCGAGAACACTGTTTCCCTATATATACACGAAGGGGACTCCAACAGCAGTATTCAACTGCGACAACAATGTGTTTATTGGGACATGGGATGTTTCGACTACGCAGTGTCCTTTCTCAAGGCTTGAGACACGGCATGTCGCAATAAACACATTGATTAACTGTTTGGTTGGAACATAAGAAGGTGCTGGCCCAAAGAATCTACCTGGAATTCTGTGTGCAAATACCAAATCAATATTAAACGCTGTTTTCCCTGTAGGAGACAAATTTTAAAGGCACAGAATGTGTTTCCATTTCTTTTTTGTTATGTTGTTAAAGCTGGTAATGTGCACATTAGGTCAGGTTAGCTTGGTACAGCATTTTTGTGTTTCATTCCTTACCCCAAGGCAAACTTACCGTAATAGTTTATTTTTGTCTCTGTTGTGTATAAACACGTTGGTTTAACCATCCCGCTTTATACTCACTATAGGTTATACCCCTATCCAGGAATCAGTGGCGTGTTTGGTGATATATGTAGTTCACAGCCATTATAGAGCAGTAGGACGGACAAAATAGGTTTCCCTCCATCACAGGACATCATGTGTGAGGTCACATCCTGTTCTTTTAAAAGGGTTGCTGTTTCTATTATGTGGCTTTTGTCTTGAGAAAGTGGCCCTGTTGGCTCCGAAACATCGATTTAATAAAAGAAATATTCTGCGGCGGTGAACCCTTCATCATTTCCATCACAGGACGTCAGGCTGGTCATACTACGTCCGCTTGCAATGGTGTGTAAACAATCCACGAAAAAACATCCCTGGATCACAGCGTATTCAGTGTGACCGCCCTTCATTGACCTGCATGGTGCTGCGATTCTTATGCGCAAATGGATCGCAAGCAAGATAGTTGGCGCGTGTTAAGGTGGCCATACATAACAACGTACGGGGAACTACGAGATTTACCTATTAACGTTTGTGTGTAGGGGATGTTCCAAGACCGATTGATTGCCGACGAACGACCGTAGTCGGCACTCCGATCATTCGGGAATGACGGAAAATTTCCATTGAAGTTATCGGTTCCCTTTAGTAGAGGACGCAGATCCGATCGTACTGTGTGTGGCCGCACTGCCAACCGATTTCCATACCGCGTATGAGGGTCGGTCGGGTCCGTGGGTTTCAACAGATACCAATGTGATCGGATACCAATGTGATCTGTCGGCACACATGTGAATCGCATGTGTATGGCCGGGTGGATCAACGAACACCCCCAACTGAACGCATACACATGGACAATTCTCCTCCGAAACGGCAATTTGTCGCGTGTAGCTGTCAGTGCCGGGGTCATGGCTTGGGACGCACATTGCGCATGTGTACGAGCCTTTAGTGTGGCCTAGCACTAAGGGTTCTAATGAATAGTTTTGTGTGCACAGAACAATACTTCTGTTTGTTATATTCACACAAGTGGGAAATGCCTATGTGCTTTCTTTGACAGGAGCATTGCTTATAGACAACACATAGCAACAGCTGACTGTAATGTCGCTCTCTGACTGTCCCTGGAGAAAGTACCTATTGAGTAAATATAAAGGAAGACCCACAAATGCGAAGCCAAGCAGGACCCGCCCGGTCCCCCCCCCGCGGCGCTGCCGGGGGGGGCCCAAAAGCAGGGAGTGCTCATAACGGGGGGAACAAACCCAGATACACATACCCCGCCCGGCCGCCCCGCGCGTCCATCCGCCCAATCCTCTCCCATCTCATCCTCCGCTCCTCCGCTCCGCCCGCTCCGCGCCCTTATCTACCAATCCATCTCCCTCGACCCAGAAGCCCCCAACGCCAGCCTGCCCGCCCCAAGCCCGCCTCCCCCCCGCCCCGCCCCCAGCGCAACTTCCCAGCGCCAAGCCCGCCCCGCGCCCGCAGCACAGCCCGCCCTCCCCTGCACAACCGCCACAGCGCGCGCTCCCAAGCCCCCGCCGACGCGGCCCGCCTCCGGCGGCGCGGCCCGCCAGCTCGCCCAGCCAAAAAAAAGCCCGCCCCCCCCCGGCCCGCGCGCCCCCGCTCCCCATCACCGCCTGCAGCGCGCGCTCCGCCGACTCGCGCCCCTCCCCCCACCGCCCGCGCGCCCCAGCCCTCAACGCCCCGCCTACGCGCCTCGCCAAATCAATTCCATCTCCCGCTTCCTCTCAATTCCTCCAATCACCCCCTCAGCTACTCCTTCATATTCCCCCCCTGCCCCACCATTCCTTCTAACCCCCCCGATCCTCGCCTGCATCGCCATCCTCCCCCGCCTTCCACAGCGTCTACTCTCACCTCTATCTCCCTCCCTCTTCCCTCCAGGGCCCCCCCCATCCCTCTCGCCAATCCTCACATCCCCCCTCTCCCCCTCATCCCCACTCTCCTCTCTCCATCTCGTTCTCCTTCTCTCCCCCCTCCTCTGCTCCTCACCTCTCTCCCCGCTCACTCTATCGTCAAATTAATCCCACCTCTCATCTCCTCCCTTACTCCCAATCAATCATCAATCCCAAATGCCCTCATTACTCTCATCCCTCCGCCCCCCTCGCTTCCTCCTCCCTCCCTCTCCCACTGAATAAATTCCACTCATCCCTCTCTCACTCCTGCCCCTGTCCCTCTCTCCCCCGGAATTTCGTCTCCCCTCCCCCCCCTCCTAACTCCTCTCTCTCCTTCTCCCTCTCGATCTTCCTACTCCTGCCTCCTCTTCCTCTCTCTACCTCCCCGCACTTCTCTCCAATCCTGCTCCATCAAGCTTACCCTTCTCCATCTCCCCCCTGATCCCGTCTCCCCCCCTCCATCTCATCTCTCAATCTCATAATCCCTCATCATCTGCCCATGTGCCTCGCCTCTCGGAGTCGTCCCAATAACTCTAAATATCTGCCCTCTCCTCATCCCTTCCAAATCCCCTCCTCAATTCCGCCCCCCCTCAACATATAAGATGCAACCCAACAGAGGGGGGTGCCCAGTGCAGATAAGGGTTATGCTGCATAATTTTATAGTGTAGTTTTAAAGTAAAATAGACGAAAGTACTTCTCATTTAAGTACAGTGTAGATATATTGGGTAATAATCCCTTCCGTGACAGGCTTTTCCCCCCTGGCAGCGATGTATGCGTTAAGTCCGGGAACAAGTCGATTAGTTCTAAATGCCAATATCCAGAGAAGTAACAGTCAGCCTTTAGTAAAGGATAGTAAGATAGGTGGTTAATGAGCACGGCCTTTTCTGTATGTGACTCTGGGCCGGGAGAAATGCAGGGAAATTCTGGTTTTAAACAAGCTTTGAACAAATTTAGGATCTTCACTTCCGTTTCTCCTCACCGCATCACGAACATGGTTGTGATCCTTGGAGTCTGGTTGTTATCTGTAGTAAATAAATCTAAGCTGGAAAGGGTAAACTGTACCAACGTCGCGTTGGTTGTCCTAATTCATACTCCCATTGAAGAGAATAAAATAAGCGTATTGTTTGTAAAGTGTTCCTTCCTCAACGCCTCATGACATTTTATCTTCTTATATTAACAGGATTGTCGGCTAAAAATAAACTCTGTCCATTGTACTTACGTATATCTGGCACTCTGGAATGCTTGATTACACACAGGTCCAATCCCCCCGAATGGAAACGTTACCCAGCTCCGAGATTACTGCAGCATCTGATCTGGTCACTTATCGAACTCCCAAGCATCTGCCTTTAAAGATGGGGGACCGTTTGGTGTGGGGCAGTTTTATTGTGTGACATTGGTGCTGCCATGTGTGCAGAGTCACAGCCTGTTACTTGTGAACCCATTACTGCTCCCAGGTGGGCAATGGAAATTAATAACATGACTGTTTTTTTCCCCAATACTGATGGCACTATGAAGGAACTTGCTGCATGAGAATGGAGGTGAGTCTTTGTATAAATTATTATTATACCAGAAGGGATATTTTACTGTTTTTTTTTACTGGTTTTTAACTCCCATAGACCCTCCCCTATATTATACTATGGTGTTGCTCTGGGCCTTTCCCTAAGTTGTCCCAGTTTTCAAAGTCTGACTTGTATAGCTAGTCTTTTCCCACCTCCTCCAATGGTGCAGAGCACCCCTCCTATAGGCCAGTTGAAGATTAAATCCCGCCCTACAGGCATAGCATATTGTTAGGACATATGGGCCATCAGGGCTATAAGATTTTATTCTGAACAAAATATTGTTAAACCGCGTTGTGATATGTTATACTTTAATTTGCATTTAAATAACTAACCTTTATCATTTGGTGGCCTTCTCTTGAAAATATACTATTCATAAAAGAAAAAAAAATCGCAGTTTGGTATGTGTGGTTTGGTAAGAGGAAAGGGGCTGTCTTCTTTATTGGTTGCACAAAGATTTCCTTTAAAATCTAGTAATATAAATATGTGTTAATTTCAGATTACAAAACACCTTTGTTAAGTTTAGCCTATGCCGCCTCGTAGCGCAAAAAGTGAACGCCCTTTGTATTAGGGGACTTAAATCAGAGCGTTCTTACCTATACATGATTCCCACGATGCAATACCAAAGTATCTCGTTTAGAGCTGGTATTTATGCGGGTGGGGGATCGTGTAAAGGGTGCAGTAGGTGGTTTAAAAAACTTCGAACTTTATAATCATTGTTGTATTAAAGAAGAATTTACTTTTTGTGCAGTAAACTGACTTTCTGCTCTCCCACATTATTGTCACTGACGATTTTATAGATGAGGGGGAGGAGCTTGAACATGACAGTTACTGATAGAACGAAAGGCAGTCTGTTACTGCTTGAATAAAATTTTCCTTCTTAAGTTGCCAAAGGAAACTATTTTTCTCTGTACCTTATCTTGCCTATTTCTGGCCTAAGGTCAGGGATGTAACAAGCAAAAAACTCTATAACCAGTGGACCTAGATATTTCATAAAGATTTGGCCACCTTAATACGTAATCCCAATAAATATTGGGTACGTCGAGCTGCCAGACATTCACTGATGTTCGAGTAGATTTCAAGTTCCTTTGTTTAAATCAATCGAATATTAGCTGTTGGTCAATGTACCTGCTGACACTTCATGTGGCAGGTTAAGTTAGACTAGGGTATGGCTTGAACACTTCTATGGCCATTTAGGGCAGGACCACGCACGACGCCTTGGAATGCAAACAAAACTTTATTTGGTGCCTAAGGGCATACACATGCTATCTACAGGCCGACACACGCAATGTATACTAACAACCGTTTCGCTATGTATCCTTAAGTTAATGGGCCCTCGGCGGGGCATCGTTGATGATTCGTTCTTTTGGATCATCACCATTGCCAACTGAGCGCCATACACAAGGGGTTGAGCCGCCGCGACGTCGCATGTGGTATACAAAGCATGTCAAAGGACATGTTTTACCTCCTACATTAAATGACATCAGACATCCTCTAAACCTCAAGTCACAAGACATGTTCAGCTCCACAGCCTGAAGGCAGGAATCACTAGCCAGTCATAGCCAATCACTGACGATACTGTACCAGTGCTGCCTCCTTTGTGGCTGTCGAAGCTTGTACAACTTTGAAGGACACCATAAACCAGGAAGGACTTGTGGCCCCACGGGGAATAAGATGGATTTCGTACATCACCTGGTCCAATCTGGTAATGATACTACCAGGCTTACTGGCATCCACACGTGGCGATTTTTTTGTCTATAGTATTTGGCAGTCTGGAACAGTACCAATGTTGTAGAACCATATGTATATGGTAAAAGGCCTTTTTCAGTATCGAACCTGGACATTATAGTTATCTACCATAGCTTTTTATAATTTGTTGTACAAATGCTATGACTTGTAATATATCTTCCTTCCTCTGCTTAAAAAAATACCTCGTATACTTATTTACTATTGTTTTTTTTGAAACATATGACTGTACTTCTTCTTACCTTCCCCTAAGGCAGCTTAAAACCATATACCGTAGGTGTTTTACTTCTGTACATTCTTGCTATAATAGTCCATCCTCATCTGTCTGTAGTTAAAAGATTTCTTTTCTGTCTGTCCCTTTAATATTTTGACTTTTGGGCTTTGTGGAGGGTCTGCTGTGATACAGGGACACTGTGTTTATGAAACAGGCAAGACAAAACAACGTTTCTGAATCTGGCAAGGAGCCGCGAGGAACAATGGGCATTCCCACCGTGCGCAACTCCAGGTTTCATCAAGCTCTGAAATCTGCAGAATTCATATCAGAGTCACGGCCTGACACCTGAATGGAAAAGCATGGTTCTTTAGTGCTCTCCAGCCGTAGGCACCAATTACTTCCCCCATTGGCAGAAGTTCTTATTATTCTTTTTTTTTGGAAAAGTGAAAGCAAAGATGGATCGTTCCTAAACAGTGATTTTTCACAGCAATGAAAATAGGGATAACTTACAAGTTGATTGGTTTTCTCATACTTTATCATCAAAAAGACGTGTTTTGGTATCAAAAGAAACCAGGGCAAATGGTATGACCACCAACCTTGTTTACACATTTTTATCTTTCTCTCTGGTACTCCTGAAGTCCAATTCTCTACCTTGAACCTGTTGCAGCTCGTCAATCAAGGCCTGTGAGGTGACATCACGATGGTCTGTCTGCTTAACCGCTGCCCAAATCTTATTTAGAGCTCGCAAGCCTTGTTTGGCGTTCGTTCATATCGCACATGGGAAATTGACGAATTCCGTCCAAAGCTAAATTACATAATACATGTGATTATCGGCAAGCGACGTTAATCGCACATGTCATGTGCTCAGCCGTGATTCCTCGTTCATATATTGGACGTGTGTACGCGAGTTTTTAAGCAGCAGAGTGAGCAGAGAGGGCAAGCTAAAGATATGAATGAGGGGCTCCGGGAAAGAGCACGGAGAAAAGAAATAGAAGATTGCCCAATGATGGGGGTTGGGGGAAGGGAACAGGGCAGGGGACAAGTATCCTAAATAATATTTGGGGTTAAGTGCAGGCTATAGTTTGTCTTTCAAAAAACCACACACCACCATAAAGATTTCAAGTTCCTTGTAGGTATAATCAGACTTGCAATGTCAAACAAAAGGAATGTGGCCTAAATTCAACTATCACATTATTGTTAAGGCCCTTTGGTGTCTGGGACATGATGGAGGGCCGATTGCACAGTGAGGGGGGTAGATAAACACACTGGTGCTGGAATGCACCATGTTTGTTATGTAAAGCCTTGACTGCAGGGACTCCATTTATATGTGACTCATGAACTGTATCTGCATGCCTCATTCTCCCTTCAGGTCTACTCTAGTACCTTTTATTTGCAGCTTTGGTTGTAACTAGCACCAATGATGTTTACGGACCGTCTCGCCCTTTGTCCTATAATAATAATATATCTACTTCACGATAGAGTGTGGGTTGCATTGTTCGCTGCTATTTTACGGATAAAGGGAGATTTCCTTGTGGATTGTCAAATATCCACTTTATCTATGCAGGTTTACTGGGAAGGAATAATATGTTTCACCTGGGTTTTCTGTTATGGTTATCACAGTTTCCTTGAGCTACATTAGAATGCAAGGCGCTCCTTAATTAGGTACCCCCTGTACCATCTGTACGCTTCTCTGTCATGTCTCAAGATGTGAGTCCCACACAGTTCCTAGCGTTTAATTATCTACAGTAGCGGAGGCCAAACTGCAACCAAGGAAAATCTGTATCCATCTGTATCCAGTGTCTGATACCTCCCTGGAATGTTCACTCAGCATCTCGAAATGTTTGTTTTCATGTACCAAAGAATAACTAAAAGGACCGGACCTCATTGGTTACCGAAAGGATGGGCATTTTATCGATAAGGTGGAGGGCGTAACCAATTTACCAGGGGGATAAGGTCAAAAGCTTAATCTCTGGCCCTGCCCAATTACACAAGCCAGATAAATGGTAGTCCAATCTTCCCCATGTCAAGCCTTCATGGGACATGGGGGGAATGGTTGCGGTGTACGGCCACCTTTAGTTGTAGTAAGTGTGGAGATGTGCGTTATTTGTAGGTAGTAAGTGTGGAGATGTGTGTTATTTTTAGGTAGTAAGTGTGGAGATGAGTGTTATTTTTAGGTAGTAAGTGTGGACTATGTGCGTTATTTTTGGGTAGTAAGTGTGGACTATGTGCGTTATTTTTAGGTAGTAAGTGTAGACTATGTGCGTTATTTTTAGGTAGTAAGTGTGGAATATGTGCGTTATTTTTAGGTAGTAAGTGTGGACTGTGTGCGTTATGTAGTAAGTGTGGAGTGTGTGCGTTATTTGTAGGTAGTAAGTGTGGAGATGTGCGTTATTTGTAGGTAGTAAGTGTGGAGATGTGCCGTTATTTGTAGGTAGTAAGTGTGGAGATGTGCGTTATTTGTAGGTAGTAAGTGTGGAGATGTGCTTTATTTGTAGGTAGTAAGTGTGGAGATGTGCGTTATTTTGTGTGGGTAAGTGTGGAGATGTGCGTTAGTTGTGAGGTAGTGGGTAGGAGAGAAAAAGGGAAAGTAAAGTGTGGAGATGTGCGTTATTTGTAGGTAGTAAGTGTGGAATGTGCGTTATTTGTAGGTAGTATGCGGGCTGTAGTTGGTGCGTAGTGTGCGTTGCTGTTGTTTTCTGTAGGTCGATGGGTACGCGTGGGGTGGTGGGGCGAGGGGGGCGGTGGGTTGGGCGTTATGTTTTCGGGTAGTTGCGAGGGTGTGGGAGATTGTGGCGGTATTTGTTGCGGCGTGTGATAAGGTGATAGCCGCGTGGTGCTGGCGGTGTTTTGGGGGGGTGGGGCGTGGTTGCCGTGTTGATGGGAGGGTGCCGTGATTGTGTGTAGGTAGTAAGTGTTTGAGGGAGGGGTGCTTAGGGTGGGGGAGGAGGGTAAGTGTGGAGATGTGCGGTTTAGGTTTGTAGGGAGGTGGAGTGTGGAGATTTCGTTATGTGGTAGGGTAGGTGGTAAGTTTGAGTGTGCGATAATGCAAGGACGCGGGGGGTTGGGGTCAGCGGGTCTAGGGTGGGCGCTTTACTTGTTACCCCCTCTGTCTATATGTGTGTGTGTTGGTTAATGTACAGTCTGAGAAATTCACCATCCCCCATGTCACACCGGTGTGAACGATTACAGCAATTGCGCTGGCCTAACAGACAATTTATACAGTGTGTGTGTTTTTTTTTTTTACCCAACAGCGAACCCAGGTTTCCCGTTGGTGTCTATGGAAAGTTTGGTAGATTAGTATTCGTATTAGATTGTGGGACCGGTTCCTAATGTCTAAATGACATGATCCATCGCTTATAGAAAATTGTTGGCTATAATTGATGTTGACCGATGTATTGCTCCAGTATCCCATTGACATACTCTGCTCTTGTCTTTATCCAGGGACAATCAGTTTATTGTAGACCAGTGATGGTAAACCTTTTAGAGACAGAGTGCCCAAACTGCATCCCCAAACCCCACTTTTTATTGCATAGTGCGATCATGATCATTTAACCTGAATATGGAGTTTTTACTGTAGAAAAAAAAACCAACTAAATTAGACACAGACCAATACAGTACGATTATACCTATTAACCTCTACATTACCACACAGGAGTTTGAGAAATAAAACAGTATTAGACAGGAGTTTGAGATATAAACAGTGACCATAAACCCTACATTATTAGACAGGAGTTTGAGATATAAAACAGTGACCATTAACCCTACATTATTAGACAGGAGTTGTAAAACCCATGCTACCTACGATTCATTTGTTTGACTTTGCTTCTTTTTTCTAAATTATTGAAATAACGCAGAGCAAGCCCTATGTAATAGGCCAGTGTTTGTATTGGCGCTATACTATTGTAGTATAGAACTTAGCGCCTTTAAGGCAGAGTAGGCACAGATCTTACCTGACCGGGATCTCCCGCGATTCAGTAAATCTCGCCAAAGGGATTTACAACATGTGCGGAAATCTTGCAAAGGTAAGTTAATGCTGCTTCTGGTTCTTATCACCCCTATGTGATAAACCCAACAATCTTATAATGTTCACGCCCAATACTTTCTGTAGAACAAGTCTATCAATTCTGTTCCAAAATAATTCCTGTGGAACATTTTTGTCCACCAAATATTTTTATGGAACAACCTGTCCTTTTTCTGTTCACCAATTTTTTAATTTGTGTACTAAAAACATACCTTTATTTGGTCTACCAAAATTGTTTTTTGCCAACATAATGTTTCTTTTCACCACTTTTTGTTTAAAAAATTATTCTGTTTTTCAATTCACTATACATATTGTTTACAAAAAAAGATTTTGGTTATAAAAATATACACTTTGGTGCTACAATTGTTTTTTTTGTATTAAATTATGTTTTGGTTGACTAATATAGTTTTGTCACCAAAGTATTGTGTGTTTGTTGACTAAATTCTGGGAGCAACAGCACCCCATAGTCCATCTCCAACATTACATTTTGTCTACTACTAAAGCACCCCCAAAAATCCAAGTGTACAGTGCCCCCAACCCTTCCTGTTCTGTTTGGGGCACTATGTGTTCTGAGTGCTGCAAACAGCTCTAACAGTGTGAATATAATGCTTTTAGGGATGCAGCCATCCAAATACATAAAGTAATCCAAAATAAGAGTATAATGAATGGGAAGCAAACAGACAGCAGGATGAATACGATATTAGGTAGGGGCCCCATACAATATCATATTATCTACACACTGGCATACTTTATAAATAAAGGGGTTTTAAGTATACATTACTACGTGATCACCTGAATGAAAAGCCTTCCAATGACGTCAAGGTAAGGTCCTAACTTCAACTTTTTTTAACTTTTCACAAAATTTCTCATATTTGAGCCTGGATCAATATAGCAGCGTTTCCACTTCCCCCCTGCCGACTGGCTTTTTTATAGTGAGGGAAGAGGCCGTCCATCCCGTGTTTTTTATTAAAGGCATATGACCTCCAATTAAAGGGCCGTATTGCGGGTGCTATTACCACATGTAAGCTTCATATAAATATTTCATACAATAAAAGGACTGTGGGCACTCCTTAGGTTAAATTATAACATATTTGTGGAAGTCGACTGATCTGGTCCAACATTTATACAACATAGAAAGATAATCAATGTACCATTCCTGGCCCCATACAATATCATATTATCTGCACACTATAATATAAAAAGCCATTGGGCAGGGGGGAAGTGAGAAAGCCTTGTTGTATTGTTCCAAGTATGAGAAAGCAAAATTTTGAGAAAAGTAATACATTTTTTTTAAAAGTTTAAAACCGTTGGTGTGGTTATAAGGCTTTTCATTTATGTGATCACAGTAATGTATACTAATGCGGTACACACCTTCGCACTAGGAGAAATTGACAGAATCTGCAAGATCCTATCTGTCATTTTCTAATGATCGCGCTAACAGACAGTCCCAGCGTTCTCCCTATGTAAAGCATTGAGAGAACGCTCAGGACTGCAGTTTTTCCTCCCCAGCTGCGGCCGATTCCCAATACGTTAAGTACAGGAGATGACTGTGGGTGAGGGAAATTTTCAGGCTTTTTCCGAAAGACCCAGAGGCCGACTGTGAATGTTTGTCGGCCTCGCGATCATTCGAATATGCACTACAACACTTATGATAAAGTTTTAATCATGACTGTGTGTACCCAAATTAAACCCCTTTGTTTATAATGTATGCAAGTTTTGCAGATATATATTTTTATGGGACCTGGCAATGTGCATTGATTATCTTTTTTTTTGTATAAATTTTGGTACAGAATTGTAGTTTATGCTACGCATTTAAAGGAATCCATGAAGATATGCATACATAGTAATTGCAGTTTCTGAATATTAAACTCAAAATTTGTCCTACAGTTATATTTTGTAGCCACTAGGTGGCACACGTGTGGGAACGGGGGACGGGACATTGAACCAAATCTGAGACTGTATAAGACTTTATTTGAGAGTCCATTTGACTGGTAATAAAATCATAGGCGTATTTCTCAACCGCAATATCATCAATAAGGATACAACGCGATTTAACAAGCTCTGTCGTTATTAAGCTGCGAAAATAATAATAATAATATAAAATGTAAATAAAACTTTGACGGATATCCATTAACAGCAGAGCTAAACTACAGATTGTTATCTAACATAACTTACCACTGCCGCAAAATATAATAATTCTGTATAACCACCAGAGAAAAGCTAATTTTATTGTGCTGGTAATGAATTAAAGTACCCCCGAAAGCAATCTGCGGGCTAGCTCAGACTTCTTCCGTGAGGTGCCACTGATTTCCACCAGTGGGCTTATTGTGCTGACAGCTCATTGTACAGCCTGGAGGCTCTATGTAACAAGTACTCTTCCCTGTAATTACAAATAGCTGGTTTCAGCATTCTTTATATTTATAGATAAATGCCAAGTAATTATCCCTAACATTTTGACAGTGACAGACATGGAAAAAGGGGGGGGGGGGGTACATTGGATTCTGGGCAGAATCTGTAGTACAAAATTAAGTGATATTTTGTTTTACTAATGAAAACCAGTGCATGTGGCCTCTCCTTCACCTAAGGGTTAGATCCCATTGCAAACACACAAAATGTTTCCATTCAAATGTGTTTCTCATCTGTTTTGTCCGCGTTGGCTTTGTGTTTGTGTCTGCTTGTCTACGCTTACTATTTTACTGCTCAAGGTATAAATGGGTTGTCTGGATAGGTTTGGAGAAATTCCCTGTTTAGCAAGATTTCTGAGTAGCCTGTTAGTGCTCCTGTCAGACTGTGGAAACAGAGCTAATCACGGATAATACTGAATTTACCCTTGAAATTTATTGAACTTGGTAACTGAGGTCCGACCTTAGTGCACTCGCTGGAGGGTTTAAAGTAAAGTCTTAGGCTCTGAACATATGTTACATAATTAATTTGGCTTGAAAAAGCCAAATTACTGTTCTTTTCTATTTCTTCTTCTTTTTCTTCTTCCGTTTTATTCTTCCACTTTTTTGGACCGTATCTCCTCCCACGTTTTTTTGAGCTAGAGACATGAAATTCGGTACAGATGTGCGGGGCATATAGGAGAAGTGTGCTATCTTCTAGCTAGGAATCCGCGGAAGCGTTACGGCGTTATCTGCGAATTTCCGGACATTTTTTCCCATAGACTATAATGGTAACAATCCTCAAATGTGGATATTTCAAAACAGTTTGTTTCATGGTCATAATACAATTGGTGATACCCCACCCCCCCACATAGACCCAGTACACCACCCACCTACTGACCTACCTTTCCATTCCCATAGAAGCTATTTAAAGGTTAACTAAAGTCAAAAAAACTAATTTAGATTTAATCCTCAAAAAAGATAGTTTTATGTTATAAACACAAAAAAGACCAGTCCCAGGTACACACACCTACTGATCTACTTATCCATTACTGTGCAGCCCTACTTAAAGGGTAACTAAGTTAAAAAAAAAAACTAATTTAGATTTGTTCTCAATAAAAGATAGTTTTATGGTCCGTAAACACAAAAAAGACTACCCCCCTCAACCAGACCCAGGTACACACACCCTACTAATACTAATTCATTGTTGTGATAGCCATATTTAAAGGGTAACTAAAGTAAAAAAACAAATTTGATTTATCCTCATAAAATAGTTATGGTTGTAAACACAAAAAAGACATACCCCCTCAACCAGACCCAGGTACACACACCTACTGATCTACTTATCCATTACAGTGGCAGCCATACTTAAGGGTAACTAAAGTTAAAAAAAAAAACTAATTTAGATTTTGTTCTCAATAAAAGATAGTTTTAGGTTGTAAACACAAAAAAGACATACCCCCCCACCAGAACCCAGGTACACATGCCTACCGATCTACTTATCCATTACGGTGGCAGCCATATTAAAGGGTAACTAAAGTCAAAAAAAACAAATTTAGATTTATCCTCAATAAAAGATAGTTGTATGGTTGTAACCACAAAAAGACATACCACCCCCTCAACCAGACCCAGGTACACACACCTACTGATCTACTTATCCATTACAGTGGCAGCCATACTTAAAGGGTAACTAAGTAAAAAAACTAATTTAGATTTATCCTCAATAAAAATAGTTTTATGGTTGTAAACACAAAAAGACATACCCCTCAACCAGACCCAGGTACACACACCTACTGATCTACTTATCCATTACTGTGGCAGCCATACTTTAAAGGTTAACTAAAGTCAAAAAAGCAATTTTTGATCAATAATCAAAAAGTTTTTTTTTTTAACTCTCAACCCAACACGGGTACACACACCTACTGATCTACTTCTCCGTTACTGTGGCAGCCATACTTAAAGGGTAACTAAAGTCAAAAAAGCTAATTTTGATCAATAATCAAAAACTTTGTTTTTTTAACCCCCAACGTGAATCAGGTATACACGGCTACTGACCTACCCCTCCATTACTGTTGCAGTCATACTTAAAGGGTAACTAAAGTCAAAAAAACTAATTTTGACCAATCATCAAAAAGTTGTTGTTTTTTTTAACTCTCAACCCGACACGGGTACACACAACCTACTGATCTACTTATCCATTACTGTGGGCAGCCATACTTTAAAGGGTAACTAAAGTCAAAAAAGCTAATTTTGATCAATAATCAAAAAACTTGTTTTTTTAAACCCCCAACGTGATACAGTTATACACAGCTACTGACCTACCCCTCCATTACTGTTGCAGCCATACTTAAGGGTAACTAAAGTCAAAAAAACTATTTTGACCAATCATCAAAAGTTTTTTTTTTTTTAACTCTCAACCCGACACAGGTACACACATCTACTGATCTATTTATCCATTACTATGACAGCCATACGTAAGGGTAACTAAGAAAAAAAAAACTCATTTTGACCAATCATCAAAAAAGTTTATTTTATCCCACACACACCAACTGACCTACCTTTAATGCATGTGACATATTTAAGGGTAAGTAAAACAACAATGTCCTCATCATTGACATTATTGAGTTTTAAAATCTGTAGCACAACACACAAATTCCCTTCCAAAATGCAGTCTTTCAAGCCAAACTTTCCCTTTCTAGTTGTTATTGGACAATGACCATTTAGGCCAATAGTCTGGTGTCTGTGAGGCATCTGCTGATTAATTGAGAAATCCTTCCTAATATCGTAATATCGACCACAAACCATGATTTGGCCCCTGATCAGCATTACTATCGATTTAACATTGATCCAACATCAAGCCAGTGGATGGCCAGCATAGCGCCTGCAAAGGAAAATCTAAAATACAGAGGCCCCTGAAGCTCAGGAAGTCACACAAGCTGGGATGAATCATATTACAAATTTACCATGACCTGGATGAATCAATATTACAAATATACCGTGACCTGGATGAATGAATATTACAGATATACCATGACCTGTGGATGAATATTACAGATATACCATGACCTGGATAGATGAATATTACGATAATACCATGACCTGGATGAATCATCATACAAATAATACCGTGACCTGGATGAATGAATATTACAGATACCATGACCTGGATGGATGAATATTACAGATATACCATGACCTGGATGATGAATATTACAGATATACATGACCTGATGAATCAATATTACAGATACACCATGACCTGGATGAATCATATTACAGATACCCATGACCTGGATGAATCAATATACAGATACACCATAAACCTGGATGAATCATATTACAGAATACCGTGACCTGGTGAATGAATATTACAGATATACCATTGACCTGGATGAATAATTTACAGATATACCATGACCTGGATGAATTAATATTACAGATATACCATGACCTGGATGATGCATCATTACATATTACCATGACCTGGATGAATGAATATTACAGATATACCATGACCTGGATGAATCAATATTACAGATACAACCATGACCTGGATGAATATATTACAGATCCACCATACCAACTGGATAACCATATTATAGATATACCATGACCTGGATGAATGAATATTACAGATATACCATGACCTGGATGAATGAATATTACAGATAACCATGACCTGGTGAGATGAATATTACAGATAACCTGACCTGGATGGATAATATTACAGATATACCATGACCTGGATGGATGAATATTACAGATATACCATGACCTGATGATAAACAATACCATGACCTGGAATGAATATTACGATATACCTACCTGGATGATGAATATTACAGATACATCATGACCTGGATGAATGAATATTACAGATCTACTGTGACCTGGATGAATGATATACAGATATACATGACCTGGATGAATGAATATTACAGAATACATACCTGGATGAATGAATATTCAGATCACCATGACCTGGATGAATGAATATTACGATATACCATGATCTGGACAATGAATATTACAGATATAGCATGACCTGGATGAATCATATTAACATATATACCTTGACCTGGATGAGAATATTACAGATATACCAAGACTTGGATGAATGAATATTACAGATATACCATGACCTGGATGAATGAATATTACAGATATACTGTGACCTGGATGAATGAATATTACAGATATACCATGACCTTTTTGGATGAATATTACAGATATACCATGACCTGGATGAATGAATATACAGATATACTGTGACCTGGATGAATGAATATTACAGATATACCATGACCTGGATGAATCAATATTACGATATACCATACCTGGATGAATGAATATTACAGATATACCATGACCTGGATGAATGAATATTACAGATATACCATGACCTGGATGAATAATATTACAGATATACCGTGACCTGGATGAATCTATTACAGATTACCGTGACCTGGATGAATCAATATTACAGATATACCATGACCTGGATGAATGAATATTACAGATAACCATGACCTGATGAATGAATATAACGATATACCATGACCTGGATGAATGAATATACAGATATACCATACCTGCTGGATGAATGAATATTAAGTATACCATGACCTGGATGAATAATATTATAGATATACCATGACCTGGATGAATCAATATTACGATATACCATGACCTGGATGGATGAATATTACAGTATACCATGACCTGGATGTGAATATTATAGATATACCATGACCTGGATGAATCAATATTACAGATATACCATGACCTGGATGGATATATATACAGATATACCATGACCTGGATGGATGAATATTACAGATATCCATGACCTGGATGATGATTTTACAGATATACCATGACCTGGATGGATGAATATTACAGATCTACCTGACTGGATGAATCAATATACAGATATACCATGACCTGGATGAATAAATATTACAGATATACCATGACCGGATGGATGAATATTACAGATAATACCATGACCTGGATGGATGAATATTACAGATTACCATGACCTGGATGGATGAATATTACGATATACCATGACCTGGAGCATATATACAAAGATAACCAATCTTTTTCCTGACACTTTTGCTTAAGCAGATACTCCGACTCCGAAAGACATTAAAAGCCTATAGAAATGTACAGTCAGTGTACTGGATCCCCTTCCTTCTGGATGATCATTAGCATTAAGGAATCTCCTCCTGTGCCTCCTACACAATGTCAAACCTGATCATCCAAACTACCAATTCCCACCAATCAACATCTGGATCTGACATTTTGTCATCCACATGCACCAGTAATCCCATGAAACTGTAACAGATGACAGTGTCATAATACAAACTAGCTTGTGTATGTGCTATAGACAGAATATGAATAGGACATGTTAGAAACTGTTTATTTGTTAGGCAGGGTTCACACTGGGTCAGGACACTGCGGGGTAAAATCACACTGCGGGGGAACTTTACACTGCGGGGGAACATCACACTGCGGGGGAACTTTACACTGCAGGGGAACATCACACTGCGGGAACTTTACACTGCGGGGAACTTTACACTGTGGGGAACATCACACTGCGGGGGAATATCACACTGCAGGGAACTTTACACTGGCGGGGAACATCACACTGTGGGGAAACTTTACACTGCGGGGAAACTTTACACTGTGGGGGAACATCACACTGCGGGGAACTTTACACTGCAGGGGAACATCACACTGCGGCAAAACTTTACACTGCGGGGGAATATCACACTGCAGGGAAACTTTACACTCGTGGGAACTTTACACTGCGGGGAAACTTTACACTGCGGGGGAACTTTACACTGCGGGGGATATCACACTGTGGGGAAACTTTACACTGCGGGGAACTTTACACTGCCGGGAAACTTCACACTGCAGGGGAACACTCACACGGCGGGGAACCTTTACCTAACTGCAGGGGAATATCCACCTGCGGGGGATATCACACTGCAGGGAAACTTTACACTGCAGGGGAACTTTACACTGCGGGAACTTACACTGTGGGGGAACTTTACACTGCGGAGGAACATCACATCACTGCGGGGAACTTACACTGCGGGGATATCACACTGCGGGGAAACTTTACACTGCGGGGGAACTTTACACTGCGGGGAATCTACACTGCGGGGAAACTTTACACTGCAGGGGAACATCACACTGCGGCGAAACTTTACACTGCGGGGGAATATCACACTGCAGGGAACTTTACACTGCGGGGGAACTTTACACTGCGGGGAAACTTTACACTGCGGGGGAACTTTACAATTGCGGGGGAATATCACACTGCGGGGAACTTTACACTGCGGGGGAACATCACACTGTGGGGAAACTTACACTGCGGGGAACTTTACACTGCCGGGAACTTCACACTGCAGGGGAACATCACACTGGGGGGAAACTTTACACTGCAGGGGATATCACACTGCGGGGGATATCACACTGCAGGAAACTTTACACTGCAGGGAACTTTACACTGCGGGGAAACTTTACACTGTGGGGAACTTTACACTGCGAGGAACATCACACTGCTGGGGGAAACTTTACACTGCGGGGAATATCACACTGCGGGAACTTTACACTGCGGGGAACTTTACCTCATGCGGGAATCTACACTGCGGGGAAACTTTACACTGCAGGGGGACTTTACACTGCGGGGAATATCACACTGCAGGGAAACTTTACACTGCGGGGAACTTTACACTGGGGGAACTTTACACTGCGGGAAACTTTACACTGCGGGGGAACTTTACACTGCGGGGAAACATCACACTGTGGGGAACTTTACACGGCGGGGAATATCACCTGCAGGGAAAACTTTACACTGCAGGGGAATTTACACTGCGGGGAAACTTTACACTGCGGGTAAATGTACCAGGTTTAGGACCTAAACCGCTAGGTCTCCACTGGGTTCTGCCTCGATTCGGCCCCACACCCTTCTTCTGCCCAAGGCCTGATAAATTGAAAGACCCCTCTACAAAAGTGCATCTTTCTATAGGCTAAGCCCCAAACAGATGGAGGGGGCAGGGCCAGACTGAGACCACAAGCACAACTTCATTACGAGTACAGAAGATCCAGGAAAACCCATGGATGGCAGCTCTGTGGCCTGTGTGCCATTAGGGGAATGGTTCTCAGAGTGAAATGGCTCCTTGCCACTCCCTTTGCAAGTTCTTCCTATGGCCATTGCACTCTGACTACGGGTACGGGAGCACACAATGAATGGGCTAGGTGGGGATTGGCACCGTAATGGTAACTAGCAGCTTCCTATGTATTTAGACATTTAATAAAATTGCCAATCAATCACCGACTCAATTAAATGTCTCAACAGTGTATGGCCATATTTCTACTCCCATTTCATATAGGTTTATCCATACAATGATCTATAACGTAATCAAAATCACCTCACAGACTAATCTGTCTCATTTTAAAAAAACAATAGTGCCACATTTTCAATTATTGTGTAATTAAACATAAACTCATAATTACAGAGGTTATTCCCCATTAAATATATATATTCTCTCTGTAATATTATCCTTCCTCTGCGCTGCCCAGTTTCTCTTTCTTACTGTAATAAGAAGATAAGAACAAATTTAAAAACATTAATAAAACAATGGATGAACGAAACAAGAAAATGGCAAGTATCTACTTACTTTCCTGCATTTATACAAACCAGCAAGGCTACGAATATAGCCACAAAGCACCCTCCAAACAGCACGTGATGATCTCCACATTCAATAAATAACTCTTTGAGAGGTTGTTAAATCCCTCTTGTAAGATGTCTGAAACACAACAAGGATCATTATTCATTCATCATTATAAGGCAATATAAGGAGCAATGTGTACCTGGGTGTACAACATGTACATGTCCATATACAGTGTACATGTTTTGTGCTGCTGGGAAATGTCAATGAACATCAAAATGTAAACCTGATCTTACCTTGTAAAGATGGCGATGGACTGGCTGATAAAGGGAATGGAGTTGCAGGTGGTGACATGGTTAGGATTCCACCAAAATCTGTGAGAGAATTAATAACTCTGATAATCTACTACAAACTGTCACAAGTACCCACAACATATTCAATTAGGATTATAATTCGTGTAAAAAAATTTCAAAAACAGTTAAAATGAAAATTACCCAGGGAAGGGAGGTAGGATTAATATTTTCTACCTCACAGAAATCATTTCTATGAGGAGCAGCAGCGGAAAGAAAACTTCTTCTGACAGACTTCCTGAATGCTTCAGCACTATCTTTAATATATAAAGGCCCAGGGCCATAACCTGGCGATAAAAACTATATGTGCTGCATGCAGCTCCTCAACAAATCAATTTGGGAGGTAGGAATAGTCAATCCTACCTCCCTGTCCCAGGTACTTTTCATTTCTAAAAAGTTAACTTTAACAGTATAGTTGTATTTAAACCTTACTGCTATTACTGTTCTGTAGTCAGACCACTGTTAACTAGAGAGCCTATTAAGACTTTAATATAAAAACAATTGAAAATAGCAAAGAAGTAAGAGAGAATCGAATTAAACATGATACAGCTTTGAGGGATCTGAGAAATGACAGGGCTTATTTTGTAAATAGAATTTGACAATAATGTCTGTCTTTAACTGCATAGGGTCACAGACAAAGATCAAGACCACAATGTTTTACTTACCATTGTTGGTTTGACTGAGGTTGATGGTAAACGAGCCTTAGAACTGAAAACAGTGAATATTATTAAAATTAGCAAAGTATGTACAGTACATTAGGTGTAAATTTCTTTTTAAATTCATTTCTTACGTGGTGTTTGAAGAGAAAAGAAAAAGGTCCAAAATAATAAAAAATAACAAGAAAATATTGAAAACCAAAGCAGCAAATGCATAAGGAATGACGATCTTGGCTTCATCCATGTTTTTTTGTTGCACCATAAATCACGTAACCGCATAGAAATAAAAGCCGATACAGCTATAAATACAAAATGAGATATGTTATCCATCTTATACTGTATGTTTCTTGTATTTTCTGTTTTTTTTTTTAAATATATTTAATTGTCTTCGTTGAACCCTACCCAGTGTCGGACTGAACCGTTGGGGCCCACCAGAAAATCTGAGACCAGGGGCCCACATAACATTTCATTCTCAATTGTCTCTCATTTACAAATCTATCTTTTTTTCTTGTTTTTTACTGTCCCTTTGGCTCTGTATTAAAATTTTTGCAGTTTTCTGTTTTCTTGGGTGAACGGGCTGTGAGCCCACCGGGGATTCCCCTGTAACCCCGGAGGCCAGTCTGACACTGACCCTACCATTCACATTTTTATAGTAATTAACCAGCTGATTTGGTTGTCATGGTAACCATATTTAAATATTGCATTAAGGCATGTCCACCCCACCAAAACTAAAATGTGCCCTGCTGGCCCCAACATGTAGTGTTAAAAAAATCCTTACCTTACTTCTCTGCTCCAAATGGTTCTCCTGCAGGGCGTGATCAGTCCAGAAAGTGAACAGTAGAACTGTCTGTCTGTAATCCGGTGCCAGCTACTTCCTTGTCTCGGCGCTGCA
Source organism: Hymenochirus boettgeri (assembly GCA_019447015.1). Lineage (NCBI taxonomy): Eukaryota > Metazoa > Chordata > Amphibia > Anura > Pipidae > Hymenochirus > Hymenochirus boettgeri. Next base: position 251,469,443 of record CM033474.1, read on the forward strand.
TTCAACTTAAAGGGTATGTCCACCCCTAATAAAACTCTTAGTATGTTACTCACTTCCCCCCCAAAAAATAGGTTACGTTTTGTTTAAAATGTTTAAATGTTTGATAATGTACCCGGAGTGAGAAATTATACTTACAATCCCCACAATCCACTGCTGCGGCTCTTTGCTACTTCCAGGTAATCAGTCAGTCACGGGCATGACGTGATGTCACAGCCAGTAGCTAACTGCCATTACCGGACAAGCCTTCACTGCTGCTGCTCATAACTGAAAACGCATGTTAGCAGTAGCAGTGGAGAGGGAGCCGCAGTGATGAAGTGTGGAGGTTGTAAGTATAATTACTCCCTCTGGGAACATTATTTAATATTTTAAAGGGCATCTATAGTGAAAAAAACACATTGCCCCTTTGCAAAGTTAATTCATGTACTCTGTGCTGCTTTAATCATATCTCTGTCAGTGACTCTGTTATCAATGGTGTCAGATCTGTGTGCAGCACTACCCCCCTCCCCCTCCCCCTCCCTCTGTTACCTCCTCCATGTCTCAACTCACAGCTAACCGACAAGCTTATCATGTGCAGTAGGAGTTAAAAGTTCAACATCCTGAAAAACACACCACGCACAGTGGCCAATAGAAAGAAAGCTGTCCTGGACACAGGGAGAAGAAGGAGAACAGTACAGTTTACGATCTCTCCTCTTTGTGACCCATCATCAATCAGTGAAACTATTAAGAAGGGGGGACGTGCAGCCTTATATCTACCATCAAAGCTACCTCTCTCCCCCTGCTAATGCTTTTATCTCTATGTTTATTACAGAGCAGGGAGGGGGGATCATGTCACGGGATTTGATTGACAGTCCAAGTAGCAGTAGAGGAATGCAATCACGTATTCTTCTAACTGGTGTATCTCAGGACAGAGAGGGAATCTGAAAAAAGTGAAGACACTCTGGGGGTTGTGGGGAATTATAGAACACATGGAAGAAGAAAAAAGTTCATTTCCCCACTATAGATGCCCTTTAAGTAAAACCTATGTTTGGGGGGCACTGAGTAGCATACAATCAGGGAGATTGAATAAAAGTTTTTATTGTTAAAAATGGTGCTAATTTTGCCCCAACCAATCAGATTTAGCTTTCAAATGTTAAATGATCTGACTGGTTGGGGGAAAGTTAGCACCATTTTTAACGATAAGACTTTAATGAATCTCCCTGTAAAAGTTTTAATTAGGGCTGGACATACCCTTTAATATACAAATACACCTTTAATATAAGTAGGGACCCCCCAACCCTAAATGCTAGGGTTTTAACTTTAAAATGAGCCCAGAAATAGACAAGAGAGTCCGCTTACAAGCATACAAGCTACACGGAGAAACTTTCTGCAATATACCCAATAAGGCAAGTACAAGTAGGTTAGGACACAGCTATATAAAGTAACCTTGATGAGGTGTCTGCGCTTGAAATAATTTGTCCAACTTCCCGGAAATAGCAGTAGAGGCGAGGTGGGGGGAACGAAGGCAAACATTTTAATTTGCGGGTGGAGATGCCATTTAACACTTGCCTGGTATGGGCATATGTCATTGTGATGTTATAACGCTCAGAAAGCAAAACGCATCACTGGTTATTTTGTATCATTTTGTGTAGTTCAGGACAGTCCTCGTGGCTGCTCTGATGCGATCACAAAACATTTTTTTCCTGAACTTTTTTTTGTTTTTTTTTACATTTCCTAAACTTTTCCTGATATACAAGCATATTTCAACTCATAAAGTAGCGAACTATACATGTAGGTCCTAACCATTGTGTTTTTTTACATTATTGAGTTTGTGGTTGAAAATTTGTCAAAATTTGTAGTCAAATTTGACTACAATCAATATAGGGATGTTACTACATTAACTTTCAGCACAGCCCTGTGCTAGAATGATGGTTATACTAACTAAATGGAATGGGAGCTGAACAGTATGGGCTGTTCAGTGGTTGTGGGGGGGCACCCAGTGTTAATAAGAGTTCTTCATTTAGGTGGCTGGGGGGATTAAATGGGGGGGCAGCATTACAGTATTTATGGTACTGACGGCGCTGATTGGCTGAAAATCCGGTGCGAACCTCTCACTCCTGTGGAACCAGAGAGAAGCAGCACAGCAAGAAAGGCTCACGAAAACTGGCTCCCACCCTCCCCACCCATGTATTGATTAATTTACCAATATTCAAATAATGTTGTTTTAAAGATAATATGTTACTGTGAAGCTTAACATAGTAGTTTTATTATACAATATGGATGGTTGTCTCAGCTGGCGTTATTTATGTTCAGCTTTGCTCTTATGAGACAGCTCTGTTTACAGTGGATAGGCGGCCCTGTTTAAAATTTGGGGCTGGCTAGTGAAGAAAATACTGAATAAGTTCATGAGGTGTGATATATATAAAAAAGGAAATCCACGGCCTTTCCTCCACCAACAAGTCCTGTGTCGGTCATTATTGTGTGGTGTAAAGTTATTTATGTTTGGAAATTAACATGTGTGTGCCTACCATTACCATGGTGTCAGGACTTAATTCATGAGAACTATAGTGATTTACACTAGTTGTAAAATATTTTAATGTATGTACCTTAGTATGGGAGTAGGAGATGATGTTTCTGCCTCCTAATATTCTTTATTTGCGTATTGTTTACTTCATGTATGTACTATATTTTCAGAGCTGCTAGCGCTCTCCCTAGCTTTAGCTTATTTATTAGAATGACCATATCCGGGATACAGACCAGGCAGCTCAGACTTGTTTTCGCTCTTTAAGGGCTAGCCCACTTCCGAAGTAGATAGTTCCCCGGGAAAACCTATAGTGTATTGTTGAAATCGCTATGGTAATAGTATCCAACAGAAGCAATTCAGAGCGCACTCCAGTCTTAAATGTTCAAATCAATTTATAAACACGTGACGTTTCGGTGTCCGTGCGACACCTTCCTCAGACGTATGAGGAAGGTGTCGCACGGACACCCAAACATCACGTGTTTAATAAATTGATTTGAACATTTAAGACTGGAGTCGCTCTGATGTATCATTGTGAATATAGAATTTTTAGTTAGAAGTGGCAGCATTTTGCCACTTCTTACATTTAGTATGCCGTAGTGTTTTGGTTAGCAGCCAATAAAAGGATATCTATGCACAGACAGACCCCGGGTTCGTTCTGTAGGTAATTAAAGTCTCCAGACAACTTTTGTCCAAATAAGCACTTCACCAACCTACACGCTGTGTCTCACCTCTCCCTTACTGTGCTGCTGGGTGATTTATGAAATTAACCTGTGGATAATAGGGGTTAGCTCCCATAATCCACCTTAGCTTTATTTATTTCAAACATTCGATGATCCTGTCCTAACAATATATTTTGTATGATTTTAATGCAAAAAAGAAAAGTAATCTGGCAGTTTATTTCTTAGCCAACATGGATGCAAGAAACAGAATATTAACATTTCAGTAAAACGGACCACCAAAGTAACAGTCTCACTGTTCGTCCCCCTCCACATCTGAGTGTATTACAATATGTATATATATAATTTGTATAAAAGAAATGATTATAAGCAACGTATGATTGCTATTGGGTAAACTATCTTTATACAAGGTGCCCCCCCCCCTTTTTTTTTTTTAATTTCTTATTCCCCACCCCTCAGTAATAAAGTGTTATGGGGGAAATACAATATGGCCCAATCCTTCTAAAATCCATGTTAACCCGAAGAAATTTCGTGTTAACGTGGGTTTTAGATGGATTTTAGAGCACAGAGCCATTTCCATGGTTTGGAAATAGCACTGTGTTATCGATCCAAAACCGCTACTGTTAAAGGACAATTATACTCACACCTTCCCTCCGCTCCTCTTCTTTGTTCATTACCTTTTACCCAGGGTGAGGACCTGAACCCCTGGGTTTGTGTAACTTAAAGCACACAGTCTTAGTGCACCGCTGCTCTGGTAGGCTCCGCCCCCTCTCCCCATCTGCAACAAACGTGCCTTCCTATTGGCCTTGTCGCGCAAGGAGGAGGGGCGGAGCCTACCAGAGCAGCGTTGCACTAAGACTCTGCTTTAAGTTACGCGAACCCAGGGGTGAGGACCTAGCGGTTAAGGTCCTCACCCTGGGTAAAAGGTAATGAACAAAGAAGGGAGCTGAGGAAGGTGAGTATAATTGTCCTTTAATTTTTGCGCTACTTGGTAAAGTCGCGCTTCTTACCTTAGCCCGGTCCCACGATGCTATACCTGACATAATCGTGTTTACGTCAGGTATTGTATCGCAGGATCGGGCTAAGGTAAGTAATGCGGCTCTTCCTTATTGAATCTCCCGATAGTATCCTAAAACGTAAAAATCTGTCAGGAGATGCAATATCCTAAGGGGAAAAATAAGTGCAAAACCCATGCTAACTGATGTAATATAGGATTAGCGGGTTTTTTTTTACTCATTTTGCATCGCTTGCACTGAGCTATTTCCAAAGTCTTTGGAAAGGGTGCAAGGTTGCAAAATGCAATAATTTAGAGATGATAATTGCACAAGTTTTTTGCACCAAAATGAAAGCCTTTTCAATTGTGGCTTTAAACCCGTGAAAAAGGTCGCAACTTACCTCTCACATTCAGACGATGCAATAACAGTCGCAAAGTGTTTACTACACCCGCAGGAACATGTGCAGGTCAAATTTCAGTTGCGATACTGAAATTTATTGCACTCCCCCAAGTCTGCCATTCATTCTTCTGGGGATTTCCCCCCCCCCCAAACCAAACACATTGAAACTAACCCTATAATTAAAGTGATACCATACACCTGGAGATGTAGGTAGTTATAGTCTAAACACATTCATTGTGGTTGAAGGACAATTATAAGTAGATGACACCAGTGTCATAGTATATCATTGGAGTTTTCTCACCAGTCTGACCCAACCTGACACACTTTCCCCAGGAGAGCAAATAAACCACTACAAGGTCTCCCTCCAGCCAATCAGTGCAGGAAACACTGTGTTCCAGAAGCAGGGGTGGGGAGTAAGGAGGAGGAGGCCAATTACAGATAGGCTCCCACGTGACGTCCAGGAAATGCAGTCAGTTCAGTTGGGGCAGTGGAGGGGAGAGGATCAGGTTGGATGGTGCTGGGGATCTGTAATAGAAAGCTAATGGATGGAAGTGAATGTTCTAATGCAGAGGTAGGGGGGTAGTAATTCTGGTGAGGGGTAGCACTATCCTATCACCAGGGCAATGTGCAGGGAGCATGGAATAAAAGATGGGAAAGTTCCATAAGGGGGGTGGGGAGATTTCCTTCCTGGGCAGTGCAGCTGTTGTATGGACACAAAAGCAGCTATAGCATCCCCTGTTTAACCTGATTCTTCATGTAGAACCCTGGGGGAGATCTATAGCCAATCACTCAATAGACCATAAAGAACCAGAGAACATGGATTATTGTGTGTTGTTAGTGTGGAGATGTGTGTTATTTTTAGGTAGTAAGTGTGGAGATGAGTGTTATTTTTAGGTAGTAAGTGTGGACTATGTGCGTTATTTTTGGGTAGTAAGTGTGGACTATGTGCGTTATTTTTAGGTAGTAGTGTAGACTATGTGCGTTATTTTAGGTAGTAAGTGTGGAATATGTGCGTTATTTTTAGGTAGTAAGTGTGGACTGTGTGCGTTATGTAGTAAGTGTGGAGTGTGTGCGTTATTTGTAGGTAGTAATGTGGAGATGTGCGTTATTTGTAGGTAGTAAGTGTGGAGATGTGGTTATTTGTAGGTAGTAAGTGTGGAGATGTGCGTTTTTTGTAGGTAGTAGTGTGGGAGTGTGCGTTATTTGTAGGTAGTAAGTGTGGAGATGTGCGTTATTTGTAGGTAGTAGTGTGGAATGTGCGTTATTGAGGTATAAGTGTGGAGATGTGCGTTATTGTAGTAGTAAGTGTGGAGATGTGCGTTATTTGTAGGTAGTAAGTGTGGAGATGTGCGTATTTTTGTAGGTAGTAATGTGGAGATGTGCGTTATTTGTAGGTAGTAGTGTGGAGATTGGTGCGTTTTTGGAGGTAGTAAGTGTGGAGATGTGCGTTATTTGTAGGTAGTAGTGTGGAGATGTGCGTTATTTGTAGGGTAGTAAGTGTGGAGATGTGCGTTATTGTAGGTAGTAAGTGTGGAGATGTCGTTATTTTAGGTAGTAGTGTGATGTCGTTATTGTAGGTAGTAGTGTGGAGTGTGTAGAAATGCGAAGACCTGTTGCACTCTATTGGAATTTAGCTTGTTACCCCCTCTGTCTATATGTGTGTGTGTTGGTTAATGTACAGTCTGAGAAATTCACCATCCCCCATGTCACACCGGTGTGAACGATTACAGCAATTGCGCTGCCTAACAGACAATTTATACAGTGTTGTGTTTTTTTTTTTTACCCAACAGCGAACCCAGGTTTCCCGTTGGTGTCTATGGAAAGTTTGGTAGATTAGTATTCGTATTAGATTGTGGGACCGGTTCCTAATGTCTAAATGACATGATCCATCGCTTATAGAAAATTGTTGGCTATAATTGATGTTGACCGATGTATTGCTCCAGTATCCCATTGACAACTCTGCTCTTGTCTTTATCCAGGGACAATCAGTTTATTGTAGACCAGTGATGGTAAACCTTTAGAGACAGAGTGCCCAAACTGCATCCCAAACCCCACTTTTTATTGCATAGTGCGATCATGATCATTTAACCTGAATATGGAGTTTTTACTGTAGAAAAAAAAAACCAACTAAATTAAGACACAGACCAATACATCGATATACCTATTAACCTCTCATTACCACACAGGAGTTTGAGAAATAAAACAGTATTAGACAGGAGTTTGAGATTAAACAGTGACCATAACCCTACATTATTAGACAGGAGTTTGAGATATAAAACAGTGACCATTAACCCTACATTATTAGACAGGAGTTTGAGATATAAAACGTGACATTAACCCTACATTATTAGACAGGTTTGAGATATAAAACAGTGACATTAACCCTACATTATTAGACAGGAGTTTGAGATATAAAACAGTGACCATTAACCCTACATTATTAGACAGGAGTTTGAGATATAAAACAGTGACCATTACCCTACATTATTAGACGGAGTTTGAGATATAAACAGTGACATTAACCCTACATTATTAGACAGGAGTTTGAGATATAAAACAGTGACCATTAACCCTACATTATTAACAGGAGTTTGAGATATAAACATTGACATTAACCCTACATTATTAGACAGGAGTTTGAGATATAAACAGTGACCATTAACCCTACATTATAAGACAGGAGTTTGAGATATAAACAGTGACCATTAACCCTACATTATTAGACAGGAGTTTGAGACATAAAACAGTGACCATTACCCTACATTATTAGACAGGAGTTTGAATAAAACAGTGACATTAACCCTACATTATTAGACAGGAGTTTGAGTATATAAACATGACCATTAACCCTACTTATTAGACAGAGTTTGAGATATAAACAGTGACCATTAACCCTACATTATTAATAGGAGTTTGAGATATAAAATAGTGACCATTAACCCTACATTATTAGACAGGAGTTTGAGATATAAAACAGTGACCATTAACCCTACATTATTGATAGGAGTTTGAGATATAAAACAGTGACATTAACCCTACATTATTAGACGAGTTTGAGATATAAAACAGTGACCATTACCCCTACATTATTAGACAGAGTTTGAGAATATAAAACAGTGACATTAACCCTACATTATTAGACATGAGTTTGAGATATAAAACAGTGACCATTAACCCTACATTATTAGAACGGAGATTGATAAAACAGTGCATTAACCCTACATTATTAGACAGGAGTTTGAGATATAAAACAGTGACCATTAACCCTACATTATTAGCACGGAGTTTGAGATATAAAACAGTGACCATTATCCCTACATTTTAGACAGGAGTTTGAGATATAAACAGTGACCATTAACCTACATTATTAGACAGGAGTTTGAGATATAAACAGTGACCATTAACCCTACATTATTAGACAGGAGTTTGAGTATAAAACAGTGACCATTATCCCTACATTATTAGACATGAGTTGAGATATAAAACAGTGACATTAACCCTACATTATTAGACAGGAGTATGAGATATAAAACGTGACCATTAACCCTACATTATTAGACAGGAGTTTGAGATCTAAAACAGTGACCATTAACCCTACATTATTAGACAGGAGTTTGAGATATACAGTGACCATTAACCCTACATTATTGACACAGAGTTATGATAATAAAACAGTGACCATTAACCCTACATTATTAGACAGGAGTTTGAGAAATAAAACAGTGACCATTACCCTACTTATTAGACAGGAGTTTGAGATATAAACAGTGACCATTAACCCTACATTATTAGACAGAGTTTGAGATATAAAACAGTGACCATTATCCCTACATTATTAGACATGAGTTTGAGATCTTAAACGGCTCAAGCAGAGCTGATGTACGGCATACTAAATGTAAGAAGTGGCAAAATGCTGCCACTTTAACTAAAAATTCTATTATTCACAATGATACATCAGAGGCACTCCAGTCTTAAATGTTCAAATCAATTTATTAAACACGTGATGTTGGGTGTCCGTGCGACACCTTCCTCATACGTTGAGGAAGGTGTCGCACGGACACCGAAACGTCACTGTTTAATAAATTGATTTGAAAATTTAAGACTGGAGTGCGCTCTGAATTGCTTCTGTTTGGATACTATTACCATAGCGATTTCAACAATACACTATAGGTTTTCCGGGGAACTATCTACTTCGGAAGTGTGGCCTAGCCCTTAAAGAGCGAAAACATGTCTGAGCTGCCTGGTCTGTATCCCGGATATGGTCATTCTAATAAATAAGCTAAAGCTAGGAGAGAGCCTAGCAGCTCTGAAAATATAGTACATACATGAAGTAAACAATACGCAAATAAAGAATATTAGGAGGCAGAAACATCATCTCCTTCCTCCATACTAAGGTACATACATTAAAATATTTTACAACTAGTGTTAAATCACTATAGTTCTCCATGAATAAGTCCTGACACCATGGTAATGGTAGGCACCAATGTTAATTTCCAAACATAAATAACTTTACACCACACAATAATGACCGACACAGGACTTGTTGGTGGATGGAGGAAAGGCCGTGGATTTCCTTTTATCTATATCACACCTCATGAACTTATTCAGTATTTTCTTCACTAGCCAGCCCCAAATTTTAAACAGGGCCGCCTATCCACTGTAAACAGAGCTGTCTCATAAGAGCACAGCTGAACATAAATAACGCCAGCTGAGACAACCATCCATATGTTTATAATAAACTACATGTTAAGCTTCACAGTAACATATTATCTTTAACCAACATTATTTGAATATTGGTAAATTAATCAATACATTGGGTGGGAGGGTGGGAGCCAGTTTTCGTGAGCCTTTCTTGCTGTGCTGCTTCTCTCTTGGTTCCACAGGAGTGAGAGGTTCGCACCGGATTTTTCAGCCAATCAGCGCCGTCAGTACCATAAATACTGTAATGCTGCCCCCCCCATTAATCCCCCAGCCTGACCTAAATGAAGAACTCTTATTAACACTGGGTGCCACCCCACCATACCAGAACAGCCCATACTGTTCAGCTCCCATTCCATTAGGTTAGTATAACCATCATTCTAGCACAGGGCTGTGCTGAAAGTTAATGTAGTATAACATCCCTATATTGATTGTAGTCAAATTTGACTACAAATTTTGACAAATTTTCAACCACAACCTCAATAATGTAAAAAAAACCAATTGGTTAGGACCTACATGTATAGTTCGCTACTTTATGAGTTGAAATATGCTTGTATATTCAGGAAAAGTTTAGGAAATGTAAAAAAAAACAAAAAAAAAGTTCAGGAAAAAAATGTTGTTGATCGCATCAGAGCAGCCACGAGGACTGTCCTGAACATACACAAAATGATACAAAATAACCAGTGATGCTGTTTTGCTTTCTGAGCGTTATAACATCACAATGACATATGCCCATACCAGGCAAGTTGTTAAATGGCATCTCCACCCGCAAATTAAAATGTTTGCCTTCGTTCCCCCCACCTCCGCCTCTACTGCTATTTCCGGGAAGTTGGACAAATTATTTCAAGCGCACGACACCTCATCAAGGTTACTTTATATAGCTGTGTCCTAACCTACTTGTACTTGCCTTATTGGGTGATATATGCAGAAAGTTTCTCCCGTGTAGCTTGTATGCTGTAAGCGGACTCTCTTGTCTATTTCTGGGTCATTTTAAAGTTAAAACCCTAGCATTAGGGTTGGGGGGTCCCTACATTATATAAAGGTGTATTTGTATATTAAAGGGTATGTCCAGCCCTAATTAAAACTTTTACAGGGAGATTCATTAAAAGTTCTTATCGTTAAAAATGGTGCAACTTTCCCCCAACCAGTCAGATCTTATTAACATTTGAAAGCTAACATCTGATTGGTTGGGGCAAAATTAGCACCATTTTTAACAATAAAAACTTTTATTCAATCTCCCTGATTGTATGCTACTCAGTGCCCCCCAAAACATAGGTTTTACTTAAAGGGCATCTATAGTGGGGAAATGAACTTTTTTTCTTTCTTTCCATGTGTTCTATAATTCCCCACAACCCCCAGAGTGTCTTCACTTTTTTCAGATTCCCTCTCTGTCTGAGATACACCAGTTAGAAGAATACGTGATTGCATTCCTCACTGCTACTTGGACTGTCAATCAAATCCCTGTGACATGATCCCCCCTCCCTGCTCTGTAATAAACATAGAGATAACAGCATTAGCAGGGGGAGAGAGGTAGCTTTGATGGTAGATATAAGGCTGCACGTGACCCCCCTTCTTAATAGCTTTCACTGATTGATGATGGGTCACAAAGAGAGAGATCGTAAACTGTACTGTTCTCTTCTTCTTCCCTGTGTCCAGGACAGCTTTCTTTCTATTGGCCACTGTGCGTGGGTGTGTTTTCAGGATGTTGAACTTTAACTCCTACTGCACATGATAAGCTTGTCGGGTAGTGGAGTTGAGACATGGAGGAGGGAAAAGAGGGAGGGGAAGGGGGTGGTGTGTGACACAGATCTGACACCATTGATAAACAGAGTCACTGACAGAGATATGATTAAAGCAGCACAGAGTACATGAATTTAACTTTGCAAAGGGGCAATGTGTTTTTTTCACTATAGATGCCCTTTAAAATATTAAATAATGTTCCCAGAGTGAGTAATTATACTACAACCTCCACACTTCATCACTGCGGCTCCCTCCACTGCTACTGCTAACATGCGTTTTCAGTTCATGAGCAGCAGCAGTGAAGGCTTGTCCGGTAATGGCAGTTAGCTACTGGCTGTGACATCACTGTCATGCCCGTGATGACTGATTTACCTGGAAGTAGCAAAGAGCCGCAGCAGTGGATGTGGGGATTGTAAGTATAATTTCTCACTCCGGGTACATTATCAAACATTTAAACATTTTAAACAAAACGTAACCTATTTTTTGGGGGGGAAGTGAGTAACATACTAAGAGTGTTTTATTAGGGGTGGACATACCCTTTAAGTTGAATGCAGCGCCGAGACAAGGAAGTAGCTGGCACCGGATTACAGACAGACAGTTCCACTGTTCACTTTTCTGGACTGATCACGCCCTGCAGGAGAACCATTTGGAGCAGAGAAGTAAGGTAAGGATTTTTTTAACACTACATGTTGGGGCAGCAGTGGGCACATTTTAGTTTTGGGGGTGGACATGCCCTTAATGACAAATATTTAAATATGGTTACCATGACAACACAAATCAGCTGGTTAATTACTATAAAAATGTGAATGGTAGGGTCAGTGTCAGACTGGCCCTCGGGGTTACAGGGGAATCCCCGGTGGGGCTCACAGCCCGTTCACCCAAGAAAACAGAAAACTGCAAAAATTTTAATACAGAGCCAAAGGGACAGTAAAAAACAAGAAAAAAAGATAGATTTGTAAATGAGAGACAATTGAGATATGAAATGTTAGTGGGCGCCCTGGTCTCAGATTTTCTGGTGGGCCCCAACGGTTCAGTCCGACACTGGGTAGGGTCCAACGAAGACAATTAAATATATTTAAAAAAAAAAAAACAGAAAATACAAGAAACATACAGTATAAGATGGATAAACATATCTCATTTTGTTATTTATAGCTGTATCGGCTTTTATTTCTATGCGGTTACGTGATTTATGGTGCAACAAAAAAACATGGATGAAGCCAAGATCGTCATTCCCTTATGCATTTGCTGCTGGTTTTCAATATTTTTCTTGTTATTTTATTATTATTTTGGACCTCTTTTCTTTTCTCTTCAAACACCACGGAAAATGAATTTAAAAAAAAATTTAAACCTAATGTACTGTACATACTTTGCTAATTTAATAATATTCACTGTTTTCAGTTCTAAGGCTCGTTTACCATCAACCTCAGTCAAACCAACAACTGGTAAGTAAAACATGTGGTCTTGATCTTTGTCTGTGACCCTATGCAGTTAAAGACAGACATTATTGTCTAAAATTCTATTACAAAATAAGCCTGTCATTTCTCAGATCCCTCAAAGCTGTATCATGTTAATTCGATTCTCTCTTACTTCTTTGCTATTTTCAATTGTTTTTCATATTTAAAAGTCTTAATAGGCTCTCTAGTTAACAGTGGTCTGACTACAGAACAGTAATAGCAGTAAGGTTTTAAATTACAACTATATGTTAAAGTTAATTTTTAGAAATGAAAAGTACCTGGGACAGGGAGGTAGGATGGCTATTCCTACCTCCCAATATTGATTTGTTGAGGAGCTGCATGCAGCACATATAGTTTTTATCGCCAGGTTTGGCCTGGGCCTTTATATATTAAAGATAGTGCTGAAGCATTCAGGAAGTCTGTCAGAAGAAGTTTTCTTTCCGCTGCTGCTCCTCATAGAAATGATTTCTGGAGGTAGAAAATATATAATCCTACCTCCCTTCCCTGGGTAATTTTCATTTTAACTGTTTTTGAAATTTTTTACACGAATTATAATCCTAATTGAATATGTTGTGGGTACTTGTGACAGTTTGTAGTAGATTATACAGTTATTAATCTCTCACAGATTTTGGTGGAATCCTAACCATGTCACCACCTGCAACTCCATTCCCTTTATCAGCCAGTCCATCGCCATCTTTACAAGGTAAGATCAGGTTACATTTTGATGTTCATTGACATTTCCCAGCAGCACAAAACATGTACACTGTATATGGACATGTACATGTTGTACACCAGGTACACATTGCTCCTTATATTCTGCCTTATAATGATGAATGACTATAATGATCCTTTGTGTGTTTCAGACATCTTACAAGAGGGATTTAACAACCTCTCAAAGAGTTATTTATGAATGTGGAGATCATCAATGTGCTGTTTGGAGGGTGCTTTGTGGCTATATTCGTAGCCTGCTGGTTGTGTATAAATGCAGGAAACTGTAAGTAGATACTTTGCCATTTTTTGTTTCGTTTCATCCATTGTTTTTTAATGTTTTTAAAATTGGTCTTATCTTCTTATTACAGTAAGAAAGAGAAACTGGGCAGCGCAGAGGAAGGATAATATTACAGAGAATATTATATATTTAATGGGGAAAATAACCTCTGTAATTATGAGTTTATGTTTAATTACACAATAATTGAAAATGTGGCACTATTGTTTCATTTTAAAATGACAGATTAGTCTGTGAGTTGATTTGATTACGTTTATAGATCATTGTATGGATAAACCTATGAAATGGGAGTAGAAATATGGCCATACACTGTTGAGACATTTAATTGAGTCGGTGATTGATTGGCAATTTTATTAAATGTCTAAATACATAGGAAGCTGCTAGTTACCATTACGGTGCCAATCCCCACCTAGCCCATTCATGTGTGCTCCCGTACCCGTAGTCAGAGTGCAATGGCCATAGGAAGAACTTGCAAAGGGAGTGGCAAGGAGCCATTTCACTCTGAGAACCATTCCCTTAATGGCACACAGGCCAAGAGCTGCCATCCATGGGTTTTCCTGGATCTTCTGTACCTCTGTAATGAAGTTGTGCTTGTGGTCTCAGTCTGGCCCTGCCCCTCCATCTGTTTGGGCTTAGCCTATAGAAAGATGCACTTTTTGTAGAGCGGGTCTTTCAATTTATCAGGCCTTGGGCAGAAGAAGGGTGTGGGGCCAAGGATCGAGGCAGAACCAGTGGAGACCTAGCGGTTTAGGTCCTAAACCTGGACATTTACCCGCAGTGTAAAGTTTCCCCGCAGTGTAAAGTTCCCTGCAGTGTAAAGTTTCCCTGCAGTGTGATATTCCCCGCCGTGTAAAGTTCCCCACAGTGTGATGTTTCCCCGCAGTGTAAAGTTCCCCCGCAGTGTAAAGTTTCCCCGCAGTGTAAAGTTCCCCCACAGTGTAAAGTTTCCCCGCAGTGTAAAGTTTCCCTGCAGTGTGATATTCCCCGCGTGTAAAGTCCCCTGCAGTGTAAAGTTTCCCGCAGTGTAGATTCCCGCAGTGTAAAGTTCCCCCGCAGTGTAAGTTTCCGCAGTGTGATATTCCCCCGCAGTGTAAAGTTCCCCGCAGTGTGATGTTCCTCCGCAGTGTAAAGTTCCCCCACAGTGTAAAGTTTCCCCGCAGTGTAAAGTTCCCCTGCAGTGTAAAGTTTCCCTGCAGTGTGATATTCCCCCGCAGTGTGATATTCCCTGCAGTTGTAAGTTTCCCCGCAGTGTGATGTTCCCCTGCAGTGTGAAGTTTCCCGGCAGTGTAAAGTTCCCCGCAGTGTAAAGTTTCCCCACAGTGTGATGTTCCCCCGCAGTGTAAAGTTCCCCCGCAGTGTGATATTCCCCCGCAGTGTAAAGTTCCCCCGCAGTGTAAAGTTTCCCCGCAGTGTAAAGTTCCCCCGCAGTGTAAAGTTTCCGCAGTGTGATATTCCCCGCAGTGTAAAGTTTCGCCGCAGTGTGATGTTCCCTGCAGTGTAAAGTTTCCCCGCAGTGTAGTTCCCCGCGTGTAAAGTTCCCCCGCAGTGTAAAGTTTCCCCGCAGTGTGATATTCCCCGCAGTGTAAAGTTTCCGCATGTGATGTTCCTCGCAGTGTAAAGTTCCCCCACAGTGTAAAGTTTCCCCGCAGTGTAAAGTTCCCCGCAGTTGTAAAGTTTCCCTGCAGTGTGATATTCCCCCGCAGTGTGATATTCCCCTGCAGTGTAAAGTTTCCCCGATGTGATGTTCCCTGCAGTGTGAATGTTCCCGGCAGTGTAAAGTTCCCCGCAGTGTAAAGTTTCCCACAGTGTGATATTCCCCCGCAGTTGTAAAGTTCCCCCGCAGTTGTAAAGTTTCCCCGCAGTGTAAAGTTCCCCCGCAGTGTAAAGTTTCTGCAGTGTGATATTCCCCCGCAGTGTAAAGTTTTGCCGCAGTGTGATGTTCCCCTGCAGTGTAAAGTTTCCCGCAGTGTGATGTTCCCCCACAGTGTAAAGTTTCCCCGCAGGTGTAAAGTTTCCCCACAGTGTGATGTTCCCCCGCAGTGTAAAGTTCCCTGCAGTGTGAGTATTCCCCGCAGTGTGATGTTCCCCCACAGTGTAAAGTTCCCCCGCAGTGTAAAGTTCCCCCGCAGTGTGATGTTCCCCTGCAGTGTAAAGTTCCCCCGCAGTGTGATGTTCCCCCGCAGTGTAAGTTCCCCCGCAGTGTGATTTTACCCCGCAGTGTTCTGACCCCAGTGTGAACCCTGCCTAACAAATAACAGTTTCTAACATGTCCTATTCATATTCTGTCTATAGCACATACACAAGCTAGTTTGTATTATGACATCTGTCATCTGTTACAGTTTCATGGGATTACTGGTGCATGTGGGATGACAAAATGTCAGATCCCAGATGTGATTGGTGGGAATTGGTAGTTTGGATGATCAGGTTTGACATTGTGTAGGAGGCACAGGAGGAGATTCCTAATGCTAATGATCATCCAGAAGGAAGGGGATCCAGTACACTGACTGTACATTCTAATAGGCTTTTAATGTCCTTCTGTCGGATGTATCTGCTTAAGCAAAAGTGTCAGGAAAAAGATTGGTAATTATCTTTGTATATATGGCTCCAGGTCATGGTATATCTGTAATATTCATCCATCCAGGTCATGGTTATCTGTAATATTCATCCATCCAGGTCATGGTATATCTGTAATATTCATCATCCAGGTCATGGTATATCTGTAATATTTATTATCCAGGTCATGGTATATCTGTAATATTGATTCATCCAGGTCATGGTATATCTGTAATTCATCCATCAGGTCATGGTATATCTGTAAAATCATCATCCAGGTCAGGTATATCTGTAATATTATCCATCCAGGTCATGGTATATCTGTAATATTCATCCATCCAGGTCATGGTATATCTGTAATATTGATTCATCCAGGTCATGGTATATCTATAATATTCATCATCCAGGTCATGGTATATCTGTAATATTCATCCATCCAGGTCATGGTATATCTGAATATTGATTCATCCAGGTCAGGTATATCATAATATTTATTCATCCAGGTCATGGTATATCTATAATTTCATTCATCCAGGTCATGGTATATCTGTAATATTCCTTCATCCAGGTCATGGTATATCTGTAATATCATCATCCAGGTCATGGTATATCGTAATATTTCATCAGGTCATGGTATATCTGTAAATTGATTCATCCAGGTCACGGTTATCTGTAATATTGTTCATCCAGGTCCGGTATATCTGTAATATTCATTCATCCAGGTCATGGTAATCTGTAATATTCATTCATCCAGGTCATGGTATATCTGTATATCCTTCATCCAGGTCATGGTATATCTGTAATATTGATTCATCCAGGTCATGGTATATCTGGAATATTCATTCATCCAGGTCACATATATCGTATATTCATTCATCCAGGTCATGGTATATCTGTAATATTCATCCAAAAGGTCATGGTATATCTGTAATATTCATTCTCCAGGTCAAGATATCTGTAATATTCATTCATCCAGTCTCATGGTCATGGTATACTGTAATATTCATTCACCAAGTCTTGGTATATCTGAATATTAATTCAATCCAGGTCAGGTATATCTGTTAATATGATTCATAATATTACAGATATACCATGACCTGGATGGATGAATATTACAGATATACCATGACCTGGATGGATGAATATTACAGATATACCATGACCTGGAGCCATATATACAAAGATAATTACCAATCTTTTTCCTGACACTTTTGCTTAAGCAGATACATCCGACAGAAAGGACATTAAAAGCCTATTAGAAATGTACAGTCAGTGTACTGGATCCCCTTCCTTCTGGATGATCATTAGCATTAAGGAATCTCCTCCTGTGCCTCCTACACAATGTCAAACCTGATCATCCAAACTACCAATTCCCACCAATCACATCTGGGATCTGACATTTTGTCATCCCACATGCACCAGTAATCCCATGAAACTGTAACAGATGACAGATGTCATAATACAAACTAGCTTGTGTATGTGCTATAGACAGAATATGAATAGGACATGTTAGAAACTGTTATTTGTTAGGCAGGGTTCACACTGGGGTCAGGAACACTGCGGGGTAAAATCACACTGCGGGGGAACTTTACACTGCGGGGGAACATCACACTGCGGGGGAACTTTACACTGCAGGGGAACATCACACTGCGGGGGAACTTTACACTGCGGGGGAACTTTACACTGTGGGGGAACATCACACTGCGGGGGAATATCACACTGCGAGGGAACTTTACACTGCGGGGGAACATCACACTGTGGGGAAACTTTACACTGCGGGGAAACTTTACACTGTGGGGGAACATCACACTGCGGGGAAACTTTACACTGCAGGGGAACATCACACTGCGGCAAAACTTTACACTGCGGGGGAATATCACACTGCAGGGAAACTTTACACTGCGGGGGAACTTTACACTGCGGGGGAACTTTACACTGCGGGGGAAATATCACACTGTGGGAAACTTTCAACTGCGGGAGCTTTAACTGCCGGGAAACTTCACACTGCAGGGGAACATCACACTGCGGGAAACTTTACACACTGCAGGGAAATCACACTGCGGGGGAATATCACACTGCAGGGAAACTTTACACTGCGGGGAACTTTACACTGCGGGGAAACTTAACACTGTGGGGAACTTTACACCTGCGGAGGAACATACAACTGCGGGGAAACTTACAACTGCGGGGAATATCACACTGCGGGGAAACTTTACACTGGCGGGGGAACTTTACACTGCGGGGATCTACCACTGCGGGGAAACTTTACACGCAGGGAACATCACACTGCGGCGAAACTTTACACTGCGGGGGAATATCACACTCAGGGAAACTTTACACTGCGGGGGAAACTTTACACTGCGGGGGGGAAACTTTACACTGCGGGGGAACTTTACACCTGCGGGGGAACTATCACACTGCGGGGAACTTTACACGCGGGGAACATCACACTGTGGGGAACTTACACTGCGGGGAACTTTACACTGCCGGGAAACTTCACACTGCAGGGGAACATCACCCTGCGGGGAAACTTTACAACTGCAGGGGAAATCACACTGCGGGGGAAACACACTGCAGGGAAACTTTACACTGCAGGGGAACTTTACACTGCGGGGAAACTTTACACTGTGGGGGAACTTTACACTGCGGAGGAACCATCACACTGCGGGGAAACTTTACACTGCGGGGACTATCAACAACTGGCGGGGAACTTACACTGCGGGGGAACTTTACACTGCGGGAATCTACACTGCGGGAAACTTTACACTGCAGGGGACTTTACAACTTGCGGTAATATACACCTGCATGGAAACTTTACACTGCGGGGGAACTTTACACTGCGGGGAAACATCACACTGTGGGGAACTTTACACGGCGGGGGAATATCACACTGCAGGGAAACTTTACACTGCAGGGGAACTTTACACTGCGGGGGAAACTTTACACTGCGGGTAAATGTACCAGGTTTAGGACCTAAACCGCTAGGTCTCCACTGGGTTCTGCCTCGATTCCTTGGCCCCACACCCTTCTTCTGCCCAAGGCCTGATAAATTGAAAGACCCGCTCTACAAAAAGTGCATCTTTCTATAGGCTAAGCCCCAAACAGATGGAGGGGGCAGGGCCAGACTGAGACCACAAGCACAACTTCATTACAGAGGTACAGAAGATCCAGGAAAACCCATGGATGGCAGCTCTGTGGCCTGTGTGCCATTAAGGGGAATGGTTCTCAGAGTGAAATGGCTCCTTGCCACTCCCTTTGCAAGTTCTTCCTATGGCCATTGCACTCTGACTACGGGTACGGGAGCACACAATGAATGGGCTAGGTGGGGATTGGCACCGTAATGGTAACTAGCAGCTTCCCTATGTATTTAGACATTTAATAAAATTGCCAATCAATCACCGACTCAATTAAATGTCTCAACAGTGTATGGCCATATTTCTACTCCCATTTCATAGGTTTATCCATACAATGATCTATAAACGTAATCAAAATCAACTCACAGACTAATCTGTCATTTTAAAATGAAACAATAGTGCCACATTTTCAATTATTGTGTAATTAAACATAAACTCATAATTACAGAGGTTATTTCCCCATTAAATATATAATATTCTCTGTAATATTATCCTTCCTCTGCGCTGCCCAGTTTCTCTTTCTTACTGTAATAAGAAGATAAGAACAAATTTAAAAACATTAATAAAAACAATGGATGGAACGAAACAAGAAAAATGGCAAAGTATCTACTTACAGTTTCCTGCATTTATACACAACCAGCAAGGCTACGAATATAGCCACAAAGCACCCTCCAAACAGCACAGTGATGATCTCCACATTCAATAAATAACTCTTTGAGAGGTTGTTAAATCCCTCTTGTAAGATGTCTGAAACACAACAAAGGATCATTATAGTCATTCATCATTATAAGGCAGAAATATAAGGAGCAATGTGTACCTGGGTGTACAACATGTACATGTCCATATACAGTGTAACATGTTTGTGCTGCTGGGAAATGTCAATGAACATCAAAATGTAAACCTGATCTTACCTTGTAAAGATGGCGATGGACTGGCTGATAAAGGGAATGGAGTTGCAGGTGGTGACATGGTTAGGATTCCACCAAAATCTGTGAGAGAATTAATAACTGTATAATCTACTACAAACTGTCACAAGTACCCACAACATATTCAATTAGGATTATAATTCGTGTAAAAAAATTTCAAAAACAGTTAAAATGAAAATTACCCAGGGAAGGGAGGTAGGATTAATATTTTCTACCTCCAGAAATCATTTCTATGAGGAGCAGCAGCGGAAAGAAAACTTCTTCTGACAGACTTCCTGAATGCTTCAGCACTATCTTTAATATATAAAGGCCCAGGGCCATAACCTGGCAGATAAAAACTATATGTGCTGCATGCAGCTCCTCAACAAATCAATATTGGGAGGTAGGAATAGTCAATCCTACCTCCCTGTCCCAGGTACTTTTCATTTCTAAAAAGTTAACTTTAACAGTATAGTTGTAATTTAAACCTTACTGCTATTACTGTTCTGTAGTCAGACCACTGTTAACTAGAGAGCCTATTAAGACTTTTAAATATGAAAAACAATTGAAAAATAGCAAAGAAGTAAGAGAGAATCGAATTAAACATGATACAGCTTTGAGGGATCTGAGAAATGACAGGGCTTATTTTGTAAATAGAATTTTAGACAATAATGTCTGTCTTTAACTGCATAGGGTCACAGACAAAGATCAAGACCACAATGTTTTACTTACCAGTTGTTGGTTTGACTGAGGTTGATGGTAAACGGAGCCTTAGAACTGAAAACAGTGAATATTATTAAAATTAGCAAAGTATGTACAGTACATTAGGTGTAAATTTCTTTTTAAATTCATTTCTTACGTGGTGTTTGAAGAGAAAAGAAAAAGAGGTCCAAAAATAATAATAAAATAACAAAGAAAAATATTGAAAACCAGAAGCAGCAAATGCATAAGGGAATGACGATCTTGGCTTCATCCATGTTTTTTTGTTGCACCATAAATCACGTAACCGCATAGAAATAAAAGCCGATACAGCTATAAATAACAAAATGAGATATGTTATCCATCTTATACTGTATGTTTCTTGTATTTTCTGTTTTTTTTTTTTTAAATATATTTAATTGTCTTCGTTGGACCCTACCCAGTGTCGGACTGAACCGTTGGGGCCCACCAGAAAATCTGAGACCAGGGGCCCACATAACATTTCATATCTCAATTGTCTCTCATTTACAAATCTATCTTTTTTTCTTGTTTTTTACTGTCCCTTTGGCTCTGTATTAAAATTTTTGCAGTTTTCTGTTTTCTTGGGTGAACGGGCTGTGAGCCCACCGGGGGATTCCCCTGTAACCCCGGAGGGCCAGTCTGACACTGACCCTACCATTCACATTTTTATAGTAATTAACCAGCTGATTTGGTTGTCATGGTAACCATATTTAAATATTTGTCATTAAAGGGCATGTCCACCCCCAAAACTAAAATGTGCCCACTGCTGGCCCCAACATGTAGTGTTAAAAAAATCCTTACCTTACTTCTCTGCTCCAAATGGTTCTCCTGCAGGGCGTGATCAGTCCAGAAAAGTGAACAGTAGGAACTGTCTGTCTGTAATCCGGTGCCAGCTACTTCCTTGTCTCGGCGCTGCATTCAACTTAAAGGGTATGTCCACCCCTAATAAAAACTCTTAGTATGTTACTCACTTCCCCCCCAAAAAATAGGTTACGTTTTGTTTAAAATGTTTAAATGTTTGATAATGTACCCGGAGTGAGAAATTATACTTACAATCCCCACAATCCACTGCTGCGGCTCTTTGCTACTTCCAGGTAAATCAGTCAGTCACGGGCATGACAGTGATGTCACAGCCAGTAGCTAACTGCCATTACCGGACAAGCCTTCACTGCTGCTGCTCATGAACTGAAAACGCATGTTAGCAGTAGCAGTGGAGAGGGAGCCGCAGTGATGAAGTGTGGAGGTTGTAAGTATAATTACTCACTCTGGGAACATTATTTAATATTTTAAAGGGCATCTATAGTGAAAAAAACACATTGCCCCTTTGCAAAGTTAAATTCATGTACTCTGTGCTGCTTTAATCATATCTCTGTCAGTGACTCTGTTTATCAATGGTGTCAGATCTGTGTGCAGCACTACCCCCTTCCCCCTCCCCTCTGTTACCTCCTCCATGTCTCAACTCCAGCTAACCGACAAGCTTATCATGTGCAGTAGGAGTTAAAAGTTCAACATCCTGAAAAACACACCCACGCACAGTGGCCAATAGAAAGAAAGCTGTCCTGGACACAGGGAAGAAGAAGGAGAACAGTACAGTTTACGATCTCTCTCTTTGTGACCCATCATCAATCAGTGAAAGCTATTAAGAAGGGGGGTCACGTGCAGCCTTATATCTACCATCAAAGCTACCTCTCTCCCCCTGCTAATGCTGTTATCTCTATGTTTATTACAGAGCAGGGAGGGGGGATCATGTCACAGGGATTTGATTGACAGTCCAAGTAGCAGTAGAGGAATGCAATCACGTATTCTTCTAACTGGTGTATCTCAGGACAGAGAGGGAATCTGAAAAAAGTGAAGACACTCTGGGGGTTGTGGGGAATTATAGAACACATGGAAAGAAAGAAAAAAAGTTCATTTCCCCACTATAGATGCCCTTTAAGTAAAACCTATGTTTTGGGGGGCACTGAGTAGCATACAATCAGGGAGATTGAATAAAAGTTTTTATTGTTAAAAATGGTGCTAATTTTGCCCCAACCAATCAGATGTTAGCTTTCAAATGTTAAATAAGATCTGACTGGTTGGGGGAAAGTTAGCACCATTTTTAACGATAAGAACTTTTAATGAATCTCCCTGTAAAAGTTTTAATTAGGGCTGGACATACCCTTTAATATACAAAATACACCTTTATATAATGTAGGGACCCCCCAACCCTAAATGCTAGGGTTTTAACTTTAAAATGAGCCCAGAAATAGACAAGAGAGTCCGCTTACAAGCATACAAGCTACACGGGAGAAACTTTCTGCATATATACCCAATAAGGCAAGTACAAGTAGGTTAGGACACAGCTATATAAAGTAACCTTGATGAGGTGTCTGCGCTTGAAATAATTTGTCCAACTTCCCGGAAATAGCAGTAGAGGCGGAGGTGGGGGGAACGAAGGCAAACATTTTAATTTGCGGGTGGAGATGCCATTTAACAACTTGCCTGGTATGGGCATATGTCATTGTGATGTTATAACGCTCAGAAAGCAAAACAGCATCACTGGTTATTTTGTATCATTTTGTGTAGTTCAGGACAGTCCTCGTGGCTGCTCTGATGCGATCAACAAACATTTTTTTCCTGAACTTTTTTTTTGTTTTTTTTACATTTCCTAAACTTTTCCTGAATATACAAGCATATTTCAACTCATAAAGTAGCGAACTATACATGTAGGTCCTAACCAATTGTGTTTTTTTACATTATTGAGGTTGTGGTTGAAAATTTGTCAAAATTTGTAGTCAAATTTGACTACAATCAATATAGGGATGTTATACTACATTAACTTTCAGCACAGCCCTGTGCTAGAATGATGGTTATACTAAACTAAATGGAATGGGAGCTGAACAGTATGGGCTGTTCAGTGGTATGGTGGGGTGGCACCCAGTGTTAATAAGAGTTCTTCATTTAGGTCAGGCTGGGGGGATTAAATGGGGGGGGCAGCATTACAGTATTTATGGTACTGACGGCGCTGATTGGCTGAAAAATCCGGTGCGAACCTCTCACTCCTGTGGAACCAAGAGAGAAGCAGCACAGCAAGAAAGGCTCACGAAAACTGGCTCCCACCCTCCCACCCAATGTATTGATTAATTTACCAATATTCAAATAATGTTGGTTAAAGATAATATGTTACTGTGAAGCTTAACATAGTAGTTTATTATACAATATGGATGGTTGTCTCAGCTGGCGTTATTTATGTTCAGCTGTGCTCTTATGAGACAGCTCTGTTTACAGTGGATAGGCGGCCCTGTTTAAAATTTGGGGCTGGCTAGTGAAAGAAAATACTGAATAAGTTCATGAGGTGTGATATAGATAAAAAAGGAAATCCACGGCCTTTCCTCCACCAACAAGTCCTGTGTCGGTCATTATTGTGTGGTGTAAAGTTATTTATGTTTGGAAATTAACATGTGGTGCCTACCATTACCATGGTGTCAGGACTTAATTCATGGAGAACTATAGTGATTTAACACTAGTTGTAAAATATTTTAATGTATAGTACCTTAGTATGGGAGGTAGGAGATGATGTTTCTGCCTCCTAATATTCTTTATTTGCGTATTGTTTACTTCATGTATGTACTATATTTTCAGAGCTGCTAGGCTCTCTCCTAGCTTTAGCTTATTTATTAGAATGACCATATCCGGGATACAGACCAGGCAGCTCAGACATGTTTTCGCTCTTTAAGGGCTAGGCCACACTTCCGAAGTAGATAGTTCCCCGGGAAAACCTATAGTGTATTGTTGAAATCGCTATGGTAATAGTATCCAAACAGAAGCTTCAGAGCGCACTCCAGTCTTAAATGTTCAAATCAATTTATTAAACACGTGACGTTTCGGTGTCCGTGCGACACCTTCCTCAGACGTATGAGGAAGGTGTCGCACGGACACCCAAACATCACGTGTTTAATAAATTGATTTGAACATTTAAGACTGGAGTGCGCTCTGATGTATCATTGTGAATAATAGAATTTTTAGTTAGAAGTGGCAGCATTTTGCCACTTCTTACATTTAGTATGCCGTAGTGTTTTGGTTAGCAGCCAATAAAAAGGATATCTATGCACAGACAGACCCCGGGTTACGTTCTGTAGGTAATTAAAGTCTCCAGACAACTTTGTCCCAATAGAGCACTTTCACCAACCTACACGCTGTGTCTCACCTCTCCCATTACTGTGGCTGCTGGGTGATTTATGAAATTAACCTGTGGATAATAGGGGTTAGCTCCCATAATCCACCTTAGCTTTATTTATTTCAAACATTCGATGATCCTGTCCTAACAATATATTTTGTATGATTTTAATGCAAAAAAGAAAAGTAATCTTGGCAGTTTATTTCTTAGCCAACATGGATGCAAGAAACAGAATATTAACATTTCAGTAAAACGGAACACCAAAGTAACAGTCTCACTGTTCGTCCCCCTCCACATCTGAGTGTATTACAATATGTATATATATATATTTGTATAAAAGAAATGATTATAAGCAACGTATGATTGCTATTGGGTAAACTATCTTTATACAAGGTGCCCCCCCCCCCTTTTTTTTTTTTAATTTCTTATTCCCCACCCCTCAGTTAATAAAGTGTTATGGGGGAAATACAATATGGCCCAAATCCTTCTAAAATCCATGTTAACCCGAAGAAATTTCGTGTTAACGTGGGTTTTAGATGGATTTTAGAGCACAGAGCCATTTCCAAATGGTTTTGGAAATAGCACTGTGTTATCGATCCAAAACCGCTACTGTTAAAGGACAATTATACTCACCTTCCCTCCGCTCCTCTTCTTTGTTCATTACCTTTTACCCAGGGTGAGGACCTGAACCCCTGGGTTTGTGTAACTTAAAGCACAGTCTTAGTGCAACGCTGCTCTGGTAGGCTCCGCCCCCTCCTCCCCATCTGCAACAAACGTGCCTTCCTATTGGCCTTGTCGCGCAAGGAGGAGGGGGCGGAGCCTACCAGAGCAGCGTTGCACTAAGACTCTGCTTTAAGTTACGCGAACCCAGGGGTGAGGACCTAGCGGTTAAGGTCCTCACCCTGGGTAAAAGGTAATGAACAAAGAAGAGGAGCTGAGGGAAGGTGAGTATAATTGTCCTTTAAGTTTTGCGCTACTTGGTAAAGTCGCGCTTCTTACCTTAGCCCGGTCCCACGATGCTATACCTGACATAATCGTGTTTACGTCAGGTATTGTATCGCAGGATCGGGCTAAGGTAAGTAATGCGGCTCTTCCTTATTGAATCTCCCCGATAGTATCCTAAAACGTAAAAATCTGTCAGGGAGATGCAATATCCTAAGGGGAAAAATAAGTGCAAAACCCATGCTAACTGATGTAATATAGGATTAGCGAGGTTATTTTTTTACTCATTTTGCATCGCTTGCACTGAGCTATTTCCAAAGTCTTTGGAAAGGGTGCAAGTGATGCAAAATGCAATAAATTTAGAGATGATAATTGCACAAGTTTTTTGCACCAAAATGAAAGCCTTTTCAATTGTGGCTTTAAACCCGTGAAAAAGGTCGCAACTTACCTCTCACATTCAGACGATGCAATAACAGTCGCAAAGTGGTTACTACACCGCAGGAACATGTGCAGGTCAAATTTCAGTTGCGATACTGAAATTTATTGCATCTCCCCCAATGTCTGCCATTCATTCTTCTGGGGATTTCCCCCCCCCCCAAACCAAACACATTGAAACTAACCCTATAATTAAAGTGATACCATACACCTGGAGATGTAGGTAGTTATAGGTCTAAACACATTCATTGTGGTTGAAGGGACAATTATAGAGTAGATGACACCAGTGTCATAGTATATCATTGAGATTTCTCACCAGTCTGACCCAACCTGACACACTTTCCCCAGGAGAGCAAATGAAACCACTACAAGGTCTCCCTCCAGCCAATCAGTGCAGGGAAACACTGTGTTCCAGAAGCAGGGGGTGGGGAGTAAGGAGGAGGAGGCCAATTACAGATAGGCTCCCACGTGACGTCCAGGAAATGCAGTCAGTTCAGTTGGGGCAGTGGAGGGGAGAGGATCAGGTTGGATGGTGCTGGGGATCTGTAATAGGAAAGCTAATGGATGGAAGTGAATGTTCTAATGCAGAGGTAAGGGGGGTAGTAATTCTGGTGAGGGGTAGCACTATCCTATCAGCCCAGGGCAATGTGCAGGGAGCATGGAATAAAAGATGGGAAAGTTCCATAAGGGGTGGGGGAGATTTCCTTCCTGGGCAGGTGCAGCTGTTGTATGGACACAAAAGCAGCTATAGCATCCCCTGTTTAACCTGATTCTTCATGTTAGACCCTGGGGGAGATCTATAGCCAATCACTCAATAGACCATAAAGAACCAGAGAACATGGATTATTGTGTGTTGTTAGTGTGGAGATGTGTGTTATTTTTAGGTAGTAAGTGTGGAGATGAGTTGTACTGACCTACCCTCCATTACTGTTGCAGTCATACTTAAAGGGTACTAAAGTCAAAAAAACTAATTTTGACCAATCATCAAAAAAGTTGTTTTTTTTTAACTCTCAACCCGACACGGGTACACACACCTACTGATCTACTTATCCATTACTGTGGCAGCCATACTTTAAAGGGTAACTAAAGTCAAAAAAGCTAATTTTGATCAATAATCAAAAAACTTTGTTTTTTTAACCCCCAACGTGATACAGGTATACACAGCTACTGACCTCCCCCTCCATTACTGTTGCAGCCATACTTAAAGGGTAACTAAGTCAAAAAAACTAATTTTGACCAATCATCAAAAAGTTTTTTTTTTTTAACTCTCAACCCGACACAGGTACACACATCTACTGATCTATTTTATCCATTACTATGACAGCCATACGTAAAGGGTAACTAAGTAAAAAAAAACTCATTTTGACCAATCATCAAAAAGTTATTATTTTATCCACACACACCAACTGACCTACCTTTAATGCATGTGACATATTTAAAGGGTAAGTAAAAACAACAATGTCCTCATCATTGACATTATTGAGTTTTAAAATCTGTAGCACAACACACAAATTCCCTTCCAAAATGCAGTCTTTCAAGCCAAACTTTCCCTTTCTAGTTGTTATTGGACAATGACCATTTAGGCCAATAGTCTGGTGTCTGTGGAGGCATCTGCTGATATAATTGAGAAATCCTTCCTAATATCGTAATATCGACCACAAACCATGATTTGGCCCCTGATCAGCATTACTATCGATTTAACATTGATCCAACATCAACCAGTGGATGGCCAGCATAGCGCCTGCAAAGGAAAATCTAAAATACGAGGCCCCTGAAGCTCAGGAAGTCCACAAGCTGGATGAATCATATTCAAATTTACCATGACCTGGATGAATCAATATTACAAATATACCGTGACCTGGATGAATGAATATTACAGATATACCATGACCTGGATGGATGAATATTACAGATATACCATGACCTGGATAGATGAATATTACAGATATACCATGACCTGGATGATCATATTACAAATATACCCGTGACCTGGATATGAATATTACAGATATACCATGACCTGGATGATGAATATTACAGATATACCATGACCTGGAGGATGATATTACAGATTACCATGACCTGGATGAATCAATATTACAGATACACCATGACCTGGATGAATCATATTACAGATACACCATGACCTGGATGAATCAATATTACAGATACACCATACCTGGATGAATCAATATTACAATATACCGTGACCTGGATGAATGAATATTACAGATATACCATGACCTGGATGAATGATATTACAGATATCATGACCTGGATAAATGATATTAAGATACCATACTGGATGAATGAATATTACAGATATACCATGACCTGGATGGATGAATATTACAGATATACCATGACCTGGATGATCAATATTACAGATACCCATGACCTGGATGAATCAATATTACAGATACACCTAACCTGGGATGAATCAATATTACAGATATACCATGACCTGGATGAATGAATTACAGATATACCATGACCTGGATGAATGAATATTACAGATATACCATGACCTGGATGAATGAATATTACAGATAACCGTGACCTGGATGGATGAATACAGATATACCATGACCTGGATGGATAATATTACAGATATACCATGACCTGGATGAATGAATATTACAGATATACCATGACCTGGATGGATGAATATTACAGATAACCATGACCTGGATGGATGAATATTACAGATACCCCATGACCTGGATGAATGAATATTACAGATATACTGTGACCTGGATGAATGAATAATACAGATATACCATGACCTGGATGAATGAATATTACAGATATACCATGACCTGGATGAATGAATATTACAGATACACCATGACCTGGATGAATGAATATTACAGATATACCATGATCTGGACGAATGAATATTACAGATATAGCATGACCTGGATGAATCAATATTACAGATATACCTTGACCTGGATGAATGAATATTACAGATATACCAAGACTTGGATGAATGAATATTACAGATATACCATGACCTGGATGAATGAATATTACAGATATACTGTGACCTGGATGAATGAATATTACAGATATACCATGACCTTTTTGGATGAATATTACAGATATACCATGACCTGGATGAATGAATATTACAGATATACTGTGACCTGGATGAATGAATATTACAGATATACCATGACCTGGATGAATCAATATTACAGATATACCATGACCTGGATGAATGAATTTACAGATATACCATGACCTGGATGAATGAATATTACAGATATACCATGACCTGGATGAATAATATTCAGATATACCGTGACCTGGATAAATCATATTACAGATATACCGTGACCTGGATGAATCAATATTACAGATATACCATGACCTGGATGAATGAATATTACAGATATACCATGACCTGGATGAATGATATTACAGATATACCAGACCTGGATGAATAATATAGATATACCATGACCTGGATAATGAATATTATAGATTATACCATGACCGTGTGTAATAAATCATGATCTTTTCTTCCTATGAATGTATGTATTACAGATATACCATGACCTGGATGGATAGATATTACAGATATACCATGACCTGGATGGAGAATATATGATATACCATGACCTGGATGAATCATATTACAGATATACCATGACCTGGATGGATGAATATTACAGATATACCATGACCTGAGATAAATACAGATATACCATACCGTATGAATATTCACGATATACCATGACCTGGATGGATGATATTACAGATATACCATGACCTGGATTCAATATACGATACCATGACCTGGATGAATATGTACATATACTGACCTGATGATGAATATACGATTCCATGACTGATGAAATTACAGATACCATGACCTGGAGATCTATACAGATATACCATGACTACCATACAAATATTACCAATCTTTTTCCTGACACTTTTGCTTAAGCAGATCCATCCGACAGAAGACTTAAAAGCCTATTAGAAATGTACAGTCAGTGTACTGGATCCCCTTCCTTCTATGATCATTAGCATTAAGGAATCTCCTCCTGTGCCTCCTACACAGTCAAACCTGATCATCCAAACTCCCAATTCCCACCAATCACATCTGGGATCTGACATTTTGTCATCCCACATGCACCAGTAATCCCATGAAACTGTAACAGATGACAGATGTCATAATACAAACTAGCTTGTGTATGTGCTATAGACAGAATATGAATAGGACATGTTAAAACTGTTATTTGTTAGGCAGGGTTCACACTGGGTCAGGACCACTGCGGGGTAAAATCACACTGCGGGGGAACTTTACACTGCGGGGGAACATCACACTGCGGGGAACTTTACACTGCAGGGGAACATCACACTGCGGGGGAACTTTACACTGCGGGGGAACTTTACACTGTGGGGGAACATCACACTGCGGGGGAATATCACACTGCGAGGAAACTTTACACTGCGGGGGAACATCACACTGTGGGGAAACTTTACACTGCGGGGAAACTTTAACACTGTGGGGGAACATCACACTGCGGGAAACTTTACACTGCAGGGGAACATCACACTGCGGCAAAACTTTACACTGCGGGGGAATATCACACTGCAGGGAAACTTTACACTGCGGGGGAACTTTCACTGCGGGAACTTACACTGCGGGGGAACTTTACAACTGCGGGGGAATATCACACTGTGGGGAAACTTTACACTGCGGGAACTTTACACTGCCGGGAAACTTCACACTGCAGGGGAACATCACACTGCGGAAACTTTACACTGCAGGGGAATATCACACTGCGGGGGAATATCACACTGCAGGGAAACTTTACACTGCAGGGGAACTTTACACTGCGGGGAAACTTTACACTGTGGGGGAACTTTACACTGCGGAGGAACATCACACTGCGGGGAAACTTTACACTGCGGGGGAATATCACACTGCGGGGAAACTTTACACTGCGGGGGAACTTTACACTGCGGGGAATCTACACTGCGGGGAAACTTTACACTGCAGGGGAACATCACACTGCGGCGAAACTTTACACTGCGGGGGAATATCACACTGCAGGGAAACTTTACACTGCGGGGGAACTTTACACTGCGGGGAAACTTTACACTGCGGGGGAACTTTACACTGCGGGGGAAATCACACTCGGGAACTTTACAACTGCGGGGGAACATCACACTGTGGGGAAACTTTACACTGCGGGGAACTTTACACTGCCGGGAAACTTCACACTGCAGGGGAACATCACACTGCGGGGAAACTTTACACTGCAGGGGAATATCACACTGCGGGGGAATATCACACTGCAGGGAAACTTTACACGTGCAGGGGAACTTTACACTGCGGGGAACTTTACACGTGGGGAACTTACACTGCGAGGAACTCACACTGCGGGAAACTTTACACTGCGGGGAATCATCACACTGCGGGGAAACTTTACACTGCGGGGGAACTTTACACTGCGGGGAATCTACACTGCGGGGAAACTTTACACTGCAGGGGGACTTTACACTGCGGGGGAATATCACACTGCAGGGAAACTTTACACTGCGGGGAAACTTTACACTGTGGGGGAACTTTACACTGCGGGGAAACTTTACACTGCGGGGGAACTTTACACTGCGGGGAAACTCACACTGTGGGGAACTTTACCACGGCGGGGGAATATCACACTGCAGGGAAACTTTACACTGCAGGGGAACTTTACACTGCGGGGAAACTTTACACTGCGGGTAAATGTACCAGGTTTAGGACCTAAACCGCTAGGTCTCCACTGGGTTCTGCCTCGATTCCTTGGCCCCACACCCTTCTTCTTTGCCAAGGCCTGATAAATTGAAAGACCCGCTCTACAAAAGTGCATCTTTCTATAGGCTAAGCCCCAAACAGATGGGGGGGCAGGGCCAGACTGAGACCACAAGCACAACTTCATTACAGAGGTACAGAAGATCCAGGAAAACCCATGGATGGCAGCTCTGTGGCCTGGTGCCATTAAGGGGAATGGTTCTCAGAGTGAAATGGCTCCTTGCCACTCCCTTTGCAAGTTCTTCCTATGGCCATTGCACTCTGACTACGGGTACGGGAGCACACAATGAATGGGCTAGTGGGGATTGGCACCGTAATGGTAACTAGCAGCTTCCCTATGTATTTAGACATTTAATAAAATTGCCAATCATCACCGACTCAATTAAATGTCTCAACAGTGTATGGCCATATTTCTACTCCCATTTCATAGGTTATCCATACAATGATCTATAAACGTAATCAAAATCAACTCACAGACTAATCTGTCATTTAAAATGAAACATATGGCCACATTTTCAATTATTGTGTAATTAAACATAAACTCATAATTACAGAGGTTTTTCCCCATTAATATATAATATTCTCTGTAATATTATCCTTCCTCTGCGCTGCCCAGTTTCTCTTTCTTACTGTAATAAGAAGATAAGAACAAATTTAAAAACATTAATAAAAACATGGATGGAACGAAACAGAAAAATGGCAAAGTATCTACTTACAGTTTCCTGCATTTATACACAACCAGCAAGGCTACGATATAGCCACAAAGCACCCTCCAAACAGCACAGTGATGATCTCCACATTCATAAATAACTCTTTGAGAGGTTGTTAAATCCTCTTGTAAGATGTCTGAAACACAACAAAGGATCATTATAGTCATTCATCATTATAAGGCAGAATATAAGGAGCAATGTGTACCTGGGTGTACAACATGTACATGTCCATATACAGTGTAACATGTTTGTGTGCGTGGGAAATGTCAATGAACATCAAATGTAAACCTGATCTTACCTTGTAAAGATGGCGATGGACTGGCTGATAAAGGGAATGGAGTTGCAGGTGGTGACATGGTTAGGATTCCACCAAAACTGTGAGAGAATTATAACTGTATAATCTACACAACTGTCACAAGTACCACAAACATATTCAATTAGGATTATAATTCGTGTAAAAAAATTTCAAAAACAGTTAAAATGAAAATTACCCAGGAAGGGAGGTAGGATTAATATTTTCTACCTCCAGAAATCATTTCTATGAGGAGCAGCAGCGGAAAGAAAACTTCTTCTGACAGACTTCCTGAATGCTTCAGCACTATCTTTAATATATAAAGGCCCAGGGCCATAACCTGGCAGATAAAAACTATATTTGCTGCATGCAGCTCCTCAACAAATCAATATTGGGAGGTAGAAATTCATCCTACCTCCCTGTCCCAGGTACTTTTCATTTCTAAAAAGTTAACTTTAACAGTATAGTTGTAATTTAAACCTTACTGCTATTACTGTTCTGTAGTCAGACCACTGTTAACTAGAGAGCCTATTAAGACTTTTAAATATGAAAACAATTGAAAAATAGCAAAGAAGTAAGAGAGAATCGAATTAAACATGATACAGCTTTGAGGGATCTGAGAAATGACAGGGCTTATTTTGTAAATAGAATTTTAGACAATAATGTCTGTCTTTAACTGCATAGGGTCACAGACAAAGTCAAGACCACAATGTTTTACTTACCAGTTGTTGGTTTGACTGAGGTTGATGGTAAACGAGCCTTAGAACTGAAAACAGTGAATATTATAAATTAGCAAAGTATGTACAGTACATTAGTGTGTAAATTTCTTTTTAAATTCATTTCTTCCGTGGTGTTTGAGAGAAAAGAAAAAGAGGTCCAAAAATAATAATAAATAACAAAGAAAAATATTGAAAACCAGAAGCAGCAAATGCATAAGGGAATGACGATCTTGGCTTCATCCATGTTTTTTTGTTGCACCATAAATCACGTAACCGCATAGAAATAAAAGCCGATACAGCTAAATAACAAAATGAGATATGTTTCCATCTTATACTGTATTTTCTTGTATTTTCTGTTTTTTTTTTTTAAATATATTTAATTGTCTTCGTGGACCCTACCCAGTGTCGGACTGAACCGTTGGGGCCCACCAGAAATTCTGAGACCAGGGGCCACATAACATTTCATATCTCAATTGTCTCTCATTTACAAATCTATCTTTTTTCTTGTTTTTTACTGTCCCTTTGGCTCTGTATTAAAATTTTTGCAGTTTTCTGTTTTCTTGGGTGAACGGCTGTGAGCCCACCGGGGGATTCCCCTGTACCCCCGAGGGCCAGTCTGACACTGACCCTACCATTCACATTTTTATAGTAATTAACCAGCTGATTTGGTTGTCATGGTAACCATATTTAAATTTTGTCATTAAAGGGCATGTCCACCCCCAAAACTAAAATGTGCCCACTGCTGGCCCCAACATGTAGTGTTAAAAAAATCCTTACCTTACTTCTCTGCTCCAAATGGTTCTCCTGCAGGGCGTGATCATTCCAGAAAAGTGAACAGTAGGAACTGTCTGTCTGTAATCCGGTGCCACACTTCCTTGTCTCGGCGCTGCATTCAACTTAAAGGGTATGTCACCCCTAATAAAAACTCTTAGTATGTTACTCTCACTTCCCCCCCAAAAAATAGGTTACGTTTTGTTTAAAATTTTTAAATGTTTGATAATGTACCCGGAGTGAGAAATTATACTTACAATCCCCACAATCCACTGCTGCGGCTCTTTGCTACTTCCAGGTAAATCAGTCAGTCACGGGCATGACAGTGATGTCACAGCCAGTAGCTAACTGCCATTACCGGACAAGCCTTCACTGCTGCTGCTCATGAACTGAAAACGCATGTTAGCAGTAGCAGTGGAGAGGGAGCCGCAGTGATGAAGTGTGGAGGTTGTAAGTATAATTACTCACTCTGGAACATTATTTAATATTTTAAGGGCATCTATAGTGAAAAAACACACATTCCCCTTTGCAAAGTTAAATTCATGTACTCTGTGCTGCTTTAATCATATCTCTGTCAGTGACTCTTTTATCAATGGTGTCAGATCTGTGTGCAGCACTACCACCCCTTCCCCCTCCCCTCTGTTACCTCCTCCATGTCTCAACTCCAGCTAACCGACAAGCTTATCATGTGCAGTAGGAGTTAAAGTTCAACATCCTGAAAAACACACCCACGCACAGTGGCCAATAGAAGAAAGCTGTCCTGGACACAGGAGAAGAAGGAGAACAGTACAGTTTACGATCTCTCTCTTTGTGACCCATCATCAATCATGGAAAGCTATTAAGAAGGGGGGTCACGTGCAGCCTTATATCTACCATAAAGCTACCTCTCTCCCCCTGCTAATGCTGTTTATCTCTATGTTTATTACAGAGCAGGGAGGGGGGATCATGTCACAGGGATTTGATTGACAGTCCAAGTAGCAGTAGAGGAATGCAATCACGTATTCTTCTAACTGGTGTATCTCAGGACGAGAGGGAATCTGAAAAAAGTGAAGACACTCTGGGGGTTGTGGGGAATTATAGAACACATGGAGAAGAAAAAAAGTTCATTTCCCCACTATAGATGCCCTTTAAGTAAAACCTATGTTTTGGGGGCACTGAGTAGCATACAATCAGGGAGATTGAATAAAAGTTTTTATTGTTAAAAATGGTGCTAATTTTGCCCCACCAATCAGATGTTAGCTTTCAAATGTTAATAAGATCTGACTGGTTGGGGGAAAGTTAGCACCATTTTTAACGATAAGAACTTTTAATGAATCTCCCTGTAAAAGTTTTAATTAGGGCTGGACATACCCTTTAATATACAAAATACACCTTTATATAATGTAGGGACCCCCCAACCCTAAATGCTAGGGTTTTAACTTTAAAATGAGCCCAGAAATAGACAAGAGAGTCCGCTTACAAGCATACAAGCTACACGGGAGAAACTTTCTGCATATATACCCAATAAGGCAAGTACAAGTAGGTTAGGACACAGCTATATAAAGTAACCTTGATGAGGTGTCTGCGCTTGAAATAATTTGTCCAACTTCCCGGAAATAGCAGTAGAGGCGGAGGTGGGGGGAACGAAGGCAAACATTTTAATTTGCGGGTGGAGATGCCATTTAACAACTTGCCTGGTATGGGCATATGTCATTGTGATGTTATAACGCTCAAAAGCAAAACAGCATCACTGGTTATTTTGTATCATTTTGTGTAGTTCAGGACAGTCCTCGTGGCTGCTCTGATGCGATCAACAAACATTTTTTTCCTAACTTTTTTTTTGTTTTTTTTACATTTCCTAAACTTTTCCTGAATATACAAGCATATTTCAACTCATAAAGTAGCGAACTATACATGTAGGTCCTAACCAATTGTGTTTTTTTACATTATTGAGGTTGTGGTTGAAAATTTGTCAAAATTTGTAGTCAAATTTGACTACAATCAATATAGGGATGTTATACTACATTAACTTTCAGCACAGCCCTGTGCTAGAATGATGGTTATACTAAACTAAATGGAATGGGAGCTGAACAGTATGGGCTGTTCGTGTGTATGGTGGGGTGGCACCCAGTGTTAATAAGAGTTCTTCATTTAGGTCGGGCTGGGGGGATTAATGGGGGGCAGCATTACAGTATTTATGGTACTGACGGCGCTGATTGGCTGAAAAATCCGGTGCGAACCTCTCACTCCTGTGGAACCAAGAGAGAAGCAGCAGCAAAAGAAAGGCTCACGAAAACTGGCTCCCACCCCCCACCCAGTATTGATTAATTTACCAATATTCAAATAATGTTGGTTAAAGATAATATGTTACTGTGAAGCTTAACATAGTAGTTTTATTATACAATATGGATGGTTGTCTCAGCTGCGTTATTTATGTTCAGCTGTGCTCTTATGAGACAGCTCTGTTTACAGTGGATAGGCGGCCCTGTTTAAAATTTGGGGCTGGCTAGTGAAAGAAAATACTGAATAAGTTCATGAGTGTGATATAGATAAAAAAGGAAATCCACGGCCTTTCCTCCACCACAGTCCTGGTCGGTCATTATTGTGTGGTGTAAAGTTATTTATGTTTGGAAATTAACATGTGGTGCCTACCATTACCATGGTGTCAGACTTAATTCATGGAGAACTATAGTGATTTAACACTAGTTGTAAAATATTTTAATGTAAGTACCTTAGTATGGGAGGTAGGAGATGATGTTTCTGCCTCCTAATATTCTTTATTTGCGTATTGTTTACTTCATGTATGTACTATATTTTCAGAGCTGCTAGGCTCTCTCCTAGCTTTAGCTTATTTATTAGAATGACCATATCCGGGATACAGACCAGGCAGCTCAGACATGTTTTCGCTCTTTAAGGGCTAGGCCACACTTCCGAAGTAGATAGTTCCCCGGGAAAACCTATAGTGTATTGTTGGAAATCGCTATGGTAATAGTATCCAAACAGAAGCAATTCAGAGCGCACTCCAGTCTTAAATGTTCATCAATCAATTTATTAAACACGTGACGTTTCGGTGTCCGTGCGACACCTTCCTCAACGTATGAGGAAGGTGTCGCACGGACACCCAAACTCACGTTTAATAAATTGATTTGAACATTTAAGACTGGAGTGCGCTCTGATTATCATTGTGAATAATAGAATTTTTAGTTAGAAGTGGCAGCATTTTGCCACTTCTTACATTTAGTATGCCGTAGTGTTTTGGTTACACCAATAAAAAGGATATCTATGCACAGACAGACCCCGGGTTCGTTCTGTAGGTAATTAAAGTCTCCAGCAACTTTGTCCCAATAGAGCACTTCACCAACCTACACGCTGTGTCTCACCTCTCCCCTTACTGTGGCTGCTGGGTGATTTATGAAATAACCTGTGGATAATAGGGGTTAGCTCCCATAATCCACCTGTATGCTTTATTTATTTCAAACATTCTGATCCTGTCCTAACAATATATTTTGTATATTTTAATGCAAAAAAGAAAGTAATCTTGGCAGTTTATTCTTAGCAACATGGATGCAAGAAACAGAATATTAACATTTCAGTAAAACGGACACCAAAGTAACAGTCTCACTGTTCGTCCCCCTCCACATCTGAGTGTATTACAATATGATATAATATATTTGTATAAAAGAAATGTATAAGCACGTAGATTGCTATTGGGTAAACTATCTTTATACAAGGTGCCCCCCCCCCTTTTTTTTTTTTTAATTTCTTATTCCCCCACCCCTCAGTTAATAAAGTGTTATGGGGAAATACAATATGGCCCAACCTCCTTCTAAATCCATGTTACCCGAAGAAATTTCGTGTTAACGTGGTTTTAGATGGATTTTAGAGCACAGAGCCATTTCCAAAGTTGTTTTAAATAGCACTGTTTATCGATCCAAAACCGCTACTGTTAAAGGCCAATTATACTCACCTTCCCTCCGCCCTCTTCTTTGTTCATTACCTTTTACCCAGGTGAGGACCTGAACCCCTGGGTTTGTGTAACTTAAAGCACAGTCTTAGTGCAACGCTGCTCTGGTAGGCTCCCCCCCTCCTCCCCATCTGCAACAAACGTGCCTTCCTATTGGCCTTGTCGCGCAAGGAGGAGGGGCGGAGCCTACCAGAGCAGCGTTGCACTAGACTCTGCTTTAAGTTACGCGAACCCAGGGGTGAGGACCTAGCGGTTAAGGTCCTCACCCTGGGTAAAAGGTAATGAACAAAGAAGAGGAGCTGAGGAAGGTGAGTATAATTGTCCTTTAAGTTTCGCTACTTGGTAAAGTCGCGCTTCTTACCTTAGCCCGTCCCACGATGCTATACCTGCATAATCGTGTTTACGTCAGGTATTGTATCGCAGGATCGGGCTAAGGTAGTAATGCGGCTCTTCCTTATTGAATCTCCCCGATAGTATCCTAAAACGTAAAAATCTGTCAGGAGAGCAACAATATCCTAAGGGGAAATAATGCAAAACCCATGCTAACTGATGTAATAGGATTAGCGAGGTTTTTTTTTACTCATTTTGCATCGCTTGCACTGAGCTATTTCCAAAGTCTTTGGAAAGGGTGCAATGGATGCAAAATGCAATAAATTTAGAGTGATAATTGCACAAGTTTTTTGCACCAAAATGAAAGCCTTTTCAATTGTGGCTTTAAACCCGTGAAAAGGGTCGCAACTTACCTCTCACATTCAGACGATGCAATACGTCGCAAAGTGGTTACTACAACCGCAGGAACATGTGCAGGTCAATTTCAGTTGCGATACTGAAATTTATTGCATCTCCCCCAATGTCTGCCATTCATTCTTCTGGGGATTTCCCCCCCCCCCAAACCAAACACATTGAACTAACCCCTATAATTAAAGTGATACCATACACCTGGAGATGTAGGTAGTTATAGGTCTAAACACATTCATTGTGGTTGAAGGACAATTATAGAGTAGATGACACCAGTGTCATAGTATATCATTGAGATTTCTCCCCAGTCTGACCCAACCTGACACACTTTCCCCAGGAGAGCAAATGAACCACTACAATAAAGGTCTCCCTCCAGCCATCAGTGCAGGGAAACACTGTGTTCCAGAAGGCAGGGGTGGGGAGTAAGGAGGAGGGCCAATACAGATAGGCTCCCACGTGACGTCCGGAAATGCAGTCAGTTCAGTTGGGGCAGTGAGGGGAGAGGTATCAGGTGGATGGTGCGGGGATCTTGTAATAGGAAAGCTAATGGAT
Source organism: Hymenochirus boettgeri (assembly GCA_019447015.1). Classification (NCBI taxonomy): domain Eukaryota; kingdom Metazoa; phylum Chordata; class Amphibia; order Anura; family Pipidae; genus Hymenochirus; species Hymenochirus boettgeri. The sequence goes on from CM033474.1 coordinate 251,509,294, forward strand.
GGAAGTGAATGTTCTAATGCAGAGGTAAGGGGGTAGTAATTCTGGTGAGGGGTAGCACTATCCTATCAGCCAGGGCAATGTGCAGGGAGCATGAATAAAAGATGGGAAGTTCCATAAGGGGTGGGGGAGATTTCCTTCCTGGGCAGGTGCAGCTGTTGTATGGACACAAACAGCTATAGCATCCCCTGTTTAACCTGATCTTCATGTTAGACCCTGGGGGAGATCTATAGCCAATCACTCAATAGACCATAAAGACCAGAGACTGGTTATTGTGTGTTGTTAGTGTGGAGATGTGTGTTATTTTTGAGTAAGTGTGGAGTTGAGTGTTTTTTTAGGTAGTAATGTGGACTATGTGCGTTATTTTGGGTAGTAAGTGTGGACTATGTGCGTTATTTTTAGGTAGTAAGTGTAGACTTGTGCGTTATTTTTAGGTAGTAAGTGTGGAATAGTGTGCGTTATTTTTAGGTAGTAAGTGTGGACTGTGTGCGTTATGTAGTAAGTGTGGAGTGTGTGCGTTATTGTAGTAGTAGTGTGGAGATGTGCGTTATTGTAGGTAGTAAGTTGGAGTATGTGTTATTTGTAGGTAGTAAGTGTGGAGATGTGCGTTATTGTAGGTAGTAAGTGTGGAGATGTGCGTTATTTGTAGGTAGTAAGTGTGGAGATGTGCGTTATTTGTAGTAGTAAGTGGGAGATGTGCGTTATTGTGGTAGTAAGTGTGGAGATGTGCGTTATTTGTAGGTAGTAAGTGTGGAGATGTGCGTTATTTGTAGGTAGTAAGTGTGGAGATGTGCGTTATTTGTAGGTAGTAAGTGTGGAGATGTGCGTTATTTGTAGGTAGTAAGTGTGGAGATGTGCGTTATTTGTAGGTAGTAGTGTGGAGATGTGCGTTATTTGTAGGTAGTAAGTGTGGAGATGTGCGTTATTTGTAGGTAGTAATTGTGGAAGATGTGCGTTATTGTAGGAGTAAGTGTGGAGATGTGCGTTATTTGTAGGTAGTAAGTGTGGAGATGTGCGTTTTGTAGGTAGTAAGTGTGGAGTGTGTAGAAATGCGAAGACCTGTTGCACTCTATTGGAATTTAGCTTGTTACCCCCTCTGTCTATATGTGTGTGTGTTGGTTAATGTACAGTCTGAGAAATTCACCATCCCCCATGTCACACCGGTGTGAACGATTACAGCAATTGCGCTGGCCTAACAGACAATTTATACAGTGTGTGTGTTTTTTTTTTTTACCCAACAGCGAACCCAGGTTTCCCGTTGGTGTCTATGGAAGTTTGGTAGATTAGTATTCGTATTAGATTGTGGGACCGGTTCCTCTAATGTCTAAATGACATGATCCATCGCTTATAGAATTGTTGGCTATAATTGATGTTGACCGATGTATTGCTCCAGTATCCCATTGACATACTCTGCTCTTGTCTTTATCCAGGGACAATCAGTTTATTGTAGACCAGTGATGGTAAACCTTTTAGAGACAGAGTGCCCAAACTGCATCCCAAACCCCACTTTTTATTGCATAGTGCGATCATGATCATTTAACCTGAATATGGAGTTTTTAACTGTAAAAAAAAAACCAACTAAATAGACACAGACCAATACAGTACGATTACCTATTAACCTCTACATTACCACACAGGATTTTGAGAAATAAAACAGTATTAGACAGGAGTTTGAGATATAACAGTGACCATAAACCCTACATTATTAGACAGGAGTTTGAGATATAAAACAGTGACCATTAACCCTACATTATTAGACAGGAGTTTGAGATATAAAACAGTGACATTAACCCTACATTATTAGACAGGAGTTTGAGATATAAAACAGTGACATTAACCCTACATTATTAGACAGGAGTTTGAGATATAAAACAGTGACCATTAACCCTACATTATTAGACGGAGTTTGAGTATATAAAACAGTGACCATTAACCCTACATTATTAGACGGAGTTGTGAGATATAAACAGTGACACTTAACCCTACATTATTAGACGGAGTTTGAGATTAAACAGTGACATTAACCTACATTATTAGACAGGAGTTTGAGATATAAAACAGTGACATTAACCCTACATTATTAGACAGGAGTTTGAGATATAAAACAGTGACCATTAACCCTACATTATTAGACAGAGTTTGAGATATAAAACAGTGACCATTAACCCTACATTATTAGACAGGAGTTTGGACTAATAACGTGACCATTAACCCTACATTATTAGACAGGAGTTTGAGATATAAAACAGTGACATTAACCACTAACATTATTAGACAGGAGTTTGAATATAAACAGTGACCATTACCCTACATTATTAGACAGGAGTTTGAGTATAAACATGACGTCATTAACCCTACATTATTAATAGGAGTTTGAGATATAAAATATGTGACCATTAACCCTACATTATTAGACAGGAGTTTGAGATATAAAACAGTGAGCCATTAACCCTACATTATTAAAGAGTTTGAGATTAAAACAGTGACATTACCCTACATTATTAGACAGAGTTGAGTATAAAACAGTGACCTTAACCCTACATTATTAGACAGGAGTTTGAGATATAAAACAGTGACATTAACCTACATTATTAGACAGAGTTTGAGATATAAAACAGTGACCATTAACCCTACATTATTAGACAGGAGATTGAGATATAAAACAGTGACAATTAACCCTACATTATTAGAACAGGAGTTTTTGAGATATAAACAGTGACCATTAACCCTACATTATTAGACAGAGTTTGAGATATAAAACATTGACCATTATCCCTACATTATTAGACAGGAGTTTGAGATAGAAAACAGTGACCATTAACCACCTACATTATTAGACAGGAGTTTGAATATAAAACAGTGACCATTAACCCTACATTATTAGACAGGATTTTGAGATATAAAACAGTGACCATTATCCCTACATTATTAGACATGAGTTTGAGATATAAACACAGTGACATTAACCCTACATATTAGACAGGGTATGAGATATAAAACAGACCATTAACCCACATTATTAGACAGGAGTTTGATCTAAAACAGTGACCATTAACCTACATTATTAGACAGGAGTTTGAGATATAAACAGACATTACCCTACATTATTAGACAGGAGTATGAGTATAAACAGTACTCAACCCCTACATTATAGACAGAGTTTGAGAAATAAACGTGACCATTAACCCTCATTATTAGACAGGAGTTTGAGATATAAAACAGTGACCATTAACCCTACATTATTAGACAGGAGTTTGAGATATAAAACAGTGACCATTATCCCTCATATTATAACATGAGTTTGAGATCTTAAACGGACTCAAGCAGAGCTGAATGTTTAGTGCATGTGACCTCTCTCTGCTACAGACAGACACTAAACTTTCTCTTTGGCTTTCTGGTAACAATCTCTTGTTAACTCTGCTGTGCATGAGTGCCCACAGAGAGGGCTCCAATTGGCCACCTCTGGCACGCGTGCATAGGTTCGCCTATAGACAAACCGTAAACCTTTCCCCTTCAGTTGCAAAGAACTACAATACCCATCATTCTCTGATGGCTAAAAGCTCACTGTTGACGACAGTAATATGTCTGTGCTTGTATTAAACTTCCTTCTTTTCTAACACATAAATATGAGCTTTGTATGAACCAGATATGAGATGATAACCGTCACCTGTCTTCTAATAACTATTCTATTAAACGCTTGACCCCGGAAATCCTGGAACGCCTCTGTCACTCAAACCTCTGTGCTCTGGGAGATTGTGTCAAACTGTTCATTCTTGAAGGGGCCTGTAGAAAAACACGTTTATTAATTCTTATTTACGGTGCAGTGATCAGTGAAAGCTTTATAGACCATAATAAATAAAGGGGAGAACAGATTAATGTCACATAGTTTGTGAGAAATTATTATTATCGTGGATTGATATAGCGCCAAAAATCTTCCGTGGAGCATTACAATTACATAGATACATTCACATCAGGGCTTGCCACGGAGACATACAACGAATGACTATTTACACATTCACCTGTCAGTATGTCTCTATGATTGTGGGGAAAATGTAGTGTTGGAAACTCACGGAAGCTCAGGGACAACATACAAACTCCTTGCAGTTGGGTCCAAGGGAGACTTCAATGCTGCAAGACATCAGTGTTCGCCACTGAGCCACTATGCTGCCTAATTGTGGAAAAGTATTTAAGATTTTGCTGAAAATTACAGATTTGCCCTGAACATTTATCCCAATAACCACAGGGATTGTCTTTTTTTTTTTTTTTTTGTTTTGTTTTTAGAGATTCATTTGGTATTAGAAAACGTATGATTGGATGGCAACAGGTTACAGGTCATCCATGTGATGTCATGGAATGATCTGTATTGATGCCAGAATACCTTCAAGAGAAGCTTGGGTGTTTATTATCTCCTGGGTTATATTTGGGGTTTTGTAGCTGTGGTACGTGGCAGACATATATAGGGGGAAGTTGTCTGTCTTCCCTGACTTTGTAACCGTGTTAGTGTCCTTAGATCTGTGGATCGATCATCAAAGCACCTCTATAGTGTAGTGTTGTGCATACCAAGGCTGCTCTTTGTCGTGTCAAAAAACTTTGTTTTTTTAACCCCCAACGTGATACAGGTATACACGGCTACTGACCTACCCCTCCATTACTGTTGCAGTCATACTTAAAGGGTAACTAAAGTCAAAAAAACTAATTTTGACCAATCATCAAAAAAGTTGTTTTTTTTAACTCTCAACCCGACACGGGTACACACACCTACTGATCTACTTATCCATTACTGTGGCAGCCATAAGTTTGCGATATAACAACAGTGACAAATTAACCCTACAATTATTAGACCCAAAAAAAAAAAAGCAAGATAAAAAAAACACTATAGACAGAAAAAACAACAAGCGGCTGAATGTTATAGCATGTGACCTCTCTCTGCTACAGACAGACACTAAACTTTCTCTTTGGCTTTCTGGTAACAATCTCTTGTTAACTCTGCTGTGCATGAGTGCCCACAGAGAGGGCTCCAATTGCCACCTCTGGCACGCGTGCCATAGGTTCGCCTATAGACAAACCGTAAACCTTTCCCTTCAGTTGCAAAGAACTACAATACCCATCATTCTCTGATGGCTAAAAGCTCACTGTTGACGACAGTAGATATGTCTGTGCTTGTATTAAACATTCCTTCTTTTCTTAACAAGCATAAATATGAGCTTTGTATGAACCAGATATGAGATGATAGACCGTCACCTGTCTTCCTAATGAACTATTCTATATTAACGCTTGACCCCGGGGAAATCCTGGAACGCCTCTGTCACTCAAACCTCTGTGCCTGGGAGATTGTGTCAAACTGTTTCATCTTGAAGGGGCCTGTAGAAAAACACGTTTATTAGATTCTTATTTACGGTGCAGTGATCAGTGAAAGCTTTATAGACCATAATAAATAAAGGGGAAGGAACAGATTAAATGTCACATATTTTGTGAGAAATTATTATTATCGTGGATTGATATAGCGCCAAAATCTTCCGTGGAGCATTACAATTACATAGATACATTCACATCAGGGCTTGCCACGGAGAACATACAATCGAATGACTATTTACACATTCAACCTGTCAGTATGTCTCTATGATTGTGGGGGAAAATGTAGTGTTGGAAACTCACGGAAGCTCAGGGACAACATACAAACTCCTTGCAGTTGGGTCCAAGGGAGACTTCAATGCTTCAAGACATCAGTGTTCGCCACTGAGCCACTATGCTGCCTAATTGTGGAAAAGTATTTAAGATTTTGCTGAAAATTACAGATTTGCCCTGAACATTTATCCCAAATAACCAATCAGGGATTGTCTTTTTTTTTTTTTTTTTTGTTTTGTTTTTAAGAGATTCATTTGGTTATTAGAAAACGTATGATTGGATGGCACAGGTTACAGGTCATCCATGTGATGTCATGGAATGATCTGTATTGATGCCAGAATACCTTCAAGAGAAGCTTGGGTGTTTTATAATCTCCTGGGTTATATTTGGGGTTTTGTAGCTGTGGTACGTGGCAGACATATATAGGGGGAAGTTGTCTGTCTTCCCTGACTTTGTAACCGTGTTAGTGTCCTTAGATCTGTGGATGCGGATCATCAAAGCACCTCTTATAGTGTAGTGTTGTGCATACCAAGGCTGCTCTTTGTCAGTGATCTTACAGTCAACGAACGAAGAGACGCACAATAAGGGAGAGAGGGATTTGCCAGAGGGTCATAAAGAACAGACAGTGTGATCTTAACATGGTTCATCGTAAAAAGGCAGTGGGCCCAACTCCAGTTTGTAGGAAGGATTAGGTGAAACTTTTCCAATTATATTATTTTAACCTTTTTTAGAGTTTAGGAGGGTGGCCCCAGGGAATGCAGGACATTAATTCTGAGCTCTCTGCCACTCAAGTGTAACTTCTCTTGTCTGACTTGGGCTTTGAAGTGGATGCTGGTTTGAGTTTTCATTGAGTGTAAGGTATAAAGCTGGTACCAAACTTGGAAAGATGACAGATGGAATCTGGAAGATGTGGATACACACAAGTGTTCTCCATATAGAAAGTATAGGAAGAAAGTTCAGGACTGTGACGCGTTCCCCACAGCTGCGACCGGCTCCCTATACTTTAGTACAGGGGACAGACTAAATTTTCAGAAGGTAATGATAGTTATCGACAGTGAATGTTTGTTGGCATTGGGAAAGATTGTTACATGTTACACACTTTACCGATAAAGTGACCGAATCCTCCCTTTATTGTTAATGAGTGTACCCAGCTTAAGTCTCAGGATGTCATGGATGCAATAAATGTTGGGAGACAAAAATCAGCAGACTATCATTTGTAACTAATCCCAGATGGGATTGTGAGAGATCCATACACTGACATATTTATGGAATAATTGTACTGACAGCCAAGTGTCGATTCTTCCTTATGGTCCATATGTGCATTTTTCCATCCAAATAAGTAACTTCCCAATAGAACGAAACGCAAACCAGCAAATACGAGCTAACCAATACTTTCCCTTTAAAGTAGACTGTTAGGTGGAAAACTTACAATAGTTTCTTGCCACTAATCAATGGCTGGGACAAAGCCACGTGTGATGCTTTGAGTACAAGTGATCTAAGGGCTAGGCCACACACAAGCGAGGCCCACTTGATGTGGCCACACTAGTGTGTTAGGGAGCGCTGCATTACGATTCGTAAATCGGAGCGTGTGCAATCTGCTTTTTTGTTGCGCAACCGCATGTGCTCCGATTGCGAATCGCCGATCACAGTTGCATACCAACAGGCTCTCGCACATCAAACACGTGTGCAAACAGTGTGGCCTCAGCCTTCGAGAGGGTAGAACTGCTGAGGTCTCTACAGGTGTGAATCGTTGACTGTACATCGAGAAACACTGTTTCCCTATATATACACGAAGAAGGGGACTCCAACAGCAGTATTCAACTGCGAACAACAATGTGTTTATTGGGACATGGGATGTTTCGGACTACGCAGTGTCCTTTCTCAAGGCTTGAGACACGGCATGTCGCAATAAACACATTGATTAACTGTTTGGTTGGAACAGTAAGAAGGTGCTGGCCCAAAGAATCTACCTGGAATTCTGTGTGCAAATACCAAATCAATATTAAACGCTGTTTCCCTGTAGGAGACAAATTTTAAAGGCACAGAATGTGTTTCCATTTCTTTTTTGTTATGTTGTTAAAGCTGGTAATGTAGCACATTAGGTCAGGTTAGCTTGGTACAGCATTTTTGTGTTTCATTCCTTACCCCAAGGCAAACTTACCGTAATAGTTTATTTTTGTCTCTGTTGTGTATAAACACGTTGGTTTAACCATCCCGCTTTATACTCACTATAGGTTATACCCCTATCCCAGGAATCAGTGGCGTGTTTGGTGATATATGTAGTTCACAGCCATTTATAGAGCAGTAGGACGGACAAAAATAGGTTTCCCTCCATCACAGGACATCATGTGTGAGGTCACATCCTGTTCTTTTAAAAGGGTTGCTGTTTCTATTATGTGGCTTTGTCTTGAGAAAGTGGCCCTGTTGGCTCCGAAACATCGATTTAATAAAAGAAATATTCTGCGGTGAACCCTTCATCATTTCCATCACAGGACAGTCAGGCTGGTCATACTACGTCCGCTTGCAATGGTGTGTAGACAATCCACGAAAAAACATCCCTGGATCACAGCGTATTCAGTGTGACCGCCCTTCATTGACCTGCATGGTGCTGCGATTCTTATGCGCAAATGGATCGCAAGCAAGATAGTTGGCGCGTGTTAAGGTGGCCATACATAACAACGTACGGGGAACTACGAGATTTACCTATTAACGTTTGTGTGTAGGGGATGTTCCAAGACCGATTGGATTGCCGACGAACGACCGTAGTCGGCACTCCGATCAGTCGGGAATGACGGAAAATTTCCATTGGAAGTTATCGGTTCCCTTTAGTAGAGGACGCAGATCCGATCGTACTGTGTGTGGCCGCACTGCCAACCGATTTCCATACCGCGTATGAGGGTCGGTCGGGTCCGTGGGTTTCAACAGATACCAATGTGATCGGATACCAATGTGATCTGTCGGCACACATGTGGAATCGCATGTGTATGGCCGGGTGGATCAACGAACGACCCCCAACTGAACGCATACACATGGACAATTCTCCTCCGAAACGGCAATTTGTCGCGTGTAGCTGTCAGTGCCGGGGGTCATGGCTTGGGACGCACATTGCGCATGTGTACGAGCCTTTAGTGTGGCCTAGCACTAAAGGGTTCTAATGAATAGTTTGTGTGCACAGAACAATACTTCTGTTTGTTATATTCACACAAGTGGGAAATGCCATTGTGCTTTCTTTGACAGGAGCATTGCTTATAGACAACACATAGCAACAGCTGACTGTAATTGAGCGCTCTCTGACTGTCCCTGGAGAAAGTGACCTATTGAGTAAATATAAAGAAGCCCTCACATATAAGAATGCAACCAAACAGAGGGGGGTGCCCAGTGCAGATAAGGTTATGCTGTCATAATTTATAGTTTAGTTAAAGTAAAATAGACTGAAAGTAACTTCTAATTTTAAGTACAGTGTATTATTGGGTAATAAATCCTTCCGTGACAGGCTGTTTCCCCCCCTGGCAGCGATTATGCTTAAGTCCGGGAACCAGTCTGATTAGTTCTAAATGCCAAATATCCAGAGAGTAAACAATTCAGCCTTTAGTTAAAGGATAGATAAGGATAGAGTTGGTTAAAATGAGCACGGCCTTTTCTGTATGTGATCTGGCACGGGAGATACATGCAGGGAAATTCTGTGTTTATAAACAAGCTTTGAAAAATTTAGGATCTACTTCCTGTTTTCTCACAGCATCAGACTATGTTTGATCTGGATCTGGTTGTTATCTGTAGTAAAATAAATCCTAAAGCTGGAAAGGAGTAAACTTGTACCAACTGTAAACGTTGGTTGTCTAATTATAACTCCCATTGTAAGAGAAATAAAAATAGCGTATTGTTTGATAAAGTGTTTCCTGCCAACGCCTTCACACATTTTATCTCTCTTATATTAACAGGATGTCGGCTAAAAATAAACTCTGTCCATTGCTACTCTATCCTGGCACTCTGGAATGCTGATTACACAACAAGGTCCAATCCCCCGAATGGAACGTTCCCAGCTCAGATTCTGACATCATCATGGATCTGGTTCCGTATCGAACTCCAAGCATCTGCTTTAAAAAGATGGGGACCGTTTGTGGGGCAGTTTTATTGTGGACATTGGTGCTGCCATGTGTGCAGAGTCACAGCCTGTTTACTTGTGAACCCATTACTGCTCCCAGGTGCATGGGAATGAATTATAACATGACGTTTTTTCCCAATCTGATGGAGCACTATGATCAGGATATTGCTGCAGTGAGAATGGAGGTGAGTCTTTTGTATAAATTATTATTATACAGAAGGAATTTTACTGTTTTTTTTTACTGGTTTTTAACTCCCCATAGCACCCTCCTCCCCTATTAATACCTATGGTGTCTCTGGGCTTTCCCTAGATGTCCCAGATTTTTCAAAGTCTGACTTGTAATGCTAGTCTTTCCCACCTCCTCCAATGGTGCAGAGCACACCTCCTTATAGGCCAGTCTGAGATTAATCCCGCCCTACAGGCATACGATATTGATAGGACATATGGGCCAATCAGGGCTATAAGTTTTATTCTGAACAAAATATGTTAAACGCGTTGTGATATTGTTATCCTTTAATTTGCATTTTAAATAACTTAACCTTTATTCATTTGGTGGACCTGTCTCTTGAAAATATACTATTCATAAAAGAAAAAAATCGCAGTGCGTATGTGGGTTTGGTAGAGGAAGGGGCTGTCTTATTGGTTGTCACAAATTATTCATTTTAAAATCTAGTAATAATAAATATGTGGTAACTTTAAGATACAAAAGCCCTTTGGTTAAGTTTAGCACTGCCTCGTAGCGCAAAACTGAACGCGCCTTTGTATGGGGACTTAAAATCAGAGCTTCTTACCTATACATGATCCCACGATGCAATACCAGAAGTAATCTCGTTTATGTCTGGTATTGTATGGCGGGATCGTGTAAAGGTGCAGTAGTGTTTTAAAATTCGAACTTTATATTGCATTGTATTAAAGAAGAATTATACTTGTGCAGTAACTGACTTTTCTGACTCCTCCCACAGTTATTGTCACTGACGATTTTGTTAATGAATGAGGGGGAGGAGCTTGAACATGACCAGTTACTGATAGAAAGCAGTCTGTTACTGCTTGAATAAAATTTTCCTTTAATTTGCCAAGGAAACTATTTTTCTTCTGTTACCTTATTAGCCTATCTGGACTAACTGGATTCAGGGATGTAACAGCAAAAACTCTATAACCCGTGAGACCTAGCATATTCATATAGATTTGGCCACTCTGTACTAGTCACTTCCAAATAAATATTGGTACTGCTGGCCATACATCATCTGATGTTAGGTAGATTTCAAGTTCATTTGTTAAATCAATCGAATATTAGGCTGTCTGGTCAATGTACCTGCTGACATTCATTGGCAGGTAAGTAGACTAGGGTATGGCTTGCACACTTCTATGGCCAATTTTAGGGCAGGACCACGCAAGAGCACTTGGAATGCAAAAACTTTATTTAGGTGCCTAAAGGGCATACACACTTGCTATCACAGAGGCCCGACACGCAATGTATACTAACAACCGTTTCGGCTATGTATCCTTAAGTGAATGGGCCCTCGGCGGGGCATAGTTGATGATTCGTCTTGTTGGATCATCAACATTGCCAACTGAGCGACCATACACAAGGGTTGAGCGCCCGCGATCGCATGTGTATACAAAGCATGTAAAGGACATGTTTACCTCCTACATTTAAATGCATCAGCATCCTCTAGAACCTCAAGTTCACAAGACATGTTCATCCCACATGCCTGAAGGCAGGAATCAGCTGCCAGTCATAGCCAATCACTGACGACTGCTACCAGTGCTGCCTCCTTTGTGGCTGTCTGAGCTTGTACAACTTTGAAGGACACATAAACCAGGAAGACTGTGGCCCCCGGGGAATAAGATGGATTTCTACATCACATGGTCTCAATCTGGTCATGAAGTCTACCAGGCTTAACTGGCAGCCACACGTGGCTGCTTTTTTGTCTCATTAGTATTTGGCATCTGGCACAATGTGTAGAAATCATGTATATGGTAAAAGGCCTTTTCAGTATCGAACCTAGGACATTACTGTTTATTACCATAGCTTCTTTTATAATTTGTTGTACAATATCTACTGTAAATAATCTTCCTTACTCTGCTTAAAAAATAACCTTATACTTATTTTACTATGTTTTTTCTTGAAATCATATGTACTTCTTCTTACCTTCCCCATTAAGGCAGCCTTAAACCATATACCGTAGGTGTTTACTGTACATTCTTCTATAATAGATCCATCCTCATCTTCTGTAGTTAAAAGATTCTTTTTCTTCTGTCCCTTTTAATATTTTGACTTTTGGGCTTGTGGAATGTCTGACTGTGCATACAGGGACCTTGTTGTATGAACTGCAAGACAAAACAACGTTCTGAATCTGGCAAGGAGCCGCGAGGAACAATGGCATTCCCACCGTGCAACTCGCAGGTTTCATCAAGCTCTGAAACTCTGCAGATTCCATATCAGATGTCACGGCCTGAACACCTGAATGGAAAGATCTGTTCTTTAGCTGCTCTCCAGCCAGAGGGCCCAATTACTTTCCCCATTGGCAGAAGTTCATTATTACTTTTTTTTTTAGGAAAGTGAAAGCAAGATGGATTGTTTCCTAACAGTGATTTATTCACAGCAATGAAAATCGGATTTAACTTACAAGTTGATTGGTTTTCTCATACTATTTACAGTCAAAAAGACGTGTTTTGGTAAATCAAAAACCAGGGCAAATGGTATGACCAAACCTTGTTTACACATTTTTATCTTTCTCTCTGGTACTCCTGAGTCCAATTATCTTACCTTGAACCATGTTGCAGCTGTCAATCAAGGCTGTGATGTGACATCACGATGGCTTGTCTGCTTAACCGCTGCCCAAACTTATTTAGAGCTCGCAAAGCCTTGTTTGGCGTTCGTTCATCTGCCATGGGGAAATTGACGAATTCCGTCCAAGCGAAATACATACATACATGTGATTATCGGGCAAAGCGGACGTTCATCGCACATGTACATGTGCTCAGCCGTGATTCCTCGTTCATACTATTGGACGTGTGTACGAGGTTTTACAGGAGGCAGCAGAGAGGAGCAGCTCAAGATATGATATGTGGGCTCCGGGAAAGCAAGAGAAAAATAGAAGTATTGCCAAATGGGGGTTGGGGGGGGAACAAGGCAGTCTAAATAATATTGGGGTAAGCTAGCAGGCTATAGTTGTACTTTCAAAAAAATCACACACACCATAAAGTATTTCAAGTTCTTGTAGGTATAATCAGACTTTGCAATGTTCAACACAAAAGAAATTTGGCTAAACTTCAACTATCCCATTATTGTTAAGGCCTTCTGGTGATCTGACATGTAGGGCCAGATTGCAGGTGAGGGGGGTATATAACACACACTGGTCTGGAATGCACCAGTGTTTGTTCATGTAAAAGCCTTGACTAGCAGGCTCCATTTATATAGTGACTCATTGAACTGATCTGCATGCCTCATTCTCCCTTCAAGGTTACTCTAGTAACCTTTTTATTTGCAGCCTTTGTGTAAACTAACCAATGATGTTCTACGGACACGTCTCGCCCTTTGTCTATATTAATAATATATCTACTTCAGATTAGAGTGTGGGTTGCATGTTCACTGTCTAATTTTACAGATAAAGGGAGTTTCCTTGTGATTGTCAAAATATCCACTTTATCCTATGCAGTTTTACTGGGAATAATATTTTCACTGGGTTTTCTGTTAATGGTTCATCACGTTCCTTGGCTACTTAGAATGCAAGGTCGCTTAATTAGGTACACCCTGTACCAATCTGTAAGCTTCTCTGTCATGTCTCAAGATGTGGTCCACACAGTTCCTAGCGTTCTAATTATGTACAGTACAGGGAGCCAACTGCAACCAAGGAAAATCTTATCCATCTGTATCCATGTCTGATACCTCCCTTGAATGTTCATCAGCATCGGAAATGGTTGTTTCATGTACACAGAATAACTAAAAAGGACCGACCTCATTGGTACCGAAAGGATGGGCCATTTATCGATAATGTGCGTAACCAGATTTACCAAGGGTAAGGGTCCAAAATGCTTAATCCTCTGGCCCTGCCCAATTCACAAGCCAGATAAATGGTAGCCAATCTTCCCCCATGTCCATCTTCATGGACATGGGGGATGGTTGCGTGTACGGCCACCTTTTAGTTTCAATAAGTTACGGGCTTGTTCCCACTAGCTTGAGATTAACATTTGTGTTAAAACAAAACAAACACGCATTTCCATTTGTGTGACAGGATCTTACCAGTCTAAAAACAAAAACTCCTCAAGTTCATTGTGGGTCATAAGAATCAGTTTAGTAAAATGCTGGCCAGAAACTTGAACATCTCTACAGATTGACCAGCATTGATGCAAAGAAACACAGCATTGTCCTGTTGCAAACTGGGTAATATCCCTTAAGTGCCAATTGTATAACAGATTCTGAATTAGGAATATAGATTACCACAGACAGTTCACTATAAGGATTGATTATTTTCCCTACATACAGTGAATACTATTGGTTCCCATTTATTTCAATGACTGGAAGAAATATTCTATCCAAAATGAGTTTTCCAGTCTGTAATTTTAGTTTTTTGTGGAAGGGAAACTAGGTAACATTACAGCTTCCAAACAACATTCCTCTTTCTCACCGCTCATTTTGCTGTGGTTGTTGAGAAATCAACATGTAGATGATGTCTTTACGCATCTGTTAAAGAAGAAATATTTATTGTGTGTTAGGAACACATTGCTACAACGTTTTGGTCCTGGATTAAGGACTTTCATCAAGTCGAATGCATTCGTTTCTGTATTAGATTTCATAAAAATCCTTATCCATAATACTGCCGCTTTCCACTATGTGCTCTCCGGCTTCCCCTTCCATCAGACCACCTCTGCTTCGAGAAATGGGATGTGTTGGAGGCACGGCCAGGAAGAACACAGTTCAAGTACAATAAAAATGTTTGGTGCAACTATAACAGTTCAGTAATAGAAACAAAAATTTAAATAACTGGATCCAGGGTTCCAACAATCAGCACAGGCAACTAAGTGCCAAAGGCACACGGACACAATGATATTCATAAACTGTCCACATATGCAGCCCCCCCCCCCCACACACACACACATTTACATGAATCCAAAATTCACTATAATAGAATGATTAATCCAGATCAGTAATACAAACACAAGTCAAACAAATTATTTGCAGTAATCCCTTATATTATATAAATATATTTATATTTCCATAGGAGATTGCATTGAGTTTTTAGGAGCTACCAATGTTGTGGGAGGTATATGATATAGGAAAGGTGTATATATATGTGTGTACTATCTCACTATTACCATTGAAATGACCATCAGTAAATCTATATAAAGAATAGCACTGACTTATATTAGGTACAACACAAAATATACAAAATACATAAACTTACTTACAGAGCTGAGATTCCTATTTTAACATGGTTTGGTCAAAATGGGAGGTTAAACCACATCCCTGTGTCTGCTCCATGTGAAAAGAAGTGTACCGGTAATCCAAAAAAAGTTTGTCTGCTACACAGGATGTGATGTGTATTGTAATGGACATATACACCAAGGCTCCTTATATACCACCTCCAGCCTGCAGGTGGTGTCAGTGAGTAATAAAAGACAAGACACCCCTGCTCTCTATGGCTAGGAGGAGCGAAAGTGAAAGTAGTGTGTGCTTTGGAGAGATATTGAATGTAACACAAGATCCTGTGTATAAGACCCTGTGACCACCTGTTGGGAGGACAGATTACTGGACAGACAAGTTATGTTATTGGATACAAACTCTGAGGCAACAGATAAATGTACACCAACTTACAAAGACACTAAATATACAGGCCTGGTCAGTATTCAAATTGGTGCACCATAGACAAGGACACCCCTGATTACTGCACATGTTATGTGGGGAACCTGTTTATTGTGCCAGACCACCAGAGTAACCCACTGTGTTCCATGCTACCCATAATCCTTCCATAAAGCAGTGATCTGGTACAAATTGGTGGCAGCGGTGCTGGTAATACCATTTTTTTTCTCCCTGTTTTCTCTGTATATTTGTTCTCTGTATTAAGCTATGGAGGCTGCTACTGATATAAATCCTCCTGTCCTTGTACCTGCAGATGAAATTCCCCAATTAGACTCAGTAGCTCTACCAAGCCCAATTGCCAAACCTATTTTTAAAACTGATCAATTTGATGAGGTAACTATGGAGTGGATTGATTGGCTAGAACAATTTGAATTGGCAGCCACCATTAATGGTTGGGTGAAGATGAAGGTGTTCGCTTGCAAGTCCTTAGCCTTTTGCTTAGTGGTAAAGCCAGGCAGGTATACCAATGATTTACTGAAATACTCAAATAAAAAGCAGTTATCAGTTATTAAAAATTGCTCTAAAGCATTTTTTTTAATTAGATCTGTATAAAAGAGTGTATTAAGGATAAATCCATTTCTTTAGGTAAACTGGGAATGAGAAATGTTTGTTTATACGTTAGATTATTAGGGAAATGCTATTATATTAACATGATGCTGTGAGGTACCTTCTGTTATAATATGAGGTACCATCACCACTTGCTGTTGTGAATACTAATTAGTATTTTATAGTATGTTTAGTTTCAACCACACAGTGTGGCAGGTTTGCCTGGGTCTACTCTCCTGCAGACCTGCAGGATTATCCTATTTGGTTCCTCTGGAAGCTGGTGACTGAGTAACTGTTTAAAATATACCTGTGTAATGATTCTATATCCACTATATCCGCACATAGCAAAAAACATACAAAAAAACATACACACACATCATTTCCATTGTGCACCAACGGGCACAATTTTGCTAGTACTATTATATAATTATAATAAAATATCTTCGGTAACGATGGAATAAAATGTGTCACATAGTACAGAGGCTGCACAGGTTGGTGTTGTGCAACCATAAAAGGAGACCAGTTCAATAATCCTGTGCACACTAATGCAATCAGGATTTCCAGGATATGCTGTGAACGTGCCTTTTAATGGTTTCTTCTGTGGTTTCTTTTTATTCTTTATAGACATAGGAATAAGGCAGTATCTCTTTAAATAACAATCACTAATTGTAGAAAATTATAAGCTGATCAATGCAAGTTGGAAAATGCTCCATTATGGCATACGAATTACCTTAGTAGTATATTAAACCCAAGGGCAGACTAACAGGCACATAAAAAAGTCTATAAATTCGACTTAAGGTTCGTACACACGATCAATTTGTGAGCGAGCAACCACCCCCGCCGGCCAAATGCTACACAAAACGAACGGCCGTTCCGGACGAGATTCGTCCATGTGTATGCGTTTGGTCGGGGGTCGTTCGTTGATCCACCAGGCGGATCGGCGAACCTATAGACTGTTTGAGTGCAAAATCGAATTATCTTTTTGCACAGACATTAAGGAAATTGACAGGGATTTTACACCCCCTTTTAACCTTAATTAAAGGTTTAATTAAAGGGGGAGGTGTTTGCCGACAGCCGTAGCTTATTACCACAAGTAAGCACTGGTAATTCTCTGTATCTACACGTCCAACCGGTTGTGCAGGTTATTTAATAGCGCTGTGATTATACACTTTGCAGTAAACACTGTTGCTTCAGGTAACTCTGGTATGAATTACATTATTCTCAGCCACACGTAGGAAAATCCCTGTAAATACTGGGCAGGTGAAAAAATAATCTGTGAAATTTTACAATGTGAAACTTGCTTCAAGGTATAAAATATGATATTCTGCTCCGAAATATATATATTTCCCCATTTTAAATGAAGAATGATCTTATCTTAACAGGTTTTTATTTTTAACCAGATGTCACTTGTTTTCATAAGATTAGGACAAATATAAGAACTACCGGTAGTTATATTTTGTTAGTTCGCAGTGGGGCTATTGTAAGGGAGCGTGTATCTGGAGTTGGTAGGTAGAGGGGCTATTGTAAGGGAGCGTGTATCTGGAGTTGGAAGGTAGAGGGGCTATTGTAAGGGAGCGTATATCTGGAGTTGGTAGGAAGAGGGGTATTGTAAGGAAGCGTATATCTGGAGTTGGTAGGAAGAGGGGATATTGTAAGGGAGCGTATATCTGGAGTTGGTAGGTAGAGGGGCATTGTAAGGGAGCGTATATCTGGAGTTGGTAGGTAGAGGGGCTATTGTAAGGAAGTGTATATCTGGAGTTGGTAGGAAGAGGGGCTATTGTAGGACGTGATCTGGAGTTGGTAGGAAGAGGGCTATTGTAAGGGAGCGTATATCTGGAGTTGGTAGGAAGAGGGGCTATGGTAAGGGAGCGTGTATCTGGAGTTGGTAGGAAAGGGGGCTATTGTAAGGGAGCGTGTATCTGGAGTTGGTAGGAAGAGGGGCTATTGTAGGGAGCGTATATCTGGAGTTGGTAGGTAGAGGGGCTATTGTAAGGGAGCGTATATCTGGAGTTGGTAGAGAGGGGCTATTGTAAGGGAGCGTGTATCTGGAGTTGGTAGGAGAGGGGCTATTGTAAGGGAGCGTGTATCTGGAGTTGGTAGGAAGAGGGGCTATTGTAAGGGAGCGTATATCGGGAGTTGGTAGGAAGAGGGGCTATTGTAAGGAGCGTATCTGGAGTTGGTAGGTAGAGGGGCTATTGTAAGGGAGCGTGTATCTGGAGTTGGTAGGTAGAGGGGCTATTGTAAGGGGCGTGTTCTGGAGTTGGTAGGTAGAGGGGCTATTGTAAGGGAGCGTATATCTGGAGTTGGTAGGAAGAGGGGCTATTGTAAGGGAGCGTATATCTGGAGTTGTTAGAAGAGGGGCATTGTAAGGGAGCGTATATCTGGAGTTGGTAGGTAGAGGGGCTATGGTAGGGAGCGTATATCTGAATTGAGGTAGAGGGGCTATGTAAGGGACGTATATCTGGAGTTGGTAGGAAGAGGGCTATTGTAGGAAGCGTATATCTGGAGTTGGTAGGAAGAGGGGCTATTGAAGAAGCGTTATATCTGGAGTTGGTAGGAAGAGGGGATATTGTAAGGGAGCGTATATCTGGAGTTGGTAGGTAGAGGGGCATTGTAAGGGAGCGTATATCTGGAGTTGGTAGGTAGAGGGGCTATTGTAAGGAAGTGTATATCTGGAGTTGGTAGGAAGAGGGGCTATTGTAAGGGAGCGTGTATCTGGAGTTGGTAGGAAGGGGCTATTGTAGGAGCGTATATCTGGAGTTGGTAGGAAGAGGGCTATTGTAAGGGAGCGTGTATCTGGAGTTGGTAGGAAGAGGGGCTATTGTAAGGGAGCGTGTATCTGGAGTTGGTGGAAGAGGGGCTATTGTAAGGAAGCGTATATCTGGAGTTGGTAGGAAGAGGGGATATTGTAAGGGAGCGTATATCTGGAGTTGGTAGTAGAGGGGCTATTGTAAGGAGCGTGTATCTGGAGTTGGTAGGTAGAGGGGCTATTGTAAGGAGCGTGTATCTGGAGTTGGTAGGAAGAGGGGCTATTGTAAGGAGCGTATTCTGGAGTTGGTAGAAGAGGGGCTATGTAAGGAGCGTGTAATCTGGAGTTGGTAGGTAGAGGGGCTATTGTAAGGAGCGTATATCTGGAGTTGGTAGGTAGAGGGGCTATTGTAAGGGAGCGTATATCTGGGGTTGGTAGGTAGAGGGGCTATTGTAAGGGAGCGTATATCTGGAGTTGGTAGGAGAGGGGCTATTGTAAGGGAGCGTATATCTGAGTGTGGGTATGAGAGGGGCTATTTGTAAGGGAGCGTATACTGGAGTTGGTAGGTAGAGGGCCTATTGTAAGGAGCGTATTCTGATTTAGGTAGAGGGGCTTTGTAAGAGCGTATATCTGGAGTTGGTAGGTAGAGGGGCTATTGTAAGGAGCGTATATCTGGAGTTGGTAGGTAGAGGGGCTATTGTAAGGGAGCGTATATCTGAAATTAGTAGGTAGAGGGGCTATTGTACAAGAGCGTATATCTGGAGTTGGTAGGAAGAGGGGCTATTGTAAGGGACGTGTATCTGGAGTTGGTAGGTAGAGGGGCTATTGTAAGGGAGCATATATCTGGAGTGGTAGGAATGAGGGGCTATTGTAAGAGAAGCGTATATCTGGAGTTGGTAGAAGAGGGCTATTGTAAGGGACGTATATCTGAGTTGGTAGGAAGAGGGGCTATTGTAAGGGAGCGTGTATCTGGAGTTGGTAGGTAGAGGGGCTATTGTAAGGGAGCGTGTATCTGGAGTTGGTAGGTAGAGGGGCTATTGTAAGGGAGCGTATATCTTAAATTAGTAGGTAGAGGGGCTATTGTAAGAGAGCGTATATCTGGAGTTGGTAGGTAGATGGGCAATTGTAAGGGAGCGTGTATCTGGAGTTGGTAGGAAGAGGGGCTATTGTAAGGGAGTGTGTATCTGGAGTTGGTAGGTAGAGGGGCTATTGTAAGGGAGCATGTATCTGGAGTTGGTAGGTCCCATATATACACTAACTTTCAAAATCCGGTTTCTATTTGTTCTGCTACTAATCCTGGCCCCTGCAATATCTCGGTTTCCTATTGTCCTTGCCCTACTCTCCCTTTACTCCACCCTTTTTGTGTATCTACGCCCTCTAACCTTTTTTCCGTTCCTCTAATACCCTCTTCGTATCTGCCCTTCTCCTGTGCTTTGCTTAATGTTCGGTCCCTTTCTAACAAATCCACTATTATTCACAACCTTTTCTGTTCTAAGAATTTTCAACTTCTTTCCCTTACTGAAACTTGGCTCTCCCAACATGACTATTGAGACCTCCGTTACTACAGGAGGTCTCAGTCTCTCCCATACACCTCGCTCCTCGGGTCGTGGCGGAGGTGTTGGCCTCCTTCTTTCCCCCGCCTGTCGTTTTAATGTCATTTTCCCCCCACCAACCTTCTCGTTTACATCCTTTGAGGTTCACACTGTACAAATTTCTTACCCTCTGTCGCTACGTGTAGCTGTGGTATACAGGCCCCCATCCATGACTCCCCCAGCTACATTTCTCTCAGACTTTGAGACCTGACTTACCTTCTTCCTCTCTACTGACGGTCCTGTTCTAATCTGGCATCTTCTCTCTTCTCTAGTCTATCTACCATTATGTGCGACTCTGACCCTGACTTGCTTCTTAACTCCTATAACTGTCCTGACTGATGCTATTGATTCCCTTGCCCCTTTGTAACCCCGCAATCAACGTTTCTCGAATCCTCGCCCCTGGCTCAGTCCCACAACCTGTAGGTGCACATGTGCTGCTGAGCAGATGTGGAGAAGGTCTCGTACCCAGGCCCCTCCCACCCATCCGTATGCAGATTCCTAACCCTCACCATAGCCAATGATATGCAAATATATTTTTCCACCCCCACGCTTTGTCCTGACACCAAATCACGCATCTCTGACTGTCTCTGTGCTGTCTCCTCATGGATGGCACACCGATGCCTCAAACTAAACCTGATTAAAACCGAACTAATCATTTTTCCACCTAAACCTGGTCCTATCCCACCTTTTTCTATTTCTGTGGACAACACCCCCATTTACCCTATTCAGTCAGCACGTTGCTTAGGGGTTATTATTGACACCTTACTCTGGGCGTTCCTATAACACCTCTTAGCCACTATCCAATCACACCCTTAACACCTGGCTGTGATATGCTAATTGGGATTTTCCAGGGTACATAATTGCCACAGATTCTTGTACAAGTCATTCTGAATTGAGAAAGCCAGTCGGATGACTAGCGAAACGTCTTCAAGAACTAAACTTCAAGTCCAGTTGATCTAATTGAATACAACAGATATACTTGTATATTTAGTGATGCTCATACTTATTTATATATTTATGTATTTATTTACTGTCCCCCTTGTACGACTTTTTGTAGGGACCAAAACCGACAGACTGTAATGCAGAAGATCGTCCATGGTTGGCATTGCGGTGGTCGGGAAAAGTTGAAAATTTCCATCTGTCAGTATCGTCTCCCTTTGCCTTATAGTAAAGAGGGCCGATACAATTGGTCCGTGTATGGCCGACTGATCGCCCATACGTATTTTCCATGTGTGCGGTTCCCATCGTAATTTGCCAACAGATGCGAATGTGATCTGTCAGCACATTGTGATGGAAATCGCATGTGTATGGCTACCTTTAGGCTGTGTACACGTGTTGAGTCTATTATATTAAGGGTTAATCATTTGTAAAGAGTTAACCAGACCTTATTATGTTTGCACATATGTCTTGCTTAGTCAATGTAAAATAAGTTGTGACTATTCATGTAACCTGTAGAGGTATATAATTATCACAAATATTCACACACATTTACACCCAATATGCTAATAGATTAATTATGTAATTATAGATTTATTATCTTTTCTAGCCTTTCTCTAATATACTTGACTGACATTTTGCTTTGTGTAATTTTTAATTCCTCCATACAATAAATCCTTATTTGATATATCTCCTTGTTGAGTGGTATTATTATCCATAACTTATACAAGTAGATGGTGTATTATTATTATAAAAAATACAAATATTTTTACAACATCAGCAGATATTTTGTTCCAACTGATGATATTTCGGTCAGCTTGCAATATTGGCAGCACCAAGTGACCGCAACCGTTTTTCCGGCCAGAAGAAATAATGATCTGACATGGTGAAAAACCACAGCCTGTCTTCTAGGAACCACGCCGAAAGATTGGAAGTGGCTAAGATAGCTGCGTCCATTGATGTTTCTACCTGGTCGGGTATGTGGGTCAGGCTGAAGTATCTGCCCACGTGTGCCTAGCTTTAGAAAACCTGATATAGACGGGCAGTCTATTGAATGGATGCCATATATGGGTCAACCTCTGATTGGCTCGATCAAGCCAATCAAAATGTATGCCTACCTTTTATATATGCTTATACATTGTCTGCTGTAATAGTTTTGTTGCTGGATGTTTGTTTCTCTCCCCCATAAGATTGGCCGGTGTGGACAACAGTGATTGGCAAATGGAAAAATGTGGCAGTCTGTTCTATTAGGCTATAGCATAATATCTGATGCATCTGATTGTTTAGGGCTTTCTTTTAATTGAAGGATAACACCAATCTCAAAAAACTTTGTATATTTCAAAGGATTACCCCCCCATCTGACGCTCCTACGGTGGGTTATTAGAACGTACAGAACAAGGATCCCTCCCTCATCTTCTCTCCTCTTCCGGGTAATGACCGTCAGTCATGGCCGCAACAGAGACGTCATGGCCAATGGCTGACAACCATTACTAATCGAGTGGCATGTGAGCGCGCTCGTAACCAGCTCACAACAGAAGCAGAGGAGATGGGGCTTCCAGGCAGAGGATCCTTGTTCTGTAAGTTCTAATACCTCGCTGTGGGATAAGAGTAAGAATAAATCACAGCTGGGGATTTGGAGGGAAATCATTTGGAATATACAAGGTTTGTTTGAGGCTAGAGTTACCCTTTCAGAATAATAATGTTGAAGTGTTAACACTGTTGGGTTCAGACATTGTTGTTACTTGTTTTTGTTGTTTCAGGTGAGTTTTTGACAAATTACCTAAATATGTAACCGGATTTTCAGTCCCATATACACAGCAATGGTCTGTTATAAAGGTGGGTAAACTATAGGTACACACAGTACTAAGATGATAGACAAAATGATTCTAGATCCCCCTCCACACAGTCCGGAGCGTTCACACACACGGGCACCTTCCATCATAGTGGAACAGTATTGAGTTAAACAAAGCGGTAAAGTCCGTTGGGGCCAAATGTTCCCTCTGTATGTAATGTTTCCATTTGTACTGGACGGGTTTGTTTAGAATAAGGGAAAGACTAAATCTTCGTAGACGGGTACGATTTTACCGCTGATGCACGTGCACATGCGAGTCAAGCGGTTGTTTTGGCCGATAATCGTACGTGTGTATGCGTTCGGCCGTTTGTTGATCTGCCATGAAGCAAGCAAAGTTCCCCTCAAAATCAGTCTGGCCCTGCTTTCTTAGACATGCTCTGCAAGAAGCTTGTATTCCCATTTGCCTGTCCAATATAAATGCAAGGCTGAGAAATGGGGCGGGGCTAGATGGCACTTCCAGTTAAAATTGCTGGCTTTATGTTGGGCAAGTAGAGCAAATCCAGCGTTAGGTCTTCACCTTAAAAGGGCATGTCCACCCCCAAAACTATAATCCGCCCCACTATGTAGTGTAATATAATCCTTACCTCACATCCCAGATCCAAATGGTTCTCCAGTAGTCGTCCCCCCTCCAAGTCTGAAAAACTGCCCACCAGGAAGATAGCAGAGTCCATATAGGACTCTGCCTCCTGTCTCCCCTCCGGGAGAAGTTTGACATGCTCACTGCAGGCCTCCCCCCCTCCCTCTCCCACCTGATTTGGTCTCCCTCCCCCTAGTGTAAAACCCTGTTAGTATGTGGTAGGGCTAGTTCCCCAGCCCCAACCTCTATAATGTTATATCCAGAAACTCCCCCGATAGTTACTTACCTTCCCTCTATCCTCAGACGTTGTGAACTGCCGGCAGCCGCGTCCGTGATTTGCTGCCTCTCAGCCAATCACAGACGCGGCTGCCAGTCCCGACTCCTGCTTGCAGTGCTGTGCAAGCAGAGGGCCGGGATTGTGCGGCGAAGGATAGAGGGAAGGTAAGTAACTATCGGGGGAGTTTCTGGATATAACATAGCGGTTGGGGCTGGGGGAACTAGCCCAACCACATACTAAAAGTTTTTTAAACAGGTGGACATGCCCATTAAGTACTTTTTAAATACCCAGTTCTGGAGTTTGTTACAATGTTATATCGGTTAGCGTGACTTAAACTCCTTCATTGCGGCAACTGTGTGGCTAACTGCACAGCCCCTGCAATCGATGTTATACGCCGAAAGTGACATTCTATTGCGGCACTTAAATGCTTGCTAATTGTTGGCTTTAAAAGTGCCGTAATAGGAAAAAACGCCAGTAAGCGATGCTCTGAGAGACGCTATTGGCATATAACATTGCCGGGCTGTTTGCACCGGGTTACCAATAGCGTCTCTTGGTGCATCGCCATGCCAGTGTGTTTCTAGGCATTCTAATTACCTTTAAAGTAAAAAATGGAGAGCCTGCTGGCAAGCATAGATGGGAAAGTGAGAAGAAAATAGGAACATTTACAGGGTAGCAATACATATACATAGGTGCAATGTGACCAACGTCACACTCGGGGTTCTCCCAGCCTGCAACATTGCAGTTGTTGCTGCACTGCAGCTTCCAGTAGGGGATGTAGTACTGGATTCCTGGAGTTTGCTGGTTCCACATCAATGATTTGTACCAGGTTGAGTGAGCTGTGAATAGGAGCAGGTTTACCAATAGAATGTAGTGTAGTGCTACAGTAAATCAAGTATTCCCTTTTCCTCCACTCCCCAACACACACACACCTGAAGTTTGGTCTTGCTTGAAATGGAAGGACATTATTACAAAAGAACCTTTCCAGAAAAGTGAAGAGCAGTAAATACCAGGAATACAATATGAATGATGTGTATCTGCTGTTATACCTATCATTCTGCTGGCTTAAACCTCCATTTAGACCACTTCCTACTTGTTTTAATCTTTCTTAGTGGAGATTCAAGGAATATGCTATAATACTAATGGGTTTGCTGTAGTTCCTTAATATGGATTACAAAAAGTTTTACCTCCTCTGGCAGGGAAAGCGCCATTAGCAAATTAAAGCAGATTGATAGTTCCACACAGGGATAATTACTGTCACCGCTCATTATTTACTTGTATGAACGTCATCTGTGCAAATGCTAACAAAAGAGAAATTAACAAAATTAGCAGAGAATGAAAAAAGAAAAATCTACAGTACTTACTGTATTAACACAGACCGGCACAGCTACTGTTGGTATGATCTATTATACTTTGAGGCTGTGACCATTTTGGCTCAACCTCGGCCTTTTGAATTTTTTATTTTATTTTAAGTGTAACAATGAGGTTGGCTTGAAAACTTTAAACAGATTTGTATTATGTATAAAGTTAAAAAATACTTTTAGGTGTGGGAAAGATTTATACTTGCCCATTCAGGTTTTGTTTGTAATCCATTTTGCCTTTATCTGTTTCCTTGGCTCTCCCACCTGGACAAACATTTATGGGGCGTGGGGTAAATTTATTTTAAGTTTTGTCTGACTTTCGCTTTAATAAGGATCATTGTGTTTGGCACCTTTGGCCTGCCAAACACAACGTGTAAGGAAAAACTTTATTTTTTTAAGGAGTTTTTTTTTTTTTTTTAAATCTGAATGTGTTATTATACATTACAATGTATAATTCATTGTTGTCAATGGTTTTGGCACCAGAGATTAAAGGGATGAGGTAGCAACTCTATGGTTAATGTGTCTGTGATTACACTTCCTGGTTGATGTTTATTGATAACCGGTTAATTGCAGCTTTTTTTAATTGGTTTATTTTTCTCTTCAGATGAATTCTTCTCTTGTATCGGATGCATCACTAGAGTAGAGGGAAGCAATCGAACAGCCATGCTTGTGTCACCATTATCTGTGAAAGGAACTAAAGTTGGGCCTAAATAACATTGAGAACCTAGTGATGGGATAAGCAGGGCAGTGCGTGTTTACAAGGCCGTTAACTAGGGAGGAAGTCATTTCAGCAGGAAATACAGATTGTATGGGAACATAAACTGCTTTAAGTCTGGATCAGTCTTTTACGGACTTTTTATAATGTGCCAATAAAATCCTTTAATGGCCCTAAAGGTGGCGTCAGTGCCTTTTAGCTTTGGTGCATTATTTCTTATGGACCTTTACTGAATGTTATTTCCTTTAGGGGACAATTACCACTGTTTGAAAGATGGAGAACCTGTGACCTAGCTTAATAGGCACATCATATGAGCAAAGGCTAACCCCAATATATCTAATGCAGTAACATTGTCTGTCCCTTGTGCTCCATTCATCTTGTGTTGATTGACATTAATCACTAGTTATGAGAGAGTCTACATAGTAGACTAAATGTAGTAGTCGAAGCTGAATAAAGACCTGTGTCTAACACTAATTTAGGTCTAACACTCTGGCCTCATTCTGGCTGAAAACGAGGATTTTGTCAACTGTTCTACCCAACTGATATGTGTAATGTATAACATTGTTAATGATGTTCAGATCCTGGTTGTAAATATTTCAGGGTTATCTAATATGCAGCTCTCTGTGGGATGAGGGTTGATGGAGGTACTGAGATTTGTAGTTCCACAGCAGTTGAAGACTCAATAAGTCAATATTCACAAATCACAAGTTGCACTTCCTGTCCCCACATTCCACCATTACCTATAAACACCTTTTCCCCATCACTGGCACCATTAAAATGAATCGGTCAGTGGTCTGTTAGCAGGAATTTCGCTTTAATGCTATCTGAAGTCAATGGGTTTTGATGTGGGAATTGGACGTAGACTGTATTTCCTACCTGCTCCCCTCTTGGGGTCTAGGAGCACTGTACATTGTGTAACCCCATGAAAGGCTTGTCTGTTCTACGGCCTAGCAGCCCTTGCCAGGCCAAATAAAGTCTGTCAGGGTCTGTTACATGGTTGGCTGTTGTCCATTTTGAGGGAGAACAGCAACACGTGACTGATGGTATCTGTGAGCTGAGGAAGGTTAACCCAGTATCCATATCTTGGTAGAGGCGTACATTGCTAGCTTCCTGTTGGACAAGCATTAGGATAACATAGGGGCTGTTTATGTACATGGATTTCTTAACGTATTGTATCCACCAGGGAAACACAGTTCCAAATCAAAAGTTAACCTCTCTAAGGCTGGATACACACCAGCAGATATTTTCAGCCGACCGACAGATTCACGGCACTTTTGGTCGGTTGGCCGAAAATATCTGCTGGTGTGGGGCGGCCGGCTGCGACCAACCTCGTTCGTTTGTTCTGATCGGACGGACGTATAATCGGACGTGTCGGTAAATTCCGATTGATCGTGCGGTTCCCCGGCTAAATTTGCCGCGACCGACGGACATTTGTGCCAGCCGATCGCTCGCTCAGGACAAATAGTCCCTCAGTGTGTACCCAGCCTAATTAATGGGTTATGATTAACTGTGTTTAACGTTTTATGAAACACATGGTTACTGTAAAGCACTGCAGATCATAACATCTTTTATAGGCCACACAATGGGTTGGGCTGAAACATCAGGGGGGACACTTTAATTCCAACCCAACCGAATTCTGTAGTCTGGGTCAGCTAAACAGGAATACGTGGAGTGCCGTAATGACTGCACATTCCTTTCTTCTGCTTGGATATCTGTTGCTATCATCTGTAATGTTATTGTCTTGTCAGTTGACAGATTCTATTTTCTTGTAAAGCTCCTAAATTCTGCAAGGCTAATTTAGTGAAAATAAATACAAACAGACATTTTATTTCATGTGAGTTTTGCTGATTTTTTCTAGTGGATTAAGACTAACATAATGTAATGTAATAGAATAATCAGATTTTATATTTTTCTTCCAACAGCCCTTTCTCCCCCTACTAAATCTCCAGTGTTCTCCAGATGTGCACTTGTTTTTGTGCCAGGCCTTTGTCCCCGAGTGTACCGAACCCAAACACATAACCATGCCTTGCCGGCACCTCTGTGAGCAAGTTTACTTGGACTGTAAGAATCTTATTGATACTTTTGGAATCATGTGGCCTGCAGAGCTGGAATGCAACAGGTAATGGAATGGAATCTACTGTCTGGAACGTTGAGATAGTTCACTGATCCGTGGTAGTTTGATTTCCAGTTGAATCCCACAAGTGATTTGCCAGGAAATGGGCTAAGCGCAGATATAAAATCTTAAGGGAAAAAATAAGTCACTTCAAAACATAATAGTCATTGTGTGAGTTAAATAAATGAACAATAGATCTAGCTTTATGGGGAATTCTGTAATATTGTTTGTTTTAGTTGCTATACACAAATAAGTAGCAATATACAATGTTAAGCGACACCACCCTTTTTACCCCTCCTTAAACTGGAACTGTGGTCTCCATACAATGCCCCTTATTAAAAAGATCACATTCCAGGATTATGCTTCTAGCTGCAGTCTATCCAGACTTACAGCAGTATAAAGGGTGGCGTTTCCAGCTGGCACTGTAAGCTGTGACATCACCAGCACCACTGAGCTGTCCGCGTGCCTTAGGCACGAGCATGCCCAGTATCATCTGGTGCATCATAAGTGCCATGCCCAACCCTCTTAATCATTTTTAAAGCTAGCTCAAACCTGAAAGGAAAACTATTTCTTTCCATAAGGTGTTCAACAGTTGCAGGTCTGTAACTAGCTTCAGAAAACATTGATTTTTCCACAGAGACCACAGCTACCCTTTAAATTACCCAGGGTAATAACCTGGACCACTAGGTCCTCAACTCTGTGTTCATGATAGATTGGAATATATACTTCCCTAAAGTTGAATGCGACGGGCCCATCTGATGCCTGGCCTCTGAGAAGGTGCTGTCTGCAAGAAGCAGGTCTTTCCAGAGAGGGGTTAAGATGGACCTGACCCAGCAACTGCAAGTATATCTTCCGATCTAGTGGCGAAAGAGGCGACGACCTACCAGTTCATATCCTTAGTATTTTAATGGGATGAAGGGGGTTTGTAAAGGTATAGTTGTCCTTTAATTCATAGTAGAATCATATGCACAAATCTAGTTGTTTTAAATTTTTGTGGGGTTCACTTTACTGATTACCCAACAAGTGCACCTGCATGTTTATCTAATCAAAAAGGAATAAATCTCTTTTTTTTTTTATGATCAGCAAAAATCCAATCCACATTCAGTTCTTACATTCAATGTTGATCATCTTTGTTTAATTGAAGGCAATAACAATGCATTAGATTTGAAAACTATTAATTTGGCAATCACATGAACTAATCAATTGAATGAAGAAATTGACCTGTGTGTGTACGACTTCCCTGTTTGTTGTCTTGGATACAACTATGAAGTTGGGAATGGCATTACAACTTGGAGCACACAGCCAACCAGAGAACTGCAATGTTTGTGAATGGAAGCAGATCAAATTGTTGAAAAGACGACACCGTTTTTTCTCTGGTGTGGACCAATAAATTGCCTTTTAATTTAAATCTGACCTTCTACCTCCTTCATCCTGTGACGTCCTCCATACTATAAACTGTAAATACAGTGTAGCACACACATGTATAAAATTATAAAATTCCACTCTGTTTTTGTTTTGTTTTTTTGCAATATAATTGGAATAAGACAGGACAATGTATTTTACATATAAAAGCATTTCAGATGCAGATTTTTTTTCCCTGCCTTAATGACCAGTTTCATGTTACAAGTCATGTTACTGAACATATAGTGTAATTTTCCACACATTAACAAGGGTACAGGAAATTGGACTGTTGGCAGTATGTGTACTGCAAATGTTATGGCCCGTGACGGGTTTCCTGCATAGAGATTACAAATCAGCACAGTTACACAGAGAACCAGGTTTGTTGGAATGTCTAGTCTGTAAAAATCACAGATTTATACTGGATAAAAGTTACATACCAGGGCCAGAATTCTACCCATGCAGTCACTCTGTTGTATGTACTAATAGTACTTCTGTTGTATGTAGTGCTACCCATGTAGTTCTCTATTTTATACTATTTGTACTAATAGTCCTCCTATGGTATTTAATGCTACCATTGAAGTCCTTCTATTATATGTACTAATAGTCCTTACATTATATGTAGTGCTTCCCATGTAGTCCTTCTATTATATGTACCAATAGTCCTTACATTGTATGTAGTGCTACCCATGTAGTCCTTCTATTATATGTACCAAATTCCTTGCCATTGTATGAGTGCACCATGTAGTCCTTCTATTATATGTACCAATAGTCCTTACATTTGTTGTAGTGCTACCTATGTAGTTTTCTATTATATGTCCAATAGTACTTACATTGTAGTAGTGCTTCCCATTTAGTCCTTCTATTATATGTACCAATAGTCCTTACATTGTATGTAGTGCTTCCCATGTAGTCCTTCTATTATATGTACCAATAGTCCTTACATTGTATGTAGTGCTACCCATGTAGTCCTTCTATTATATGTACCAATATTCCTGCCATTGTATGTAGTGCTACCCATGTAGTCCTTCTATTATATGTACCAATAGTCCTTACATTGTTTGTAGTGCTATCCATGTAGTTTTCTATTATATGTGCCAATAGTACTTACATTGTATGTAGTGCATCCCATGTAGTACTTCTATCATAAGTACTGATAGTCCTTTCATTGTTTGTTGTGCTAACCATGTAGTCCTTCTATTATATGTACCAATAGTCCTGCCATTGTATGTAGTGCTACCCATGTAGTCCTTCTGTTTTGTGTACCAATTGTATGTAGTGCTATCCATGTAGTTTCTATTATATGTGCCATTATTTCTTCCATTGTATGTGCTACCTATGTAGTCCTTCTGTTATATGTACCAATATTCCTTCCATTGTATGTAGTGCAACCCATGTAGTCCTTCTGTATATGTACCAATCCTTCCATTGTATGTAGTGCTACCTATGTAGTCCTTCTATTTATTATATGTACCAATATTCCTTCCATTGTATGTAGTGCTACCTAGTAGTCCTTCTGTATATGTACCAATATTCCTTCCATTGTATGTAGTGCTACCTATGTATCCTTCTGTTATATGTACCAATATTCCTTCCATTGTATGTAGTGCTACCTATGTAGTCCTTCTGTTATATGTACCAATAGTCCTTCCATGTATGTAGTGCTACCTATGTAGTCCTTCTGTTATATGTACCAATAGTCCTTCCATTGATGTAGTGCTACCTATGTAGTCTTCTGTTATATGTACCAATATTCCTTCCATTGTATGTAGTGCTACCTATGTAGTCCTTCTGTTATATGTACCAATAGTCCTTCCATTGTATGTAGTGCTACCTATGTAGTCCTTCTGTTATATGTACCAATAGTCCTTCCATTGTATGTAGTGCTACCTATGTAGTCCTTCTGTTTATGTACCAATAGTCCTTCCATTGTATGTAGTGCTACCTATGTAGTCCTTCTGTTATATGTACCAATAGTCCATTACAATTGTTTGTAGTGCTACCTATGTAGTTTTCTATTATATGTGCCAATAGTACTTACATTGTATGTAGTGCTTCCCATGTAGTCCTTCTATTATATGTACCAATAGTCCTTACATTGTATGTAGTGCTTCCCATGTAGTCCTTCTATTATATGTACCAATAGTCCTTACATTGTATGTAGTGCTACCCATGTAGTCCTTCTATTATATGTACCATTTCCTGCATTGTATGTAGTGCTACCCATGTAGTCCTTCTATTATATGTACCAATAGTCCTTACATTGTTTGTAGTGCTATCCATGTAGTTTTCTATTATATGTGCCAATAGTACTTACATTGTATGTAGTGCATCCCATGTAGTACTTCTATCAAAGTACTGATAGTCCTTTCATTGTTGTTGTCTAACCATGTAGTCCTTCTATTATATGTACCAATAGTCCTGCCATTGTATGTAGTGCTACCCATGTAGTCCTTCTGTTTTGTGTACCAATTGTATGTAGTGCTATCCATGTAGTTTTCTATTATATGTGCCATTATTTCTTCCATTGTATGTAGTGCTACCTATGTAGTCCTTCTGTTATATGTACCAATATTCCTTCCATTGTATGTAGTGCTACCCATGTAGTCCTTCTGTTATATGTACCAATATTCCTTCCATTGTATGTAGTGCTACCTATGTAGTCCTTCTATTTATTATATGTACCAATATTCCTTCCATTGTATGTAGTGCTACCTATGTAGTCCTTCTGTTATATGTACCAATATTCCTTCCATTGTATGTAGTGCTACCTATGTAGTCCTTCTGTTATATGTACCAATATTCCTTCCATTGTATGTAGTGCTACCTATGTAGTCCTTCTGTTATATGTACCAATAGTCCTTCCATTGTATGTAGTGCTACCTATGTAGTCCTTCTGTTATATGTACAATAGTCCTTCCATTGTATGTAGTGCTACCTATGTGTCCTTCTGTTATATGTCCAATATTCCTCCATTGTATGTAGTGCTACCTATGTAGTCCTTCTTTTATATGTACCAATATTCCTTCCATTGTATGTAGTGCTACCTATGTAGTCCTTCTGTTATATTTACCAATATTCCTTCCATTGTATGTAGTGCTACTATGTAGTCCTTCTGTTATATGTACCATATTCCTTCCATTGTATGTAGTGCTACCTATGTAGTCCTTCTGTTATATTTACCAATATTCCTTCCATTGTATGTGTGCTACCATAGTAGTCCTTCTGTTATATGTACCAATAGTCCTTCCATTGTATGTAGTGCTATCCATGTAGTCCTTCTGTTATATGTACCAATAGTCCTTCCATTGTATGTAGTGCTACCAGTGATATCAAACATTAATTTTTTTTACATTTTATTTGGATAATTTCTGTGGTTCTTTTGATGAAGGGAAACCAGCCTTAAACTAGCCACACATGGGAAGATGGTTTTTCTGATCGGATTTCTGGTTGAGTGCATTGATTGGAAATCCGATCGGACAAACGGCTCGAAACCTCCCACACTGAACCTCTGGTCTTTCCGCAGATATCCATTTAAAATGGGGACTAAATATGGGGTCGGCGGATAATTTTCCTCCTGGCCCAATCTTCATTTTGCCGATAAACCGATGGACATTGTTGAGCAGTAATATGGAAAAAGTTTTTTAGTGATTTTTTTTTAGATATTTTCTAGTGATCTGATTGAATAATTTAACTGGGATTGGCCCTTTCGATCTGTCATTGTTTTTTGTTAACCAACTTATTTTTTATGGGAGGCACTGGACCAAAATGTAAGGTATCTCCGCATTGTATTTTCAGAATTATTATTATTTTTCCTTTTGTATTATGAACCCATTTGAATAACATTTTTAGCTATTATTTGAGGCTGCCAGGGTGACCTCTAATATGTGTTTCACTGGCCCAGCCGGTAAATCTGTTCAAAATACCAGTCGAGTTCCTACACATTGATTGATACATTAGGTCATGGCACAGCGCCAGGATTAGTGAATGTTCACTCCCCAAAATGAAAATGTGTATGTAGTTTCATCACCCCCACCCACCCCAACCTAGACCTTGCATGGGTTAAAGTTTAGGATAGGGAGAGAATTCAGGCTTTGAAACTCCCTTTTCAGCAATAGGCAAATAAGTAACTTCTGGGAATTTACCATGTGTCCATGGAAGGCCATGGAACAAGTCTTTCAACAAGGCTTCTAAATCGCATCTCTGTGAATCACTGATGCTGCTGTCCAGACCCTTCTGCTTACGTGCAGGAAACAGGAGACAGCCGAGGGAATATGGGCTGGTAAGTCTATTTAGAAGCCTTGCATGGAACTTTAACCCATGTGAAGTCTAGGTTTTGGGGGGGGTGATAAAGCTACATAAAAATGTTCGTTTTGAGGGCAGACATTTACTTTAAATAACCAGGGAAACCATTAAAAATGATTCCTTGTGATATTGAATATGAATAAAATCTTCTCCTAGCCTGAAACTGGTGCTTATTAATGACCTTTCTCTTCCTCAGAATGAAAAACTGCAACAATTCCCAAACCAAAGATGGAGGATTGGAGAATTCACCAGATAGAACTTCTCAAAAAGCTCACCGGGACTTTGGGCTTTGGTGTCCCCGTCACCTGAAGACCTCCCTTGGAACAGGGTTTAAGTTTTTAGGTATCGACCACTGTGCACCGCCGTGCCCCAACATGTACTTTACAAAACCTGTATTGGACTTTGCCAAAAATTTTATTGGCATCATTTCAATAATCTGCCTATGTGCCACTCTGTTCACTTTTCTCACCTTCCTGATCGATGTGAAACGGTTCAGGTACCCAGAAAGGCCAATTATTTTCTATTCTGTGTGCTACAGCATCGTCTCCTTGATATACTTCTTTGGGTTTTTAATGGGCAACTCCATTGCTTGCAAAGAACCAGAAGACCTTTTATCTGGAGACACTGTTGTTCTCGGCTCTCAACACAAAGCCTGCACCTTTATCTTTATGCTTCTCTACTTCTGCACCATGGCAGGCACCATATGGTGGGTAATGCTTACAATCACCTGGTTCTTGGCCGCAGGCCGAAAATGGAGCTGTGAAGCAATAGAGCAGAAGTCGGTGTGGTTTCATGCTGTGGCTTGGGGCATCCCAGGAATTCTTACTGTGGTTCTTTTGGCTTTAAACAAAGTGGAAGGAGACAATATAAGTGGGGTTTGTTTTGTTGGACTCTATGACCAAGATGTTTCCGTGTACTTTGTCCTTCTGCCCCTGTGCATTTGTGTCTTTGTTGGACTGTCTCTGCTTCTAGCGGGGATTATTTCTTTAAATAATGTTAGACAGGTTATACAGCACGATGAAAGGAACCAAAAGAAATTGAAAAAGTTTATGATCCGCATTGGGGTTTTCAGTGGTATGTACCTCGTTCCCCTGGTGATCCTGCTGGGATGCTACGTCTATGAGCAGGTATCCAGAACTACTTGGGAAATGACCTGGGTTTCTGACCATTGCCAGGATTACCATATTCCGTGCCCTTACCAGGTAAATGTCATTCAGTTGAACCTGAAAGGCCTGTTATAAGAGCAGGGGTGTTAGTGACCCATACATTACCTATGTAATGTTCCTGCGGTATCCAATCTTTTTGGCAGTCGCAAAATTAATTGGTCAGGCAGAAACTTTTGCGGGAACATCAGAAAGTAAAAGAAGCCAGCACAGACTGAATATATATCTAATGTCTTTATAGTGCATGGTCTGAATTACAGTAGTGGGCCTTTCCGCTCTAACAATGTCTACTATCCAGACTAAAGCTATGTATACTTTATAAAGCTGGTACACGTGTGCGATTTGCACGGCCAACCCTCAACAAATGAGCCTTCAACAAGCTGACAATTACATGTGTGTGGTTCACTCAAGTGTTGTTCTTTGATCTGCTGGTATGGACCACCCACGACACCTGACCGAGTGGCCAACTGAAGTGGCTATTTGTTGCCCCTGCAATAGCACATGTGTAATTAGCTTTAGATAAATTTGGTTTGGATTGATTTGGTTTCTAATGGGATTTATCTAAAGATCTCCATACAGACAGGCTTTCTGCCAGTAGCCAAGCAGTTTCTTTTGTAATGTGGGGAGGGGGGAGCTAGAGGGAGACCAAAACAATGTTTGCTAGATACTTTAGGGTGACATCTCAAATGTGTGTACAGGGGTTAAGTGCTACAATCGGAGGCACCATGTGAAGTTAAAATCTGTGGAGAAATTGGGACTTACGATGTGTACGAACCTTTAAAATGGGGTCGGCAGAAAATGTTCCCGGAAAAATGGTAAATACTTTTCGATATTTTGAGCAATTCGATTGAATTTACCAGATCGCTTAAAATATCGATCCAGTGTATGGGTTTTTTTTAGAGTGGTCATCAAAGTCTGAAAAGCCAAAGCTACTTTTTTCAACCTACAAAAAATCGGGGACGAGTGACTCAGCCTAGCAATTGAATGAACAGCTGTTCCTTAAATAAAAAGAATAAAATCTATCTCTATCCTTTTTTATCACAGATAAAGAACCCAGCCAGACCCAACTTTGCCTTGTTTCTCACCAAATATGTGATGACCTTGATAGTTGGTATTTCTGCTATATTCTGGGTTGGAAGCAAGAAGACTTGTTCTGAATGGGCAAATTTCTTCAACCGGAGTAAAAAAAAAGAGTGAGTATTTTTTATTTTGCTCTTTATGTAGGATATATATAGTTATCTGTATCAGATGTATTCTTAAAGGTACTGCAGTAATTTAGTAAAAGTAAATTCACTGATTGTACAATAAAGCTTTAATGCTTTGAAGCAATAAAGCTGTGTTGACATTTTTTGTGCGTACCGCTTACTTTAGAGTATTGGAATTGGCTTGAATATAAGCATTGTAGTGAGTGTCTTCATTGTATCCAAACTACGAGACATCTACACACTTATATGAGACTTTTATCACAGCGTCCAGAGTATGGGCATCCCGACCAGGTTTGAAATTTGTGAATCTGTTTCATGTTAATAATAACCTTTAGCTGTAGATAAAAATAAATAATAAATCTTATGAATAGTTGCTTATTTACCACACACAGGAAGATTCAATAAAAGTTTTTTCGTTAAAAATGGTGCTAATTTTGCCCCAACCAATCAGATGTTATTTAACATTTGAAAGTTAACATCTGATTGGTTGGGGCAAAATTAGCACCATTTTTAACCATAAGAGCTGTTATTGAATCTCCTTGAGAGTGTCTAGTTCATGGGATTTATATAGGTTTACTGGAATAATAGTCACTCACTGTTAATAACAGCTTGTGTAATACAATTCTCCTTATCCACCAATCAGATGTGACAGGGGCACATGCTTATTCACAAAAATGCTATAACAACCATTTTTTTTAATGAGTGCAAACTTAAAGGGTTAAACATTTACCTTTTCATTAATCCAGTGGGAGTGGGATTTCTTTTGCTGGTATAACCTGGATCCCTCTCGGTTGCTTTCATACCAGGCAGTATCTGTACACACGTTGTCTTGTGCTCACTTGGTATATTTCGGTTTTGGGACACTACCTGGCACATTTCCTTCTTATGTAAAAGGATTTTTTCTGTAGTCAGGCACCCAAATATTGCCTGGGGGTATGGACCTCATGGCATTGGGCTTGTTTGTTTTCTCTCAGCCCATAGCACAAGTAATCCAAGGGATGTAAGTTAGCGGGTTAGCGGTTGAGGTCTCACAGGATGCTGTGAATGCAGGTTTGTGTAACTTACATCTCACACTCATCTTGGTAGAGATGTTTATTATGTGGTCAGAGCAAAGCCAATGTAAACAGAATCCTGTGTGCCCGCATGAATTGCACTTTTTGTTTAAATATACACCCTAGCTCCCCTACACCCCACCCCCCTTTTTTTCGGTGGGGGGGGGGTGATTGTGCAGTGGATTGTGCAGTGTTCTATGTCCCATTTAGTTTGATCAATCTCTTATCGCTAAGTACACCTGAGCATATTTTGTCTGTTTGCTTTGGTCTTTATTGTTGTCTGGTGAATTATTTTCCTATGTGGTCT
This sequence comes from Hymenochirus boettgeri, assembly GCA_019447015.1. Taxonomy (NCBI): domain Eukaryota; kingdom Metazoa; phylum Chordata; class Amphibia; order Anura; family Pipidae; genus Hymenochirus; species Hymenochirus boettgeri. The sequence continues at coordinate 251,547,026 of CM033474.1, forward strand.
TGTTTTAATGGCTGGGGCTTAGGCATATGGATATTATTATCTTTATTATTTCTTACTTTATTTTCCCCTTTCATATTTGTATTAATAATCTTATTTAAAAAGTAACCGTTAATTAATGCAAAAAAAGTATTATTATAGAAATATAAAGCTGCAACAAAGACCTTCTAAGAACATGAGCTAAATAGGAAAGGTCGTGAATGAATTCTGTAAAAGCTAATGAACAGCACAAGTTAACTGTGTTTAGTAGGAATGATCTATTTATTCAGCAGGTTTATACAGGTTTATTGCTTTAACAGAATGGGTCCTTGATCCAGCTCATGATGTGAATTCTCTAGCCTCCCTCCCACTGGGAGTCTTGCTGACCTGCCCTTAACCCCTCTCTAATCAATGCTGAGCAGTCAAGAAAACCAATACTCACTCACTCGGTAGGGCTGCAGAAACCAAGAAATGGCAGAATTCCAGAATTTCAATCCGTACTGTTAAGGGGACAGTAACAGCTAGAATACATTCATGTATATTTAAATGTATCTTCAGTCCTATTTTAACAAATGTCAACATTAGTTTTCTTTTGGGAGCAATCTTTCAATAATAGAGAAGGGTCTATTTTAGTTCTTTATTAGCCCCAACGGTCATTAAAACTGATCAAGGACATATATATATATATATATATATATATATATGGCCTTAATTGACAGTATTGTGGTGAATCAGGGTAGTCAGAGGTGACCAAATTATCCAATCATAGGGGGGATGCTGCTGTGTTTGTTTGTCGCTAGAGTAGAACTTGTGTTTGAAATTAGTTTTCAGGCTGCTTCTGGATCCTCCCAAGGCAAATATCACTAATATATGATATGCTCCTTATATGATATGTTCCTCGTTCTTTATATATGTTCTTCCTTCATTGAGATCTATTGGATTTTACTTTTTTCTTTAGCCCTATAAGTGAGAGCCGCCGGGTCCTACAAGAGTCTTGTGAGTTTTTTCTCAAGCACAATGCCAAAATGAAACATAAGAAAAAGAAACATTCAAAGTCTGGATCACACAAGCTGAAAGTTATATCCAAATCCATGGGAACAAGTACAGGGGAGAAAGCAAACCACGGAATGTCTGCCGTGGCCATTGCAAGCCACGATTTTTTGGGTCAGGACACCTCTATGGATGTTCGAAGCTCTGTGGACCCAGAAGGTGAAAGCTGTGCCCTAAAACCAAGAGATGATATTGGAGATGTTACCACCCAGACCTGGTTAGATGGCAGCGTGGCCCCTTCCGAACACCCAGAGTGTAACAACAAGACAGAAACTAAAAGAGGAAATGGCTTGATGGGAAGCAGACACACAATTCTGGATGAAAGGTACTAAACCCCCACACTGGGCACCTTATTTATATACATGCTTGGAAACACGATTACCTAAATACAGTATGTTTCATTCAGACATATGAGTGTTATAAATAAACAAAGCCAAGCGTCATTTTTTATTTTGAATTCCATATCTGACATTACAGTCATCTCTAGCAATTTATAGGGCACAGCAGAAACATAGGATGGCGTCCTGTGAATCCTCTTGGTGCTTACTCAGACTTCAATGCTACCACTCTGGAGCTAGGTAGATATAGCACAAAAATATAAAAGGAAGCCTGAAAGCGCAGGTTAAAGGGACAGTTCAGTGGAAATTATTAATATTTGTTAAATTGTTAGTTTGTGTGATGCATACCTGGGTATTCTACATATTCTCTCCCATTTTGAAAAATCAGTTGATTTCATACCCTTTGCTGTTCCCTGCTGTTGACGTTAGTGAACTGACATTTCAGGTTCTAACGGTCCTTCTTCTTCCCAGGATGCACCACATCCTTGGAATGTTCCTAATAGTTATTTCTACTGATTGGCTGTTGGGTGGGTCAAAGATGCTCAGATCTACTGAGCAACTGAATCAACCCAGGGACTGGGTCAAGGGCAAGACCATAACAGTCTCTACTAGGGGTCCTGCAAACAGGAAGTCAGTATTTTGGTTGCATTTATTTATACACAGACACAATGCTGAATTGGCAGATTAAGGTCATTGGGATGAAAAAAATACTGCTCTTTTTTCTGAAAAGTATATGTATTTGCACTGAACTTCCCCTTTAATGCACAGTTTTTAATTGCAAATAAAAACACTGTGTGTTAGCATTAACCTGCACTTTCAGGCTTCCTTTTTTATTTTTGTTAATTTATAGGGGATGTCTGTCTTCACAATCTCTGCACAGTTAATATTCCTGATATTCGTATTTATACATAGGGCAGGTTTTAGTGTAGGTGCTTGTGAAGGTTCTCATCCATCCAGGTCATGGTATATCTGTAATATTCATTCATCCAGGTCATGGTTATCTGTATATCCATTCATCCAGGTCATGGTATATCTGTAATATATTCATCACGGTCATGGTATATCTGTAATATTCATTCATCCAGGTCATGGATATCTGTATATTCATTTCATCCTGGTCATGGTATATCTGTAATATTCATTCATCCAGGTCACGATATATCTGTAATATTCATTCATCCAGGTCATGGTATATCTGTAATATTCATTCATCCAGGTCATGGTATATCTGTAATATTCATTCATCCAGGTCATGGTATATCTGTAATATTCATCCATCCAGGTCATGGTATATCTGTAATATTCATCCATCCAGGTCATGATATATCTGTAATATTATTCATCCGGGTCATGGTTATTCTGTAATATTCATTCATCCAGGTCATGGTATATATGTACATTCATTCATCCAGGTCATGGTATATCTGTAATATTCATTCATCCAGGTCATGGTATATATGTAACATTCATTCATCCAGGTCATGGTATATCTGTAATATTCATCCATCCAGGTCATGGTATATCTGTTGTTGTATTTAGTTAGATTAACTGGACTTAACGTTTAGTTCTTGAAGACGTTTCAGTACTCATCTGACTGGCTTTCTCAATTCAGAATGACTTGTAAAAGAATCTGTTGACAATTAAGTGCCCTGTAAAGCCCCAATTAGCATATAACAGCCAGGTGTTAGGGACCTTCTGAACGCAAGGTGTGGATGCCTTGAGGCTAAGATGTGTTATCGAAACTGCCCAGGGTATGGTGTCAAAACAGCATTGTACTTGGCAGACAGTTGGTGTCAACATCTTAGCAAAGAAGAGGACTGGGTCTATAGAGGTGTCAAGGAGGCATTTATGTGAAAATAAAGAAATCATGCCTGAATAATTTTCACATAAATAGCCTCCTTGAACTCTATTGAACCAGTCCTGTTCCTTTGCCAAGATGTTGACACCAACAGTCTACCATATACACCTTGCGCTGAGAAGGTCCCTAACACCTGGCTGTAATATGCTAATTGTGGGTACGTAAAGGGACAGTTCAGTGAAAATTAGCAATATTTGTTAAATTGTTAGTTTGTGTGATGCATACTTAGTTATTCTACATATTCTCTCCCATTTTGAAAAATCAGTTGATTTCATACCCTTTGTTGTTCCCTGCTGTTGACATTAGTGAGCTGACATTTCAGGTTCTAACGGTCCTTCTTCCTTCCAGGATACACCACTTCCTTGGAATGTTCCTAACAGTTATTTCTACTGATTGGCTGTTGGATGCGTCAAACATGCTCAGATCTACTGAGCAACTGACCCAGGCGCTGGGTCAAGGGCAAGACCATAACGGTCTCTATTAGGGGTCCTGCAAATAGGAAGTCAGTATTTCGGTTGCATTTATTTATACACAGAAAAAATGCTGAATGGGCAGTTTAAGGTCATTGGGATGGGAAAATACTGCTCTTTTTTTCTGAAAACCATATGTATTTGCACTGAACTTCCCCTTTAACTGCCAACAGATTTTGAATTGAGAAAGCTAGACGGATGGCTAGTGAAATGTCTAAACTTTAAGTCCAGTTGATCTAACTGAATACAACAGATATGTTTTAGTGTAGGGTGAGACTCTTATCTTGCGCAACCTTTAGTAGAAGCAGCCTTTGTCCAGGAAACTGTATGGGTAGCATCTTGTTACATTGTTCGAAAAAGAATATATATTGTATTTTAAGAAATCTGTTCTGTGCACTGGCTGAAAGATCTGGTACACATGGTACAACTTTGTTTTGACAGATTGCCAATCAATAAACTGATTATTAGTATACCAGGCAGAAGAAAAAGTGCTGCAGCAGTAATTTTGTGACCAATCATGTGGGCCATTGAAGACTCTGTGATTGGTCACAATTTACCAACATGTCCGACCAAACTTTCGTCCGGGTTGGCCGAAAATTTTGACCGAGATCTGACATTTGTAGCAAAAATTAACGTCGATATTTTGACCCGATTGACCAAAATAACGTGGCAGACAGTCAAATGGGCCTAAACATGGAATCATGTGTACCAGCCTTGCTGACCAGCTTACAGCATGCAACTAAATAGGAATGATTAGTGAATGACTGTACGTAGAAGGAAAACACATTAAATACCCATAGCTAGATATTCCTGTATTACAGTAACCATGTGAATTGTTTTTATTTCCACCTAGTATACACCATGACAATGACCCAGACGATAATGGATTCAATCAGGACAGTTCAGCTGTGGAGATAAATAAAGATGCAGAAGTTTCCAAGGGTCTAGAACATACTGCTGCCCCAGAAGAGGAGGGAATTGATAATACACCAACTGCATGAGGATCAGACCATCCAACCCCCCCCCATGACTATTTGGCACTAGTGTGAATTACTCCTGTAACCGTTTCTATAGCTTCTTAGTACTTGGCACTTAATGTAGCAAAAAAAATTCTAGCTTTGTCTAGGATTGTCCACTTTTCCTTAGGCATCTTGTAGAATTCTTTAAAATTGACATATTTGGTTTCTTTTCCATTGATTAAGGTGTCACAAGTACAGAGATTGCAGAATCACAAGGGAGCACAAAGAATGGAATGGTTGGGAGCAGCACAGTGGCTAGAACTCTTACCATCCAGTATCAATAAGGTTGAGGGTTCAATCCCACCTTAAGATGGCCATACACGTAGTGATATAATCAACCAATTGGGTCTGATAATATCGCAATTAAAACATTTTCACTGTTTTGGACACTACACACAAAGTAATTGTGGGCCAATACCGTGTATACAGTGGACATTGGAAATTCTAACTGAATTTTCTTTAGGAATCTCAAAATCTCTCAAGAAAACCAACAGTAATACTCTGTGGGGGGGCATTGTGAAGGCTGCTGGTCAATTCAAAAATGACTGTACATTAGTCCACAGAACTGCCACATTCCAAATACCTTCTAGGTAGCTCATTATACCGTAATGTCCATTCCAAACAAATGGTCCAGACTGGGGAATGTCAGCAAGTATCACTAGGCTGGGGAATGTCAGCAAGTATCACTAGGCTGGGGAATGTCAGCAAGTATCACTAGGCTGGGGAATGTCAGCAGGTGTCACCAGGCTGGAGAATATCGGAAGGTATCCCTAAGCTGGGGAATGTCGGCAGGTATCCCTAAGCTGGGGAATGTCGGCAGGTATCACCAGGCCCGGGGAATGGCGGCAGGTATTACTGCCGTACAAACCAAAATCAGGTTAATTTGGTGATTGAATGTCAAGTCAGCCTAATATCGGGTCAGTGTCTGTTCACTGTTACAATGTACCCTGTAGAAATCGCACGGGAAATATTGAGTGGTTTACAACAGAAATAAACCCTTTCAGTTTAAAGGGTACATATTGTGGGGATAAGGGATACGTATAGATACAGGGGTGAACCTGGGGCTAGATATAGCACTTGTGCCTTCGTGCTTCTGATTCCAAAACCAAAGGATTAGTTTATTGTCAACAGAACATTTTTCATTTGCATATTTATATGTAATCAGAGGGGTGGAACTATATATTTACATTAAGTAGGTGCTGCCATACTTGTTGAAGTATCATAAATAGCAGTACCAGAAGAAATAGTCTAATAATGACCTTTTGTGTTGCTGTTTTTGAAATCTGTGACTTGACAGAACACAACCTCTTTCCCTCCCAATATAAATCAATCCAAAGATCGCAGGCAGTTAATGTTCTTCAGTTGTAAGGGTTCTGGGAGCTGCCATTTTGTATCTGTTGATGTGCGCCACACCTGGCCTATCCCGTGCCTTTGGACATTCTTGTATTAAAGGGTCAAGCCACTAATTCTAGGGACTGTGTCTGAGAAGTAGCTATTTGTACTTTATACACTGGAAATTATTTAAGAGAACTGCTATTCTTTACAATTGCGCTTTTTTACTGGTTACGTTACACATAGACAGATATTTAATTCTAAAAATACGGTCTAGTAAACAATTTTTTACTATGGATTTAAATAAAGATGCTGTTTCTGTTTTATTATGGAGAAATTATGTTTACCTTTGTTTGTGTGAATGTAACATACATCACCACACTGGCTCCAACTTACACATAAGCAGTTACACATGCAATTACCTGTTCTATTAAGGTGCCCATACGTTAGAACTCGCCTCCCGACCAATCCCACAACATTCAATCAATTCTTCCATTCACGATGAAGAAAGGGAAAGGCTGTTCCCGGAAGAATTGATTGAATGTTGTGGGATCGGTCAGGAGGGGAGTTCAATGTAGGGGCAACTTAAAGAAGGGTCCCTATATTCACTCAATCAACTTTACATTATCTGAAATTATAATTTGAGGGAAGTAAAATTGTGGTATTCACATATTTCAATGTGCTTGCTTAGTCATTAAATTGTTAATGTTTAGTGAGTGCACCTAATTCCCCCACCCTCCCTTACTCACTGCCTTCTTGTAGTGTCTGCACAGCCTCACCATGGACACTGCTCTGCTTACACATCTCCCCCTCCCTCCCCCCTTTTTTCTTTTCACTGCTGATTCTCTTCAATGTACAAATATGTACACACCCTTTATTTAGTAACACTAGAGAGATGGGGTATAGTACAGCACAATGAAAAATTTAAAAGATATATATAGATACATGTGTCCCCCAACTTCTGTAAAGTCCAAGGCCAGTGCAGCCCTTCAACCCAAGTTAAGCTATCCAACACAGTCATACACTTATCTATCAAGCATCAGTCGCAGTGCAGTCACCATGGGGTTCAGTGGAGGAGAACCCAGGTGGGGCAAAAGGAGCTCTCCTCCACTGGACCCCCTTAGTGACTCTGTACTGTGACTGACACCTGTCAGATAAGTGTATGACTGAATTCCTTATAGGGGCTATCATGTTATTGGCATGCATGTGAACCAATAACGGATCGAACCGCAGCGCAAATAGTGGGAACTACACAATAGCATTGCATTGGCAATGCGAACCGCAAGTGTGAACGGAGCACAAATCACACTCCGACACGCAGTAGGGGAACCTAGCCCTGAGAGAGGAGAATGTGAATGCTTTCAGCTGCTTTTGCCTCTGCAGTATCTAGCTGGATTAGACTGACAGGCAGTGGTTCTGCTAGCCGGGCAGGCAGTTGAATTATCTGGGCGGAACACCCGGCTAGAGGATGCTGGGGGGAACACTGATTAGCATCAAAAAAATCAGATTGGTCAGAGACGGATCTTTCCTTCCAGAAAATACTTTTGTCTGCATTAAAGGGTACGTCCACCCCCAAAACCAAATTTTATATCCGGCCTTATCGCCCCCAAAAACCTAAAACTCACAAAGGTCTAAACTTTTCAATTCTGCCTCTAATTATACTTACCAACCCTCTTTCCCTTGGCTGCCTTGGGAGCAAATATGAAATATTTAGACCTTGCGAGGGTGAGGGTTTTGGGGGGGGATATATATAGGCCATATCAAAAAAATATGGGGGTGGACATACCCTTTAAGACAAAACGTCTGTTAGTACACCCTGAAGTCCCTCATTCCTTAATTGCATATGAGAGAGAAGCTCTCTAGCGTTAAAGTGTCTGTTCACCAAACAAACTAAAATTTGCCCATATGTCTGTTACCTGCCCCAAACCCCAACTGATATATTCAGCACATTACCCAGACATTAAAGGATTATAAGTGTCTCCATTCTGAGTTAACTGACCCTCCCTCCCTGCAGGTAATCAAGGCTGTGACTGCTGCCATCACAACCAATGATTAACCTGCTGCCTCCTCTGCACTTGCTCAAGCTTTATATAAAGGTCTGTGAGCCAAGGGTGGAAGCAGATACCTTTTCCATAATGGAAAAAAATGACCATTAAATATCAGGTTACAAATCCATGTAATAAACTGGTGAAAATAGCAGTTAGGGTTGCAGACAGATAACTGACAAGTCACCAGTTTTTTTTGTTTAAAGGGGAGACATGCTCTTTAAAGGGTATGTCCACCCTAGAATACAATTTTTAATATAAGACTCCCCATGGGCTCCCAGCCCCAACCGCTATATTGTTTTTTTTAGAAAGCCCCCCAAACTCTACTTACCTCCCCTCTTTCCTCCGCCGCGCTCCCGGCCCTCTCTGCGAGAAAATGCAAGCAAGGGGCGGGACCGGCAGCCCGTCTGTGATTGGCTGAGCGGCAGCCAATCACGGACGCGGGCTGCCGTCATTCAGTGCAGCGGAGGAAAGAGGAGAGGTAAGTAAGAGTTTGGGGAGCTTTATAAAGATAAAATATATAGCAGTTGGGGCTGAGAGCCCAGGGGGATCTTATCTTTTAATGATTTTACGCTAGGGGGAAGGAATCGGAGAGGGAGGGAGAGGGAGGGAGGGGAGGGAGGGGGAGAAGGCTGCAGTACGCATGCCAAACTTCTCCCGGAGGCCAGGTAGCAGGCAGAGTCCTATATGACTCTGCTAGCCTCCTGGTGGCAGTTTTTGGGACTTTGTGGGGGGCTACAGGGAACCCTATGGAGCTGGGATGTGAGGTAAGGATTACACTACACTACATGGTGGGGCCAGTAGTTGGGGGGATTATAGTTTTGGGGGTGGACATGCCCTTTAAACTCTCCATATCCTAATTGATTCCATAGTGTCATCTGTCTATAGGCACTTCACACTGCATAACCAGAGATCTATGAAACACTGAAGATGGCTCAATAAAGCTGAAAACGGTCTGTAACTGGCTCTCTGTTTTACTATGGAATATATTTAAAGCCTCTTAGAAGGTAAAGCATTTCCTAAAGGGCTGCCATGGAAATTACCTAGAAGTCTCCATTCCTTATTAGAATATTATTGGAAGTTAAGTGTAGACTTGTCCTCTGTTTTATTTATTTACTGATTACCTTTGGATTCCGGGTAGCGCAGCAGGAGACATGCTCATTCCAGCACCTTAATGCCACCGTTGGTATTACTATGGAAACCTATATAAATATATAATACAGCTGTACAGTAAATCATAAAGGGAAAACATACTTGTGAGATGGATATGTATTAAATTGGCCTCATTAAATAAGGGGTGCAAAATGTATCAAATGTCATCTATGCGATTTCCACTGCATTTATGTTGACAGATCACATTGGTATCTGTTGGCACACATGCTGTGGGGACCACACACAGGGACCCGACCGATCCCCATAGGCAGTATAGGGATCGTGCAGCCATAAACCGCACAATCATATCAGCCGATACCAACAAATGGAAATTTTCCGTCATTCCCAACCAACAGTAATGCCGACTGCAGTCGTTCGTCAGCACTTTGGACCGGTCGGGAACAGCTCCTACTTACTGACGATAATAGGTAAATTCTGTCTTTCCCCAATGGGATTTACCTATTATCGTTTGTAAGTATGGCCACCTTAATTGTAGTAGGCCAGAAAATCAAGCATCTGATTGGTTGAGGCAAAATAACAGCACAGGCAAATGTTTGGGCCTTATATTGAATAAGGTTTCAAATTAAAACTCTCTTTAAAGGGTAACTAGATACTAAAACAGTCAAGATATTGCTTTTTGAAACCGAGATAAACAGAAAACCTGTACCTCTCCTCTCTGTACTTGGCAGGCAGGCAGAAAGTGATTGTATATTACTGTATACTTTGTTGGGATTTATTACACTGTTATTACACTGCTGGATGTCAATGTAGGAAACGCATATAAAGTAAGCTGTTTGATTCTGATTTTTTTTAAAAGCAAAAATTATACAAATTAATATAAATTTCGCAAGCCAAATTTAAATTGGAGCAACATATCCCTAATCATCTATACCGAAAAATTGGTTATTTTAAATTGACCATAATTATAATTCTTCCCAACCACCACTGTATCATTTTTTTTGTTGATCTGCCCCCTATTTCTTTACATATCCAATCTAAAACTTCTTATATTTCAGCTGTCAATCAAGTTCCTTGCTCTCAAAAACTTTTCTTCTGGAATGGTGACATAGTTTTGACAGTTGGAATGCTGTATGCTGTGTGCAGGCTTGACAGTTGGTTTGTGGGGAAAAAGTCAGGTCAGATGGAAGTGGGAGTGGTTAAAAGAGGGATGGGGGGATACTGCTCCTAAACAAAATGTGTACTGGATTGAAGGCATGCAGCAACAAACACAAATCTCTGTATTCAATTATAGATGAGGCAAAGACATTTTTTCAGTATAGTGTCCCTTTAAGTTGGCCAACCGAGTGTCCATACGCAAAAAACAATCATCGTCCGAAATGCCTGTTCGTTGCATGTGTTCACAAGCTCTTGTCCGCAAAATCGTGTGTGTAGGGGCTTTAAATTACATTTCCCAGGGAGGTAGGAAATCCTTCTCCTATCTCCCTGGGTGGCCAGAGACTGGTGCAATACCACGATACCGTGCCTTAAACTATCGGTTTGACAATCGTTAAACTGATCGTTTACTTTCGATCAGAAAATAACAATAACGTAAATCGATCAGAAATTAACAAAAACGATCGTAAATTACCGATATCAATTGTAAAGCTACAATAATTTGATTGTAGATTTACTATCCCCATAGAATACCATTGCGGTAGTTTACTATGATTGTGGCCGTACATTGCGATACTGCGTGTTTACGATTATAGCGCTATATTTCCTGTCTCTAGCGTTAAGGGAGATAGTCACATGCTGTATTTTGTATTTAAGAGGAACTTTGACAGTGGTTAACTATGGAGCTAGGAAGTCCCATTCCTAAACTGGATTTCCACTGTAGTTGCCTTTTAATCATACACAATAGTAAAGACCGTATACATGATTTAAGTATTTTAATTAATCGTTCGTGTTTAGGAGCTTTTTCCGACTGATCAGAGTGCTGACGAACGACCGTAGTCGGCACTCCGTTCTATCGGGAATGACGATACGGGGAGCCGATATTATTGTGCGTTGTATGGCCGCACGGCCGACCGATCCCCATACCGCTTATGGGTATTGTTCGGGTCCGTGTATGCTGTTCCCACAGCATGTGTGTCGACAGATACCAATGAAACCTGTCGGCACACATGCTTTGGGATCGCATGTGTATGGCCAGCTTTAGTGAACACATTGTTTTGCTGTAAACAATCCTCCCCTCCTGGGCTTTAAGTAAACAGATTTTTTCCATTAAATGATTAGGCTACCAGCTTGGCCCATGGAAGCAACTTGCTTAGGACTGATTAAAAAGTACAAATTTGATTGGCTACTTATTACATGACATTCCTTAACTTCAAACAGAACATGTGGCATTCTAAGTATCACTTTGTACATATGGATGACACAATGCATATAGATCTATATACTGTCCATTAATATAACTTGTCCATTGTTCAAATAGCAATCTGAAGCTATATCAGTGCTAGAGAATAGACAGATTTGTAATGGGAAGGACAAACCTTTACCAATCGAATTGCTAAAAACCTACAGCTAGAACAAATTTTGCCATACACACAGCAATAATAAAATAATAATTTACCAATTTATCAATCATACCGATCATTTTTGTAGCCGTTTCAAAATGTTTCACTTGGTGGTTCATGATGAGGTTGGTAATTTACGACGCAGTCAGTTCCCTACCACCAATTCCCACCAATATTTTCAGCCTATTATTAAATGTATTACGGTATTAACACAGATATTTAATGATGCTTATTACTCCCATTATTGGCTGACATCACAGCCAATGATTGACTGCTGTTTCCTCCTCTGCACATCCTCAAGTTCCTAAAAGCTCACTGAGCAGAGGGAGGAGACAACAACCTCTTCCAGGAAAGGAGAGAACGGGGGCTATACATAAAATATATCTTGTTATGAAATGCATGTAGCAAAGTGCTAAAAATAGAAGTTGGGGTTAGGGGAAATAAAGTGACCAGTTTTTTGTTTTAAGGGTGGACATGCCCTTTAACAACTGTGGTAAAGGCTTTAATACCCCTTTAAAAATATGCCCCGGTGTCTAAACTTGCAAATATAAAACAGTATATAGATCTTACTATTTATTGCTAAATATGTGTTGTGTGATACATGCTACATTCGTTTGGGAGGATTTTTCATTTTTAATAACTTACATGGTTTATTTGTTTCTTTTAAAGTGCTTTGAGATATTTTGGCATCAATAGGTCTATTTGTCATGATAAGCAACATCTAACAACCAATCAGAATTCTGCTTTCATTTCTCTAACTTCAACGTGCCATGCCACACTATTTGCTGATTGGTTGATAGGAATTACCAGACAATTGCGTACTACACTCCTGCATAATGGTGCAGTAAATATATCTGAATGACTTTTCCGCCAACCCTCTCCTACAGGCTCCCATTATAGGGCAATGGAGAGCCTCTTTATTCTGATTGAAATAATATACCGTAAGTAATGTAGTTTGAAAGCCACTTTAGCCATATTCTTTACTGTAACAGTATTTTCCAGTATTGTAACTGCCTATTCACATGAACAGAATCATATTAAATAATACCCAGGATCCAACCCATACCTTAGGAAACATAAGGATGTTAATGGCAAAATTGAAACCAATTATATGTTGCCTCTGTCATGTTTCAGGTTTCTGTACAATACAAGGATTGTGGAAGCACTCCAAAATTACAACTACATCTAGCGGAAGTGCCACTGATCTGGTCAAACATTTATACAAACATAGAAAAGATAATCAATGCACATTCCTAGGCCCATACAATTATCTGCACACTGACATACTTTATAAACAAAGGGGTTTTAGTATACATTACTGTGATCACATGAATGAAAAGCCTTCCAAGGTAACCCCACTTAGAAGTTAGGACCTTCCAGACTGGGGTTGCCTTGACGTGGTTGGAAGGCTTTTCATTTATGTGATCACAGTAATGTATACTAAAACCCCTTTATTTATAATGTATGCCAGTGTGCAGATAATATTATATTGTATGGGGCCTAGGAATGCGCATTGATTATCATTTCTATGTTTGTGTTCAGGTTTCTGTAGCCTATCCTACCTTTCTATAGAATATCAGTTGGTTTCATCACTGCTCAGGTTAGTTTAGGCAGGTCAGGAAGAGGGTAGCCAAGAGAAACTTGGCAGCTCTCAAAGGATAGGGGTGGGGATCACGTGCAAATTTCCATCTTGCTATCAACCAGCAAAGGTGACTTGGGGGATCTCTGGAAAGATTTCTTAAAGGATAGTTCACTGCAATAGTGAACTATTCCTTTTCTACATTTATTAAAGCCCGGGAGCTTAAGGAGCTATGCCTTACCTTCCTTTCTTCAATTAATGGAACGAAGATCTGAAAATCTTACCTTTCGCGCAATCCAGCAGGGCCGAAATTCCCAACTGCTTCCTGCTTCTATTACGCTATAACGCGCATGCCCAATAATGCACGCTATAGCAGAACAGAGGCAGGAAGCAGTCGGAAATTTCAGAGTGGCCCTGCTGGATCGCGCGAAAGGTAAGATTTTCAGAAGTTCGTTCCTGGCTATAGCTCCCTAACCTACTGGGCTTCAATGTAGAAAAGGAATAGTTCACTATTGCAGTGAACTATTCCTTTAACAACGCTTTTCATTTCATAGGTGATGGAAACAGATATTACATAAAATATAAAGTTGTAACAAGTATATCGCTTGTGTGGATTCTACCCCTTTAACTATAAACCCCCAAAAAATGAAGGGTTATGGGGTAGGCCACACTACCGCGTTTCTCACGCGCTTAAAAACATGTTTTGCAATCTGTTTGCACGTGAGGAACGCAGACCAGTGCATGTCAATGTGGGGGTTTTTTGCAAATCACATGCGCTCCAAATGCGCAGATAGCAGTGCAGGTCGGACGGCGTAGAGTGGACTCCGACATCGATCTGCTTCTCAGTTACCTTACAGCCCCTGATTTGCAATTGATTTGCTTGTACTGTCCTGTCTATAAACATGTCTCCATCTCTAATTAACAATCAGGCTTTTGTTGCACATCCAGACCAGTCTCACTCCTTCATACATTTGCTGCAGAGAGAAGTTAGGGGTTGGACATTCCTTATCCCCCCTGGGAGCAGAGAGCCATAGGATGGAGAAACACACACTACCCTTCATACAGAGAGATCAGCACATTCATTCATTCGCTTTCTGCACAGTTACAGAACAAAGTGAACTGGGAGCTCCATCTGGGTCCATCTATTTCTTCCTCTCATTACCAACATGATATTGTTTTGGGTTTCTGTGATTCTCTCTACAAGTCTCCTACTTCCCTCTAACACTGAGCCCGAAACCCAGAAGGTAAAGCAAAGGACCCTCCGCCAGAAAGACCTGGATATCATAGAGAGAGTGAGTTTTCCCATTGCAAATCTCTGCCTTATACTGTACTTAATTTATTAAATCCTATGTCTCCAGATGTTTGCAAACTACAACTCCCAGCATGCAGTATGAAGTTGCAGTTTGAAAACATCAGGTTTGACATCCCTGATCTATAGGGTCTGGATCCCATCAGAACCAATTTGATTTTGAAAGTCCTTGTTTTCAGTTCTCATTATTCCCTTTCAAGCCATTCACACTGCTGTGGCAAACTACAAATGTTGCAGTTGAGATTTCTATTCACTGAAATCCATCGCTGCCTATGTGTGTGCAATTGTATTATTTTTTATCTTAGTAAGTTGTAATGAAGTTAACCAGTTTACACACAGTGCCATCGTGTTTTACTAAATTATGTGATTTCTGTTAATAGCATTAATGTCACCTGTAGAGTTTTATTTAAAGCGATCAGTAAATTGTTTACTTTCATTCCTGTGTACCAAGCTACATGGACCACAGTTGTCTTCTCCTGTAACACTATATTGTTGTGTATGTGAACATGATCCTTCCTTTACTGCAAAGACATCATCACACAAAGACTGTCTGCAACAATCTTACACTGCATTGTACATAATTCCCAGTTATTAACTGTCTCTTCATTGGTTAATGTAGACAAAGCTGTAACATCTACATCATTGTAATATTCTTCATTGTTAAAAGCAGCCTTACAACATGTAGCCAGGAGCACACAAAAAACAGAAAACCAAATAAAAGGATTATTTTTCCTTGAGAATATTGATTTTGTCTTTAAAACTGTAAATGCAGTTTGAACTATCAAGTTTGGTTCCCGTAACTGTTTTATATAGTGGCCAATGCTCCTCTACTGTACATTATAAGCATATTAAAAGTAACTGGTAAGATCCGTTCTGTTTTTGGATTTACGGCATTTTAAGTGCATTTTCGATGATTATAATATAATAAAAGTGTAGGAAGAACACTCAGTGGTACAACATGGATTATTAAGCAACCGTGCTGGCACAGACCCAAGGCTTCATTCACACTACAATGTGCTGTAAAACGTATGATAAAGCATATGCGTTATCATGTGATGTTGTGTGCATGTTTGCGTGTTTTTTGTATATGCGCTACTGCGCACTTCAATGAGTTTCTGTGCGTTTTTCTTAGCTAGAGTTTATGGTAACATGGCACAGAAACGCACATTCCAAGGGTGTACAAAGCGTTAGTACGCGGTTTTCTCAACGCTCCCATTGCATGATGTCCGTTGGGCTCCGCATGCAGCTGAAGCTTTATCGCAACACACTCCTGGGAACAGGACACATTGGATTGTATTGAAAGATTAAAGCCTCTGCATTATCGCATTACAACGCTAAAAAACAGCCATAGTGTGAACAAGCCCTTGCAAACTACAACTCCCAGCATTCAACAGGGACGTAGATTTGACACCCCTGAACTAATCATTCCTCCAATGCCTGTGTTTATGTTGAAATCAAGAACCAGAAATATTTCATCACTGCGATTTATCTACAATACAGCAGTAAGGTTGAGGCCCCACTACAACGCACTAAATAGCACATGCAATGGCGTGTGCAAATGCGCTAAAAACACGTTAGCATGGCCTAGCCCTAAACAAGCATTTTATACTGCAAATACGAAAACCACAGAAAGAATAAAAGAATGTACATAGCGTGTTTTGTACATTAGGCCATCCGTGACTCACACATGCATTGAAATAAATAACCACAATAGGAAAAGGGTTTGTGTGTCAATGGGGGGATATTACTTTACGTTAATCCACAACCTGTCATTTAAAATAAAATTCTTCCAGCTGGAGGAGCACATGACGTTACTGCAGTTCGTTATAAATCCCTTACCCAGTGGGTTAACCTATGTATCTCAGTGTCTCACATCCTGTGTGTGTGTGCATGTGTGTGTGTACCTGAATATTTAATTGTGTGTCTCTGAAATCTCTGTACGTAGGTCATGCGGACAGTTTAGTAATGTCTGAATGTTATTGTCATTATTGTCATTAGGTACTAGTGTGTTTGTAATTTTTGTGTCATTTTTTTGCCAGTAAAACCCACCCTGTGTACATTGTTTCTGTCTGATTAAAGAGTAGAATGAAACATCCAATGTTAGTAAATTATAGTCCTGAATACCCCAGAGTTGTGATTATAAACAGAGGGACTGCAACGTGTCCATTCTTTATACTAACTGATCCCTGCCAAATTCACAGTGAATTATTTTCCACTCTAAAATCACACACTGTGATACTGATTCCCCCTTGCCCAATGACTGCAGCTCTGGGTATAGTTGTCTATTTGTGTCTATAAAATGCGGATTAGCGTGACTTTACATGCATTTGGAGAGGCTGCATAGGTTTTGGATAAGACACAAAGGAGCATCACAAGACATCTACAGGGAGATTCAATAAAAGTTCTTATCGTTAAAAATGGTGCTAATTTTGCCCCAAACAATCAGATCTTATTTAACATTTGAAAGCTAACATCTGATTGGTTGGGGCAAAATTATCACCATTTTAACGATAAGAACTTTTATTGAATAACCCTGATAATATCAGGTGTGCAGCATTTTGGAGGGGGGCTAATAAAAAAACCCGCAAAACTGGTGTAAAACTGGTATTAACTGGTAGGACCAAAATGAGGCCCAGAGCCATAATCGTACTATTATATTAAATCCACTCTGCAGGCCCCTTTAGTTTTCCATGAACGTGCTAAACACAGGGCTGATGTAATCTGATTATAATAATCTGTACTGCGTTATATTGTATCTATTCATGCACGTGGACAAACCTTTTTTATTGATTGACAGAGGAGCAGGATACAGGCCTGACAGCACTGGGAAAGCTCAACTCCAACCGACTCTGCCACGATTACAGTTTTATACACAAAAAAACTTGATCCACATTTCAGTTATGAGACATCCAAGAAAAATGCAGGACAGTGAAAATCTATTGGGACCTGAATATCCTCTTTAAAATAAGGGGGCAGCAGCTTTCAATGGTGTTGGTGAACTCCAATCACCAGCTAACGTGTGAATAAACACATTATAATGGCAATAAGCGAGCAGTAAAAGCTTGGGGGAGATTGCCACCTACTAAAGGCACCCCTAGGCACATGCCAAGTTTGCCTAATGGTAAATCCAAGCCTGGATATGAGCATGTGGGCTGCAAATTGCATTATTATTTTTTTTTTAAAAACAGACTTTCCTTGCAGTAAAGGAATGCTGGGAGCAGTATTTTGCAGGTTGGACAATATCGGATTGGAAGGTATATATTGGGGCTGTGTACATTCATTGTTCTATTCAAAGCCATTCCATTTGATACTGTGCTAGGAAGGTCACATTAGTCTAAAGCACAGTATTCACATGTGAAGCATTGGACCATTGATTTGTATTATTTGTATTGCTCACTTCCTGCTACATGTAAAGGGACTGAATGGAACTAAAGTGTTTCTCTCAACACAAACTTTCCATCCTTCTTTGTTCCCTGAGTGCTGTGAGAAGCGATGGAATCGGTTGAGTGCTAAGTACAGATGTGAGATTTCCCATGTAGCGATAATCATAGGTGTATGGCCGTTCAGTCATTGGTGGTCCGACCCAGCAGATCAATGAACAATGTCCAACCAAATACCAATACACGTACGATTATAGTACAGTATGGCCATCTGGTAGGCTGCCCATTCATAGCACGTCTGTACCAGCTATAGATCTGATGGATTATCTATTTCTGTCTCTATCTCTTTCTATCTGTCTGTGTCTATGTATCATCTATCTATCTGTCTATCATCTATTATCTATCTACCATCTATTATCTATCAATCATCTATCTATCTATCTATCTATCATCTATCTATCTGTCTATCATCTATATATCATCTATTATCTATCTATTATCTATCTATCATCTATCTGTCTATCATCTATTATCTATCTGTCTATCATCCGTCTATCATCTATCTATCTATCATCTATTCTCTATTATCTATCTGTCTATCATCTATCAATCGTCTATCATCTATCTATCTATCATCTATTCTCTATTATCTATCTATCTATCATCTATCTGTCTATCATCTATTATCTATCTATCTGTCTATCATCTATCTATCTATTATCTATCTATCATCTATCTATCTATTATCTATCTATTATCTATCATCTATTATCTATATATCATCTATTATCTATCTATCTATCTATCTATCTATCTATCTATCATCTATTATCTATCTATCTATCATCTATTATCTATCTATCATCTATCTATCTATCTATCTATCATCTATTAGTCTATCTATCTATCATCTACCTATTATCTATCTATCATCTATTATCTATCTATCATCTATCTATCTGTTTATCATCTATCTATCTATCTATCATCTATCTATCATCTATCTATCTGTCATCTATCTATTATCTATCATCTATCTATTATCTATCTATCATCTATCATCTATTATCTATCTATCTTCTATTAACTATCTATTTATCTATCATATATGTATCTATCTATCTATCTAGCTATCTATCATATATCTATCTATCATCTATTATCTATCTATTATCTATCTATCTATCTATCTATCTATCTATCTATCTATCATCTATCTATCTGTTTATCGTCTATCTATCTATCTATCTATCTATCTATCTATCTATGACAAGCTACAGTACTAACAATGGGTTGGACCACACTTGAGACTTAATCACTATCAGGAAAAACCTGATCTGAACTCTGAGTCTGGGTGATAATGAGAAATAGACACGAGAGACTGAAATCAAATCATGGGGATCAGTATGAGGGATCGTGAACTGGGCCATGGCCTAGAGGCAATAATATAACAGATCGCTACAAGTCACAGCTTAGATCCACTTAACCTCCATACAACAACACACCGAGTGCACGTCAGTAAATATGAATCAGGAATGTCGGAGAAAACCCATTCAATTTCCTGCAATGCAAAAACGTGTGCAAACATGTGAGCACCATATATCAACACATCATTTACCGGTCTTTAATCACACTGCACTGCAATAGTCTATCAGCTTGTTTCTTCTACTGTAAACAAGCCAAGGCTCTTCCATAACCTCTCCTATTGTCCCAATACCTTCCCTTACTCCAGATAATGGTCTTAATGTTCTAAAGGTAAAAACCATTGATGTTGAACACTGACACTCCAGATGTTTGGAGACCTTGGCAATGCTTTATAAAAAAAACAAGTTTCTGTTAATCCTTTTGCAGCCACCTACTGACACCAACAGGGCAATATTTCAACCCAATCGACTGCAGAAACCGATATTTTGGCACGTAGTGCCATAACATAAACTACAAAGACATCAAAAATCTACCAAATGTTAAATCTAATAAAGAGTATAAAACAATTAGAAATGTGATGTTTCTTACACTGAGAGTTGGTAATGGCTATTAATATACGTTCCCTACTCTGCACTTGTACTGGCAGCGTAGCCCTGTCCATTACTCATACTCCACCAATCACATACTAGCAGCATTGTCCATTACACATACTCCACCAATCACATACTAGCAGCATTGTCCATTACACATACTCCACCAATCACATACTAGCAGCCCTGTCCATTACACATACTCCACCAATCACATACTAGCAGCCCTGTCCATTACACATACTCCACCAATCACATACTAGCAGCCCTGTCCAAAACTCATACTCCACCATTCACATACTAGCAGCCCTGTCCAATACTCATACTCCACCACCAATCACATACTAGCAAGCCCGTCCATTACCATACTCCACCAATCACATACCAGCAGCCCTGTCCATTACTCGTACTCCACCAATCACATACTAGAAGCCCTGTCCAATACTCATACTCCACCAATCACATACTAGCAGCCCTGTCCATTAAGCAGTCTTCTACACCAACCACATACTAGCAGCCATGTCTAATACTCATACTCCACCAATCACATACTAGCAGCCATGTCCAATAAACATACTCCACCAATCACATACTAGCAGCCCTGTCCATTAAGCAGTCTTCTCCACCAATCACATACTAGCAGCCATGTCCATTACACATACTCCACCAATCACATACTACACATTCTCCATTACACATACTCCACCAATCACATACTAGCAGCCCTGTCCATTACACATACCCACCAATCACATACTAGCAGCCCTGTCCATTACACATACTCCACCACAATCACTACTAAGCAGCCCTGTCCAAAACTCATACTCCACCATTCACATACAGCAGCCCTGTCCAATACTCATACCCCCCAATCACATACTAGCAGCCCTATCCATTACTCATACTCCCACATCACATACTACAGCCCTGTCCATTACACATACTCCACCAATCACATACTAGCAGCCCTGTCCATTACCTCCTCCACCAATCACATACTAGCAGTCCTGTCCATACTCCTACTCCACATCACATACTACAGCCTGTCCTTTCTCATACTCCACCAATCACATACAGCAGTCCTGTCCATTACTCATACTCCCCAATCACTACTAGCAGCCCTGTCCATTACTCTTACCCACCAATCACATACTAGCAGCCCTGTCCAATACTCGTACTCCACCAATCACATACTAGCACCCTGTCCATTAAGCAGTCTCTACAACCAATCACATCTAGCAGCCATGTCCAATACTCATACTCCACCAATCACATACTAGCAGCCATGTCCAATAAACATACTCCACCAATCACATACTAGCAGCCCTGTCCTAAGCAGTCTTCTCCACCAATCACATACTAGCAGCCCTGTCTATTACTCATACTCCACCAATCAAATACTGCAGCCCTGTCCAATACTCATACTCAATCAATCACATACTGGCACCCCTATCCATTACTCATCCTCCACCAATCACATACTGGCAGTCCGTGTACATTAAGCACCTTCTCCACCAATCACATACTAGCAGCCCTGTCCATTACTCCATCCTCCACCAATCACATACTGGCAGCCCTGTCCATTAAGCAATCTTCTCCAGCAATCACATACTACAGCCCTGTCCATTACTCAGTCATCCTCCACCAATCACTACTAACAGCTCTGTCCAATACTCATACTCCACCAATCACATACTAGCGAGCCCTGTCCGTTACTCATACTCCACCAATCCATACTGGTAGCCCTGTCCATTTCTCATACTCCACCAATCACATACTAGCAGTCCTGTCCAATACACATACTCCACCAATCACATACTAGCAGCCCTGTCCATTAATCATACTCCACCAATCACATACTAGCAGCCCTGTCCATTACACATACTCCACCATACTGGAAGTGGTCCTGTAGAATTAAATTGAACATTTCTTTTGGTTTTTATTTTGGTTTTGTCTACCACATTAAAGCAGCCCCATTAGCAATGGAACCAACCACACAAATAATTACAAGTTCCACATTATCTGCTGCCTGTTTTTACATGCCAAGTTTAAACCGTAACACGCGGTGTCAATGTTCCTGCCAATGCTGTAGCTTGGTTTTCCCTCCTTTGCAAAGCCTTATTCTCTCTCCCTGCAGTACAGGAAGCGTATATATACAGTATATATGGTGAAAGTGAATTACATCCTTTGCCCAAACATTGGTTCAATCTATTCACAGCCCTGCAAGGGGGAGTTCCCTGCACCTGCGCATTGTCCCTCTGGTTCTCAGTCCCTTTGATATGTTCCTTGTCCTTTAACTACTTAAAATAACTACATTTTTATATCCATAATCTGAAAGCATCCCCCAATAACACCACTAAACTGTACAGTAAATTCCCACCCCAGTAAATGGCATTAAAGCACTGTAAATGTAATCCCCGAAGAACTGGATAAGACACTGTGTTTAAGTGGACTGTCTGGCCACACATCCTGAATTAAATCACATGGTCCCCTGTCTATATGGACTGCAACAGGATTGGCTAGATAATACTAGTGGGCGTGACCTGCCGTAACAAGTTCCTATGGTATCTTTGATGGGGCATGTGCAAAGAACACAATAGTCAGTGACCACACTGAATAAAAACCCCATGTTAGAAAGGTAATTCCAAAACCAATATTAAAATAAGAGTTGCAGACATCCCTCTTACCAGTATTTATATTGACTGGCTAGACCGGGGGCAACAGAGCTCGTCTTCAACATGCACTTCAGCCCTGAGGCAACCAGCTAAGCTCCTGATACCGTACTATATTTCTATATTATACACCTTAATGAACTTACAGTGAATTTTACAAATCCTCCTGATTATAGGGATTATAAAGCATACAAACCCAAATCCTATTTGCTAATACACCATTGTACAACCTAAAGATAAGATCAGAGTACGGCAAGCAATCTGCCTTTCACGACTGCTGAGACAAGCAGGAGGCATCTCTTTAACCTACTGTTTAAGGGGAATTTCAGTGCAAATACATATTTTATACATATATAAAAGCAGTATTTTTCCATCCTAATGAACTTAACCTGCCCATTCAGCATTTTGTCTGTGTATAAATAAATGCAACTCAATACTGACTTCCTGTTTGCAGGACCCCTAATAGAGACCGTTATGGTCTTGCCCTTGACCCAGTGCCTGGGTTGATTGTTGCTCAGTAGAGATCTGAGCATGTTTGCCCATCCAACAGCCAATCAGTAGAAATTACTGTAAGGAACATTCCATGTTGTGTGCATTCTGGGAAGAAGAGGACCGTTACAGAACCTGAAATGTCACTCACTAATTTTAACAGCAGAGAATAGCAAGGGTATAAATCAAACTTTTCAGAATGGAGAATAAGAGAATATGTAGAATAACTAGGTATGTGTAAATAAACTAAGAATTTTAAAAATAATGATATTTTCCACTGAACTTTCCCTTTACATTGTGTATAAATTCAATTGATCAGAGAATGTCCTGTGTGTTGTTATGAATCCACTGCATGTGACATAAGCTATTAGGTGGTACCTCATTGTATTCTTGGCCAATCTCCCTCTGTTGTATATAGAGAGCAATATTTGCAGGGGGCCCAAATCCCCAACCTTCTTGCTTTCCCACAAGCCATACATACCGCTTTCAGCTGTAACGGGGGAGTGGTCTCCAGCTGGAGAAGAGGACATAGACCAGCTGGAAAAAAGGAAGATTTAAAGGGGGGATCCCGAGGTCTGCCATCCACAGAGGAAAAGACACGGAGACATGAGGGGAGGAGCAAAGGTTTTATTGGATAAACAGGCCTGTCATTCAACTATTGGAATTAACCCATTTCCCTAGAATTACCTAAGGAATTCACTACCACTGCAGGATGAGGACCAGGAACAAACGAAAAGGAAGTGGGGACCATCCCTTTTTCTCAGGGGCCTAGTGATTGGTAGTTACACCATTGAGTGATCAGGTGACCACATGTGGTTAAGGAAATAATGACTGGTGGAAATTTTCTGGCCAAATTGACCAATCACACAGCTGACAGCAATAGTCCAATGGGATTTGCCAGTCATTGGCTATGTGTGTTCCCAGTTTAAAGGGCATGTCCCCCCCCCCAAACTAAAAATTCACCAACTACTGCGCCCACTGTACAATTTAAAAAAAAACTTACTTCCATGTTTCCTTGTGGTTCTCCTGTAATGGCTCTTCCAGGAAATTGTAGGGTAGAGTTTCTTCCTGTCCAAAAGGCTCTGCCTCTGTTGTGTCCCCGAATTGCATTTAGCAGTTACAGTGAAGCCCTTAAATTATTTGCTTTCACCGCATGTCTATCCCAAGCATGCCCAGTGGTATCCTACTGCTGTAACTGTATTTAAATAGCTTCAGAAAAGATCATTTTTCTTTTAGGAGTAGGTACCACTTTATTTTACTCAGCTGTAACTGCAGATATTAGAACAACTTTCGGTCTTGAAGGTATAGTAGCATGTACTCAATACACTAGAGATGCCACACTTCTGCCACACGCCCGTGCACCAAGCGACCAATAGGGATGGCGTAACGTGTGGTGTGACATCACTCCAACCACATGGATTTCAGCATTTGGTCTAGGTTAAAAGGTGAGTGTTAGGGGTATCTGGTAACAAGGCTGAGAAAGCTCCTGACAACATAGGTTAGGCCAAAAAGAAGAACACGTCCCGACAGCCAGTTTAAACAGTGACCACCTCTATGGAGACAATTCTACCTATGGAGTCTCTGACTAATAAAGGGACCAAGGACTGGTAGATATAATAGGAATGGGGGCACTATGTTACTCATTTATTGTGATCATGCCCTTTTTTGTTATAGCACCATATGTACTAATGAGGTGGTTTCTAATAGTTTTAAAATGTTTTTTAATAACTTATATCTTCTGGATATTTCTAACAGTTCATGTAACATAGTATTGGAGGTTGTATAAAGACATACATCCATCTAGTCCAACCTTTATACCCTACCATAATGTCTGTATACAGTTACATAGTAACATAGTATTGGAGGTTGTATAAAGACATACGTCCATCTAGTCCAACCTTATAACCCTACCCATAATGTCTGTTAACAGTTACATAGTAACATAGTATTGGAGGTTATATAAAGACATACATCCATCTAGTCCAACCTTTATACCCTACCCATAATGTCTGTATAACATTTCATAGTAACATGGTATTGGAGGTTGTATAAAGACATACATCCTCTAGTCCAACCTTTATACCCTACCCTAA
The DNA here is from genome assembly GCA_019447015.1 of Hymenochirus boettgeri. Classification (NCBI taxonomy): domain Eukaryota; kingdom Metazoa; phylum Chordata; class Amphibia; order Anura; family Pipidae; genus Hymenochirus; species Hymenochirus boettgeri. The sequence goes on from CM033474.1 coordinate 251,572,319, forward strand.
TGTCTGTATAACAGTTACATAGTAACATAGTATTAAGGTTGTATAAAGACATACCCATCTAGTCCCAAACTTTATACCCTACCCATAATGTCTGTATAACAGTTACATAGTAACATAGTATTGGAGTTTGTATAAAGACATACGTCCACTAGTCCAACCTTTATACCCTACCCATAGTCTGTATAACAGTTACATAGTAACATAGTATTGGAGGTTGTATAAAGACATACGTCCATCTAGTCCAACCTTTATACCCTACCCATAATGTCTGTCTAACAGTTACATAGTAACATAGTATTGGAGTTTGTATAAAGACATACGTCCATCTAGTCCAACCTTTATACCCTACCCATAATGTCTGTATAACAGTTACGTAGTAACATAGTATTGGAGGTTGTATAAAGACATACGTCCATCTAGTCCAACCTTTATACCCTACCCATAATGTCTGTATAACAGTTACGTAGTAACATAGTATGGAGGTTGTATAAAGACATACGTCCATCAAATCCAACCTTTATACCCTACCCATAATGTCTGTATAACAGTTACATAGTAACATAGTATTGGATTTTGTATAAAGACATACGTCCATCTAGTCCAACCTTTATACCCTACCCATAATGTCTGTATAACAGTACGTAGTAAACATAGCATTGGAGGTTGTATAAAGACATACGTCCATCTAGTCCACTTTATCCCCTACCCATAATGTCTGTATAACAGTTACGTAGTAACATAGTATGGGAGGTTGTATAAAGACATAGGTCCATCTAGTCCAACTTTATACCCTACCCATAATGTCTGTATAACAGTTACATAGTAACATAGTATTGGAGGTTGTATAAGACATACGTCCATCTAGTCCATCCTTTATAACCCTACCCATAATGTCTGTAAAACAGTTACGTAGTAACATAGTATTGGAGGTTGTATAAAGACATACGTCCATCTAGTCCAACCTTTATACCCTACCCATAATGTCTGTATAACAGTTACATAGTACATAGTATTGGAGGTTGTATAAAGACATAGTCCATCTAGTCCAACCTTTATACCCTACCTATAATGTCTAACAGTTACATAGTAACATAGTATTGGAGGTTGTTAAAGACATATCTCATCTAGTCCAACCTTTATACCCTACCTAATGTCTATCAGTTACATAATACATAGTATTGGGTTGTATAAACACATACGTCCATCTAGTTCCAACCTTTATACCTACCCATAATGCCTGTCTAACAGTTACATAGTAACATGTATTGGAGGTTTGTATAAGACATACGTCCATCTAGTCCAACTTTATACCCTACCCATAATGTCTGATAACAGTTACATAGTAAACATAGTATTGGAGGTTGTATAAAGACACACGTCCTCTAGTCCAACCTTTATACCCTACCCATAATGTCTGTATAACAGTTACTATAACATAGTATTGGAGGTTGTATAAAGACATATGTTCATTTAGTCCAACCTTTATACCTACCCATAATGTCTGTATAACAGTTACATAGTAACATAGTATTGGAGGTTGTATAAAGACATACGTCCCTACAAATCCAACCTTTATATCCTACCCATATGTCTGTCTAACAGTTACATTAGTTATAGTATTGAGGTTGTATAAAGACATACGTCCATCTAGTCCAACCTTTATACCCTACCCATAATGTCTGTATAACAGTTACGTAGTAACATAGTATTGGAGGTTGTAATAAGACAACGTCCATCTAGTCCAACCTTTATACCCTACCCATAATGTCTGTATAACAGTTACGTAGTAACATAGTATTGGAGGTTGTATAAGACATACGTCCATCAACCAACCTTTATACCCTACCCATAATGTCTGTATAACAGTTACATAGTAACATAGTATGGAGTTTGTATAAAGACATACGTCCATCTAGTCCAACCTTTATAACCCTACCCATAATGTCTGTATAACAGTTACGTAGTAACATAGTATTGGAGGTTGTATAAAACATACGTCCATCTAGTCCAACCATTATACCCTACCCATAATGTCTGTATAACAGTTACGTAGTAACATAGTATTGGAGGTTGTATAAGACATACGTCCATCTAGTCCAACCTTATACCCTACCCATAATGTCTGTATAACAGTTACATAGTAACATAGTATTGGAGGTTGTATAAAGACATAGGTCCATCTAGTCCAACCTTTATACCCTACCCATAATGTCTGTATAACAGTTACATAGTAACATAGTATTGGAGGTTGTTATAAAGACATACGTCCATCTAGTCCATCCTTTATACCCTACCCATAATGTCTGTATAACAGTTACGTAGTAACATAGTATTGGAGTTGTATAAAGACATACGTCCATCTAGTCCAACCTTTATACCCTACCCATAATGTCTGTATAACAGTTACATAGTACATAGTATTGGAGGTTGTATAAAGACATAGGTCCTCTAGTCCAACCTTTATACCCTACCCATAATGTCTGTATAACAGTTACATAGTAACATAGTTTGGAGGTTGTATAAAGACATACGTCCATCTAGTCCAACCTTTATACCCTACCTTTAATGTCTAACAGTTACATAGTAACAAGTATTGGAGGTTGTATAAGAACATACGTCCATCTAGTCCAACCTTTTACCCTAACCATAATGTCTATCAGTTACATAATACATAGTATTGGAGGTTGTATAACCCATACGTCCATCTATCCAACCTTTTACCTACCCATAATCCTGTCTAACAGTTACATAGTAACATAGTATTGGAGGTTGTATAAAGACATACGTCCATCTAGTCCAACCTTTATACCCTACCCATAGTCTGTATAACAGTTACATAGTAACATAGTATTGGAGGTTGTATAAAGACATACTCCATCTAGTCCAACCTTTATACCCTACCCATAATGTCTGTATAACAGTTACATAGTAACATAGTATTGGAGGTTGTATAAGACATATGTTCATTTAGTCCAACCTTATACCCTACCCTAATGTCTGTTAACAGTTACATAGTAACATAGTATTGGAGGTTGTATAAAGACATATGTCCATCTAGTCCAACCTTTATACCCTACCCATAATGTCTATCAGTTACATAATACATAGTAAATGAGGTTTGTATGACACATACGTCCATCTAGTCCAACCTTTATACCATACCCATAATTTATTAGTTACATAATACATAGTATTGGAGGTTGTATAAACACATACGTCCATCTAGTCCAGCCTTTATACCCTACCCATAATGTCTGTCTAACAGTTACATAGTAACATAGTATTGGAGGTTAAATAAGACATACATCCATCTAGTCCAACCTTTAAATACCCACCCCCCATCCCTCTCACAGTTACCAGGGAATGAGACTGTGTGGGTTTGCAAGCTCCTCCCCCATTCAAATATGTAGATGGAGCAGCTCTTCCTTGGCTAAAGGCTGATCCTTAAGCTAGGTACCACCTAGCGATTTTTCCTCCTGACCGACCGTTCATACTTTCGACCGATCAGCCAGGAGGAAGGACTGTCGGTCGCGGCAAAAGCAGCCACGTCCGATAGTCACCCCGCGACCGATCCATAGAGGACCGCACGATCAGACAGTTTTCCCCCGTCTGATCATCCTTTCGTCGCTTCGACAAACGGTCGATCGGACATGGCCACATTCGGATGCAATAATTTCCGGTCCGATCGACCGATACACTGAACTATCGGTCGATTGGACCGAAATATCTTATCGTGTGTACCCAGCTTTACTGGGTGATTGCAAGATGAGCAATTAATCAGACACACATTGGCTGACCAATGTTAAAATTCACCCTCCCTGATAATTTGCCTAGGGGGTATAAAGGCGCCCTAGAACCATTAGGGAAGTTCAGTACAATACATATACTTTTCAGAAAAAAATAGCAGTATTTTTTTCATCCCAATGACCTTAATCTTACAATTCAGAATTGTGCTGTGTATAAATAATGCAACCAAATACTGACTTCCTGTTTGTAGGGCCCCTAATAGAGACCGTTATGGTCTTGCCCTTGACCAGCGCCTGGGTTGATTCAGTGCTCAGTAGAGATCTGAGCATTTTTGACCCATCCAACAGCCAATCAGTAAAAATTACTGTTAGGAACATTGCAAGGAAGTGGTGCATTCTGGGAAGAAAAAGGACTGAAATGTCAGCTCAGTAATGTTAACAGCAGGGAACAGCAAAGTATGAAATCAAATGATTTTTCAAAATGGTAGAGTATATGAAGAATAACTAGAAGGCATTACCCAACTAACAATTTAACAAATATTGATAATTTCCACTGAACTGTCCCTTTAAATGGTTCAGTGTTTTAGATTGGCCCTGTTGTATTATTTGTCTAGGTGCCCCTAAGACAGTCTAGAACCATTGTCTATACATGGTCCAAAGTGGATTTGCCCCGGGGTTTTCCATACACGATGGACTGTTCCTGTTGGGGGTGGGACCCCATCAGTCTTCCTAGAAAGGATCCTTTTGCACACCTTAAGTACAAAGTCAAATGCTGCCCTCGACCTCAGAAATAATTTGGCTCCATTGCACAGCGCTTCAAAAGATCAAATGATTTTTGAGCAAGAGCAGCTCTTATATGGCTGATGTCTGTGACATCATCACACTATAGGCAATTGATAGGAAACCATTCCCTCCCCCAGTCCAGGTTTGTTTCCTCCCCGTGTTATTGGGAAAATGGTACAGTCTTGCTAACACGTTAAACTATGTCGTAACACATACTGAAAATATTTAACTGCGATTTAACCTGTCAAATATCCAATATAGCCCTGTCAGTAACAGATAACATCTGGTGACACCATTAATCCTTCAAATCTAGACTGTTCTCCTACCTTTCTGAGCATCAGCAGAACAAATGATTTTTAGCTCGTTTAAGCACTTTGACCCATCCCCCCATTATATCTGGTATGTTGTCCCTCCCATTTAGATTGTAGCTCTTCGGGGCAGGGATCTCATTCCTAATTTGTCAGGCTTGTTGCACTTATATCAATTTATAATTGATATATATATATTGATATATAATTTATATATTTGCTTTCTTAACGATGTATGAAATTGTATTATAATTGAATTTTATCTATCTGTTTAATGGCTTGAACTTATCCCTTGTTTGTATTTTATAATGTACAGCGCTGCGTACCCATTGGCGCTTTATAATAAAATTATACATTCATACAAAAAAAACGTGGAGGAACAGGCAAAACTGTATTTAGGCTTTAGAGATTTCTTTTACTTTAGGTCCATTTTATTAATATTGAAAAGTTTCCATTAATCAATGTAAGTATGGGATAATTATCAGAACAATAATTCATTCAGTTTAAAGAGGTAACTATAGTGTTAAAAACAAAATCTATCATCATTAAAAGTTAGTTTTATGTAATAATGCAATAAAGACATACAACCCCAACCTGACAAAGGTGCACACACCTGCCCTACTGGCTTACCCATCTATTCCTGTGGCATCCATACTTAGAGGGTACTGTAGTAAAATAAACACCAGTTCCTATTCATTGCTCTAGAAAGATTATTGAGTTTTAAAACCTGCAGCCACAGACACACAATCTAATTCAAAAATGGACCTATACTTAAACTTTCTAGATGGCATTATAAACACACTGATAAACCTATAGTGCCCAGACATCCCACCTGCCCATTCTGGGTCGAAGGTCGCGGGTGTGTGGGAGACCACCCCAAAATCGGGAGCCTCCCGGGAGGGTGGTATACCTGTGTGGCTATGGCAATCTGCGATAGGTTCCATGGGAATACATTACATCAGGGAAGTTCTGAAAAGGTTTCCAGTATTATTACACAAAACACTGCACTGTCTAGTTTCTTGCTAGGAGTTAATATTTGAAACATTGCAGGTAGTAACCCACCACAAACAATTGGCTATAGCAAGGCACAGCGGGTGATCCATAGCCATGAGACTACATATCACTCACCTCCACAGGGTGGAGAACCAGAGCCCTGAGGATGAGATTCCTCCACTACGCCCACACTGCCTGGCACACAGAATAGTTAAATACAAAAAGATGAAGAAGCCAATCAATGACTAACCCAAGGATCATAACTAGAGTTCAGCTGAGAACACTCTCACCATAGAGCCTGACACCAGGTGCTCAGTTATGTATTTATATGTAAACATTCCAAGACCGCAGCACATTTCACACCATGATTAACCCTTCAATGGGAAATACAACAAAATCAGTCTAATGGACAGCGCCACTGGGAAATCAATTTTTTGCTATTCAATTTTATTGAAGACCAGGAGGTACAGGAGCTGTGTCTTACCTCCCATTTCAGAACCAGGAACAAGGTAGGTACTTACCCAATCTCTCACTCCTCTGCCACGTCCTCTCACAGGTCCCGACAGACTTAGTACACTATGAGCAAGTGCGATCCGCATAGGATACTGGTCCGTCAGGACGTGACGGAGCAGTCAGAGATTGTTAAGTACCTTACCTTGTTCTTGGTTCCTGAACGTTTCATTGAAGAATGGGAGGTAAGACACAGCTCCTTTACCTCCTGTTCTCAATAAAACTGAATGCAAAAATGATTTCCCAGTGAAGATACCCTTTAAAAAAGGTTTGCCTATGCTAATTATGCTATTAATCTGAAACAATCAATCAATGTTGCTTTTTACTGATCCACTGCACTAGATAACGTCCTTGTTGTGCTGAAGATTAGCACTGGCAAACTTTGCACCTTTTAACTGGGTACACACACTACAGATTTCTGATCTGCAAGATCCTGTCTGTCATCTTTCAAAGATCTGCATACACACAGATAGGAGAACACTCAGACTGTGTTTTTTTTTTTTTACTCGGCCGTACAAGACTCCTCTGTAGGGAGTCTAGCGCACCAAGGGAAATTTTCCTTTCTTCCCGACCTGCCGATCACCCGACTGGAATGTTCGTTGAAAACCCGCTACACACACTAGCGATAAACCCCGATACCATCAATCCCGACGGATATCGGGGCTTTATCGCTAGTGTGTGTATCTAGTTTAAGTAATAGCCCCTGTAAATCTACCCAGCAGAGCCGTGTGTTAATGGATAACATGGCAAGTCCAAAGCAGGAGTCTATATCTTCTATAACCGCAGTGCCAATACTGTAGTTCTTTTATGTAGCAGCTCATAATGACTGCAGGCATTTGCGAGACACGCTTCATTTTCTTGGCAGGATTTTTGGCTTCCATCCTTATTCAGTTTTCTAGCTATCGGTTCAGGTTTTTCATTTATTTATTTCAATGCTGAATATTCATGTTCTTGACGTTCGCAAGCCAGGCATTTCCTGTAGCCTCGTTCTTCCAGGGTAAAATCAATTATACGGGAATCCTTCCTCAGCAAACAAGAGCACAGTTTATACACAGTCTGGCATGGTACAGAGCTGGAAGGGTTAACCAGAACAAACTAGACTGCACACACTGCAGTGTTTATATACAGAACAACTTATTGTGCAGTTAATACAATTCCGTATATTACACACGCTATAAAACATTAACCTGAAGCAGAGTCCTTTTAACGCTGCAGGGGTGTTCCTGGTTTTTTGGAACCTAAACAACTTAAATACTGCCTATAGGCAGACAGAGGGTGTCATGTGAAGTAGGCTTGGCTTGTGAAGGTGGGTGTGGTGGGCTGGCTAATACTGACTGGTAAACTGGAGGGTTGACTTAACACCGACTGGTAGAACTGGTGCTGAAATGCAGTATTGCAGAATAATATTTTTTCTTACTGCCGCCGCCTTTAAAGTGTTTCACAGAGCTCGTCCTGAGCAAATATTTCACTTTGCTTCATGGTAAGGGCATCCCTGAACACTGCCCAACTAATCCAAGAAATAGGGAACAAATCCTCACACCAGTATTCCCGAATAGTGGACTGAAACATGGAAAGTTTGTCCCTGTGGCTATGCGTCAAAAGGTTAGATATCCTGCATTACATCTTACATGCCCCTTTTTTAAAGGACAACTCTGCCCTGTGCTTGTGTGGGTTTCCTCCAGGAGCTCTGCATGGAAGATGCTAAATAAATCCACACTAAATACCGTATAAAATATATCCCCAATCTATTGCAAACCCAGGGGAGTGGACCTAATGGCTCAGACAAAGGGTAAAATGGTTGTGTTGTCTTTTAAACTCCAGCTTGCTTACAGAATATAAATGGCATCAGTGCTTTGGTCCTCCAGATATGGGAAAAGAAATAACTTTCATATCTTTCTGTGCTTTTCTGCAGTAACAACAGAGCCTTGTCTAAACAGTAAAAGGTAACAGTACAAGGAGAACAGCTCCCCTACTGTCACAGAACAGTATAGCTCTAGCATGTGTGAGTACAGTCAGTTCCAGAGTCTGAACAAGATCCATTTTTATGTTAGCCTTTAGGGCTAGGCCACACTGCTCCGTTTTCTCACACGCTAACTATTGATTGTGATCCTTAGTGCATGTCAGTGTGAATGGCCCCTTTACATGCACTGCGCTGTAATCTGTTTCAGAGCACATGCAATCACCCAGTTTTTAAACCCTGATCCCAGTATGTTTCCTTCAGCTGTTAAAGACCGAACCTGAACTCAGTCTGGTCTTTAAACAGCTGATCGTGTTGATGTTTAAAAATGACTGGTTGCTGCAGATTGTGGACTCTTCATGGAGGGAGGAGGGGGACAGGGGCCCGGCCTCCAATCTCGTGGGGGGCCCTGGGCTCCTCAGGTACGCCCCTGCAATCACCAATTTATCCTAATTGCAATTGCGCAACATTGCTTGAATTGCAGTGCGTAAACGGTGATAACATGAAACGTGCCAATGAGTGCCTGCTTTCACTCAAGTGCCATCTGTCACAGTGTGGCCACAGCCTTCATTTGTGCAAAAGTCCGAACGTGTATTTCAATCAGGGAACTGCAATGTGAGTGAAAGTTGCAAATTTCAAGACAATGGTCTACCATGGAATCATTTTAAGGATTTCTCTGTAAGATGGATGTTCTTAAAGGGCATTGTCCACCCTTTATAGAAACTTTTAATATATTATAGTCCCATGTTCCCCCCCCCAACCACTATAATTCAAGTCTCAGAAAGTCCCCTGATCTTTACTTACCTTGCCTCTCTCCTTTACCGCAATGCCCCGGCCCTCTGCTTGCACGGACCTGCAAGCAGGGGCGGGACCGGCAGCCGCGCTGTGATGGGCTGCAGTGCGCTGCCAAACTTCTCTCGGAGGGGAGACAGGAGCAGAGTCCTATATGGACTCTGCTATCCTCCTGGTGGGCAGTTTTTGGGACTTTGGGGGGACATTACAGGAGAACCATTTGGAGCTGGGATGTGAGGTAAGGATTTTATTACACTACAGAATGGCCATGTAGTGGGGGGATTATAGTTTTGGGGGTGGACATGACCTTTAACCCTGGCACTGTCTGTGTGTGGAAACCTTGTACTAGGTAATAGTTATAAAACCACAGAATGGGATGTCTGACACAGGACGGGAGGGGGGTTCAGTTGAAACACGGAGACCAACGACCCAATACAAGCCCACTATATTACCTCTGTTTCCTGTAGTATAATGGAGGGGCACCGGACAAATGGGCCCCCCTGGCCGAGAGGAAATCCTGGAGTGAACGGGACCGGTACGCCTGGGACCTGGAGGATGATGGAGCGAAAGGAGAGAAGGGGGAATGTATGAGGGAGAGCCTGGAAGAGCCCTGGATCCAAACTTCAAGCAATGTGCCTGGAGCGCTGTGAACTAGGGCATTGATCTTGGCAAAATCGCAGTAAGTGATCTGTAGTTAACCGATACGCAGGAATATAAAAAGGCCCCATAGTGAGAAATATCTTATCTATTTATATCATTCTACAGGTTTTATTTCAAAAATATCCTTATATTTGTCAGTCTCTAATGTCATAATAACAATAATACCCTCAGTGAGTCTACCCTTTTGTCCTAGGCTAATGCAAGTTATCCAGAACCACTGGAATTCAACATGCAAACAGCCCTATAGTATATAGCTGCCTGGTATAAATGTTAATAAAAACAATGAAGCTTTGCCTTAAAGCGATCGGTCAACCATAAACGTTTTAAAGGTAAACTAACAATTAATCTGTAAATGTACATATTTACAACTAAAGGAACAGAACTATAGTTTCCAAACTAAATATATCTGTTGCCATCTTGTGGCACTTTTATACTATAGGGATGTTTAGTGCTAGGAAATCTATTTAATCATATTGCAAACCCAGGGCCGCCTCGCTAATGAGGCAATGTGCAGCACAAGCAGACGCACTTTGTGTAAAGCGGCACCCTGTAGGAACGGAAAGAAGATAAACATTTTTTTTTTCCTGGAGGCCGGCGTCCGTCCGCCATACTACTGCCTAATCTATGGTGGGGGGGGGGGGTGCTACCTGACTACTGGCTCTCACACTCACTGCTGGCAGAGAATGTTGCAGCCAAATTGCCAATCGATCCATCCGACACTGGTAACAGAACCGGCAGTCAGGCAGCACAGCTTCCTGGATCAGCGCGGCGTGCGTGCGTCGGCGTGCGTGCGTCGCGTCATGACATCGGGACGTCAGCGCTGAAAGAGCGCTAGTTCAGCCCGTGCAGGACCAATACAGGCTGAAGCGCTTGTGGCCTATCAAGACTCTGAGTGTCCAGTGTCCTCATCCTGTCCAAATTCTTCTTAAGGCAGTCAAGTCTGTAAATGTCATAGGGATGGGTTCTGAACTTCTGACTTATACCCACCTCAGAGAGAGAGAATAGTGATAGTAGTAGATGATCGCATATATAGATGATGTAGTGTATCATGCTGTAGATGTAGCTCGCTTCTGATAGCTCGTGATGCGTAGATAGTGATTAGATAGACTAGAGATGTACGTGCTCGCTGATACGACTTCTGCTAGCGCTAGATTGTTAGTAGACTAGCTCGATACCGACTAGGTAGACTGTAGATACTTGATCGCTAGATAGATAGATAGATACGATACGATAGCATAGATAGATGTAGCTATAGCTAGCTAGCGAGTAGATCGACTAGCAGAGTGCCATGTTCTAGTAGAGTCGCACGAGCTCGCTAGCTTAGATAGCTGTCGCGATACGATAGCTGTGCTCGTGTCGCTGCTTGTACTCTGCTCGTCGCTGCGTAGTGACTAGCTACGCTCGTGTCGATGCCGTGTTGATCGCTACGATCGATCGATAGACTAGATAGATAGATAGATAGATAGATCGATAGACTAGATAGATAGATCGATAGATAGATAGCTAGATAGATAGATAGATAGTAGATTAGAGAATATAGATAGCGATAGATAGATAGATAGTACGCAGAGTTAGATAGATACGGATGATGAGAAGTTCATCTATCATACTATCTATCTATCTATCTATTACTCTGCTCTCTATTATCTAACTCTGCTAGCTCATCTACTCTCGTCTATCTATCTTCTACCTTTGCTATCTAATCTACTCTCTCCCTTGCATCTTCTATCTCTCTACTCTAACTTTGATCTCTATCTCATCTATCTATCTAACTTTGCTATCTATCTATCTATCTATTGCTAACTTCTATCTATCTCTCTATCTAACTTTGCTATCTATCTATCTATCTATCTAACTTTGCTATCTATCTATCTATCTACTATCTATCTATTACTTATGCTATCTATACTTATCTACTGCTATCTACTTCTATCTATCTAACTTTGCTATCTATCTATCTATCTTCTAACTTGCTATCTATCTATCTATCTAACTTTGCTATCTATCTAAACTTTGCTAATCTATCTATCTAACTTGCTATCATCTATCGGCTTGCTATCTATCTATCTAACTTTGCTATCTATCTAATCTATCTATCAGCTCTGCTATCTATCTATTCTTCTATCTATCTACTAACTTGCTATCTATCTATCTAACTTTGCTATCTATCTATCCTATCTATCTATCTATTATCTATCTATATATCTATCATAGAAGATAGATAGATAGATAGCATAGATGTTAGATAGATAGATAGATAGATCGATAGATAGATAGAAGTAGTTAGATAGATCAGATAGATAGCAAAGTTGATAGATAGATAGAAAGTTAGATAGATAGATAGATAGAAAGTTACAAAGATAGATAGATGCAAAGTTAGATAGATAGATGATAGCAAAGTAGATAGATAGATATAGCAAAGTTAGATAGATAGATAGATAGATAGATATAATAGATATGATAGATAGATAGATAGATAGATAGATAGCAAGTTAGATAGATAGCATGAGTTAGATAGATAATAGATAGATATAGATGGATAGATAGATAGATAGAGATAGATGATAGATAGATAAGAAGATAGATAGATAGATAGATGATAGATAGATAGATAGATAGATAGATGAGTGATAGCAGATAGCAAGTTGTATAGATAGATAACATATGATAGATAGACAGACAGATAGATGATAGAAGACAGATAGATGATGATTAGAGATAGATAGATAGATGATGATAGATAGACAGATGATGCTAGACGATAATATTGATAGATATGATAGACATGATAGATAGATGATCGATGATAGTATAGACATGATGATAGATAATAGATAGACAGACACCTGATAGATAGATAGATAAATAGATAGATAGATAGACAGATATAGTTAGACAGATGATAGATAGATAGATGGATGGATACATAGATAATCTTTTGGGGATACTATTCTAGAGTTTAGGTCCTTCAATGTATTGTAAATAAATGGAGGAATGCTATGTAAATAATGATTAATGACACACGTTAAATCAACGTGTAATAAAGCCCCTCCCACTTCTGGACAAGCCACACCCCCTTAATTCTAACAACACACCCTTTCCGGCGGCGAGGGGGGCAGCATTTTAGAATTTTGTGTCAGGTGGCAAAAAGTCTAGAGAGGCCCTGTGCAACTATGTATTCATGTAGCTACATGCGGCGCTATAAAGCAGCCATACAGCCCACTATTGGCCTATAATATGCTTATGTGACAAAAGTACACCTGAGATAGGGAGAAGTGTTTAGTAATGTTAGTATATATTTAATGTCTCTGAGACTCTTAGATGAATTAAAATGAAAATTGAAGTAGATAAACGTGCTGTTTTCTGCCATCTAGGAATGCACATTTCAAAGATGCGATCACAGAGTGCATTGACGAGTGGTCTTTAGTGGATCTCTGAGGCTCAAGTGCAAGACGGCCTGCTGCACTCTGGTACTTCACCTTTAATGGAGCTGAATGTGCAGGGGCCACATCTACCCATTGAAGCCATTATTTACTTAGATACAAAGGGAAGTGCAAGATTCAACCCACAATCAACATCCATCGCAATCCACAGTACCCTACACTAGATGTTCACGCATTTGTGGCCATGGGCTTAATTGAAACCTGTTGTGTGTAGAGTTTGTCAGTATCTAAAGATTATCTAAAGATAATAATTTTGCTTTATTACTCCCTGGTGTGCATTTGCCCTTGAATTATCTAATCTCTTGCCTTTCTGAGCAAGAGACACAAACCAGTAAAAGTCAATGTTATGGCTTTATAAATCGCTCCTGGTAATGTCAGGAAGGAAAGTTTTGTAAAAACTAAATAGTTTCATAGGATTTTTTATATGCAGAACAGACTTCTATTTAGTTACAGCCAAGGTACCTGTCTCTTTTAAATACCAAAATCCCGTATCTGTCCAGGTACAGTCCAATCAGATGTTTCATGTGAATAAGCCCCTTAGTGTTTCCTTGTGTGCCCTATGAATTCTGGTGTAACCTTTAATTAAATTAATTATACTTACTTAAAATATATATTTTTTTCCCTAGTTGAGGGGTGCTATGCGAAGGAATCAGTGCCGGCTGATCGATGTTTGCCGTCTGGGTGGGAACTTGTCAGACTATCCTAGAGGAGACGCCTCTACTGGCTGGAACTCAGGTCACGCATCATCATAGAAGAGCTACCAAAATAACCATGGCAACATATCGATAAAAAAACAAAAACCGTCAGGGCGATGCACCGAGAGATGTTACCCATCAAAATCCTGGCTTAAGGCCACAACAAATGATGTAACCATTATTAACGTGGCTTTAGATGGGTTTTTGCAGTAGCTGCGCACCTTTAAAAAAAAATTGCAACGCAGCAGCTGCAACTGATACAATTAAGTTTATGGTAGCACTTCTGTGTGACTTATAGCTTTAAGCTTTAGTTGGTGTTATAATAAGGCAAAAGTAAGATAGAATCACAGTACACCAAGTAGCTGCTATGAACTTTATTGCATCGAGGGAGGAATAGTGTCTATTGGTGCATATCCCCCCCAATGTTTATTGGTGCTACCTCTTGTAGGCCTTAAACAAAGCATTGAAACAATGTGTGTGTACACTGATTATTATGTGCTTATAAGGAAAGTACAAAATAAGGATATAAATGGAAGACACCTCTTGTTTGTAAGAACCCTTCCGCCATATAGGCTTATCTGGGCTGGCATACCACAATTAATTAGACCTTACTGCAGCCAGGGAATGCTGGGAGTTTTATTTTCAACACATCTGCTACTTAGACATCCATGAATTAGGCAAGGAAAGTTTGATTGTTTTTAATCGTGTTTAGAACTGATCATTTGTACGCGACATTATGTCATTATATCATCGACCGTACAATGATGGACTTGTCAATTGTATAAATGATCAAAAATACAGTTACATTTGTTACGTTCCAATAAAAATGCAAGATCGACATCATCCGCCGCTTTTAATACATTTCAGTAGCGTTAGTGCAATATCGATCTTACAATGCATGGAGTACACATAATGTATGGGCACAATGGCAACTAATGTCAACCATACCTAAATAATGCCGTAGTTTACATCTAAGTAATGTATGACCAGCATTTACTAAACCTCCTTTATGTAAACAAGGTCTACTGCGCTTAGAGGATACACAGGGAGTAAACAAGTCTTTCTGCCCATAATCACATATTTCCCCATTACTTCATGGTCTAATTTAAAAATCCTCATTATTAGAAAGGAATTTAAATCCTCTGTATTAAGGATGCAGAAGGCCAAGTACAGAAGATCCAAGTTTGCTGGACAACTAGAAACTAAGCCTGGGTTTTGAGGAATTTTGTTAATTAAGAACTATTTCATGTTGCTCAGATATAACACACCAGGTATGTTTAGGATATTCAGTATGTGTCCCATGTTGTACATTTTTTTTATAATAAATTCTGAAACATAGCTGGAATTCTTCTTATTTGTGCAGCATTTAATGTTTAGGGCACAAGGTGAAAAACAAAACTGGGAAGTTATATTTGTTACAATAGGAAAGTCGGCCACCAAATGAAAGATTGATGATAATCACCCTCCAATCCTAAAACTGCAATAGTTAAAAAGTTGAGAGATGTAAGACTAACCTTAAATGCTGCAGATTTTCTGTTCCTCCTCTCTTTCTGCTACTGCTAAGTAGCGGTCAGTCATGGGATTTGACAGTTGACATCATCACAGCCATGACTAATGCTCATCTCTCTTTAGGAGAGCTTGAAGAAGCAGAAACCTTTGTGAGGCAGGGGGAAAAGAACATTTCACTGGCATGCGGTTAATTGCTACATCTGTCAGCTTTCTAGTGATTTACCTATATATACGATTTTCATTTGTGGGGTAAATGAATTAATTGAATTCAACTAAAATTGATAACAAAATTCCTATTATTAAGGATTCACCGGTAACATCACACCAAACACTGTGCACTATTAATGAATGGCACGGTTCACACTATTGAGCTGCGATTTGTGCATGCATGCAGCATAATGGTACATAACACACAAAATCCCAATGCTTGCTGATGCACAAAAAAAAAAAAAAAAAAAACGCCATACATGACTTAGCCTAACATTTACAATTTTGCCAACGAAAGATACCAATTGTTAAAATCAGTAAACGTAAAGGTACTTTAAGGCCATGTTCATAAAAAAAAACTGTGGGATCAGAACTTTCCAATACTACGGACCCCTTAGGAGTTATATTATAAAAGTGTGGGTATCTCTATTTTGCGATACGGTGCCTTTAACTAGGCTGAATTTTAAGGTGCGCGCCGTAAAATACAGATATTATGTGGAATCACGTATACAATACCAGAGGCAGTAGTGTACAGCCAAGGATCATAAAGTTCATGATCGTTCTTACAATAAACTGCAAACCACGGGTTATTAAATTGCGCCCTAAAACGTGAGAAAGGGGTAACATTTTTGGAATGTAGTCTTCCCTTTTACCCTTTTTTTTTAAAGACAACAATAAAAAAACAACTACATCACCCCCATTCATGTCCACACTTCCAGCTGCTGAAATCGCTTACTCAATT
The DNA here is from genome assembly GCA_019447015.1 of Hymenochirus boettgeri. Classification (NCBI taxonomy): domain Eukaryota; kingdom Metazoa; phylum Chordata; class Amphibia; order Anura; family Pipidae; genus Hymenochirus; species Hymenochirus boettgeri. The sequence continues at coordinate 251,588,664 of CM033474.1, forward strand.
TACAACAGTGCTTCTCTCCTCCTTAGATATCACACTGCCAAGAAGAGAGCTAAAAGCCCGCCTCCTAGCTGGCCCAGGGCCGAGGTTAACACAGCACTTGTCATTGGCTGGTGGAAATGTCTGTTTCGACCTCTCTCCTCCTCTACCAGTTGCTAGGATACAGCCTACATAATCTAGCTGATCTAGGGGTGGGTTGAGGAGTATTTTCTCGCTTGCTAGCTTTGAGTGATAGACGCAGACAGAATTGTTACGCCCCCTTCACAACATGGCGAATTGAAGGAAAGAGAGGCTCGAAATTAGGGGGAAAGGTATGGGAGGGCTGCATACCGTTAGCTCATTTTAAAGCATTTAAAAAAAAAAATGCATGAGGCATACAGTTATCCTTTAAGACAAACTGTTGTAAGTACAAAACATTCAAGCAAGGAAATAAAAAAAAAAAAGGATTTTAAGGCCCCGCTCCATTTTTATTCCTGTTCTATCCTCCTGTGATTCTAGGCATATTTATAAACGATACCTGGACTATAATGCTGTTTATTTTACATTGCCACCTAGAATTAGCATCATGACATGTTAATACCGTAACAGGTATTGTAAGTCCCTCTCTACTGTATGGACTGAAATTGACTTCAAGTCTCAAGGTGGTCATACATTACGATGATTTGTCACACAATAGATTATTTTCTGCAATCTGAAGATTTCTTTATAATTCCATCCTTTAATAGAAACTAAAAGAAAATAAATAAAATTTTCCCAACATCTATTACCAGGAAGAAACAATAAAATACCCAAAAATAATAAATAAACCAGAAATCTCTTTCCGTGTGATACAATAACAAGTCAGTCTCCTCTGGAACATTCCCAATCTCTCGTCCCTATTATCCACACGTCAATTGTAGTAATCAACAATATTGGGAAGAAACATCAATGTCCTTAGTTCCGACTTCCCTTTAACCCTTGTGCTTGGTAAAGTCTAAGCAAGAAGTAGACACATTTTTCATAAACAACAATGTGATGCAGCAAGCGGGAGTCACACGGAGAACATTAGGAACGATCCCTTTATAAATCCACGGACACCTTCTTTCCTGGAAAATAAACAACAACACCATGGATAAAACCCTGATGTAAAGAAAGTCAACCCCCTGTTAACATTATCTGACAGTACAACAAATGGGAAAAAATCTAGAAGTAAAATCTTTGGAAAGCTGCATGCGATTTATGTTTTTACTCTCACTGTTTTTAAGGTCAACTTATATAACCTACCCAAATTTATTTTTTGTTTTACTACCTACCAAAATTGCTTATAAAGTACTTACAGACCACAATCCCTCACCGCGGCTGTCTCCTATCCTCCTAAGAGAGTAGTCAGCTTCCAGGTAATGGATGTCGGTGACAATGCCTAATGGCAGTTCCCTGTGATGCCCGCGCTGCTGCTATGTGAGCCTGAAACCAGCTAGCAACAGCAGCACAGGAGGAGTGACTATGCCAGAGAGGGAAAGAGGTCTGCGTAGTAACTTTAGAAACATATTTAGAAAGTATCATGAAAAATACATATGGAGGGGCTTGCGCTTTATAAAGATTTTTGTTGAGGATGGACTTTATATGTTCAGCAATAGAGAAAGACAGAAAAATAAAAATAAGATAACATGTTCATTGATATTGTTTATTAATCTAGACTAAGAAATATAAGAATAAGAAATATCAGACAAGCAAGAAAATATTCCTACAGCACAGTTAATAAAGTTGTTTGAGCCGTTTCCCAGAAAGATGAATATTGTTTGTAGAGTGTAACAATGTCGACTGCATTTCTAAAGGGGAAAATATTAAACAGAAACTAAAATTCAAAAGCTGTTATGAAGCTCAGTAAGTTAAAGGGTATGTCCACACATAAAATTCTTTTGTGTAGGACACCCTAGCTCACCCCCAACCACCGATTTAACATACTCCACCAATCACATACTAGCAGCCCTGTCCATTACACATACTCCACCAATCACATACTAGCAGCCCTGTCCATTACATACTCTACTCCACCACAATCACATACTAGCAGAGCCCGTCCATTACCATAACTCCACCAATCACATACCAGCAGCCCTGTCCATTACTCGTACTCCACCAATCACATACTAGAAGCCCTGTCCAATACTCATACTCCACCAATCACATACTAGCAGCCCTGTCCATTAAGCATCTTCTACACCAACCACATACTAGCAGCCATGTCTAATACTCATACTCCACCAATCACTACTACATAGCACCATGTCCAATAAACATACTCCCACCAATCACATACTAGCAGCCCTGTCCATTAAGCAGTCTTCTCCACCAATCACATACTAGCAGCCATGTCCATTACACTACTCCACCAATCACATACTACACATTCTCCATTACACATACTCCACCAATCACATACTAGCAGCCCTGTCCATTACACATACCCACCAATCACATACTAGCAGCCCTGTCCATTACACATCTCCACCACAATCACTACTAAGCAGCCCTGTCCAAAACTCATACTCCACCATTCACATACAGCAGCCCTGTCCAATACTCATACCCCCCAATCACATACTAGCAGCCCTATCCATTACTCATACTCCCACATCACATACTACGCCCTGTCCATTACACATACTCCACCAATCACATACTAGCAGCCCTGTCCATTACCTCCTCCACCAATCACATACTAGCAGTCCTGTCCATACTCCTACTCCACATCACATACTACAGCCCTGTCCTTTCTCATACTCCACCAATCACATACTAGCAGTCCTGTCCATTACTCATACTCCACCAATCACTACTAGCAGCCCTGTCCATTACTCTTACCCACCAATCACATACTAGCAGCCCTGTCCAATACTCGTACTCCACCAATCACATACTAGCACCCTGTCCATTAAGCAGTCTCTACAACCAATCACATCATAGCAGCCATGTCCAATACTCATACTCCACCAATCACATACTAGCAGCCATGTCCAATAAACATACTCCACCAATCACATACTAGCAGCCCTGTCCTATAAGCAGTCTTCTCCACCAATCACATACTAGCAGCCCTGTCTATTACTCATACTCCACCAATCAAATACTGCAGCCCTGTCCAATACTCATACTCAATCAATCACATACTGGCACCCCTATCCATTACTCATCCTCCACCAATCACATACTGGCAGTCCGTACATTAAGCACCTTCTCCACCAATCACATACTAGCAGCCCTGTCCATTACTCTCATCCTCCACCAATCACATACTGGCAGCCCTGTCCATTAAGCAATCTTCTCCAGCAATCACATACTACAGACCCTGTCCATTACTCAGTCATCCTCCACCAATCCACTACTAACAGCTCTGTCCAATACTCATACTCCACCAATCACATACTAGCCAGCCCTGTCCGTTACTCATACTCCACCAATCCATACTGGTAGCCCTGTCCATTTCTCATACTCCACCAATCACATACTAGCAGTCCTGTCCAATACACATACTCCACCAATCACATACTAGCAGCCCTGTCCATTAATCATACTCCACCAATCACATACTAGCAGCCCTGTCCATTACACATACTCCACCATACTGGAAGTGGTCCTGTAGAATTAAATTGAACATTTCTTTTGGTTTTTATTTTGGTTTTGTCTACCACATTAAAGCAGCCCCATTAGCAATGGAACCAACCACACAAATAATTACAAGTTCCACATTATCTGCCTGCCTGTGTTTTACATGCCAAGTTTAAACCGTAACACGCGGTGTCAATGTTCCTGCCAATGCTGTAGCTTGGTTTTCCCTCCTTTGCAAAGCCTTATTCTCTCTCCCTGCAGTACAGGAAGCGTATATATACAGTATATATGGTGAAAGTGAATTACATCCTTTGCCCAAACATTGGTTCAATCTATTCACAGCCCTGCAAGGGGGAGTTCCCTGCACCTGCGCATTGTCCCTCTGGTTCTCAGTCCCTTTGATATGTTCCTTGTCCTTTAACTACTTAAAATAACTACATTTTTATATCCATAATCTGAAAGCATCCCCCAATAACACCACTAAACTGTACAGTAAATTCCCACCCCAGTAAATGGCATTAAAGCACTGTAAATGTAATCCCCGAAGAACTGGATAAGACATGTGTTTAAGTGGACTGTCTGGCCACACATCCTGAATTAAATCACATGGTCCCCTGTCTATATGGACTGCAACAGGATTGGCTAGATAATACTAGTGGGCGTGACCTGCCGTAACAAGTTCCTATGGTATCTTTGATGGGCATGTGCAAAGAACACAATAGTCAGTGACCACACTGAATAAAAACCCCATGTTAGAAAGGTAATTCCAAAACCAATATTAAAATAAGAGTTGCAGACATCCCATCTTACCAGTATTTATATTGACTGGCTAGACCGGGGGCAACAGAGCTCGTCTTCAACATGCACTTCAGCCCTGAGGCAACCAGCTAAGCTCCTGATACCGTACTATATTTCTATATTATACACCTTAATGAACTTACAGTGAATTTTACAAATCCTCCTGATTATAGGGATTATAAAGCATACAAACCCAAATCCTATTTGCTAATACACCATTGTACAACCTAAAGATAAGATCAGAGTACGGCAAGCAATCTGCCTTTCACGACTGCTGAGACAAGCAGGAGGCATCTCTTTAACCTACTGTTTAAAGGGGAATTTCAGTGCAAATACATATTTTATACATATATAAAAGCAGTATTTTTCCATCCTAATGAACTTAACCTGCCCATTCAGCATTTTGTCTGTGTATAAATAAATGCAACTCAATACTGACTTCCTGTTTGCAGGACCCCTAATAGAGACCGTTATGGTCTTGCCCTTGACCCAGTGCCTGGGTTGATTAGTTGCTCAGTAGAGATCTGAGCATGTTTGCCCATCCAACAGCCAATCAGTAGAAATTACTGTAAGGAACATTCCATGTTGTGTGCATTCTGGGAAGAAGAGGACCGTTACAGAACCTGAAATGTCACTCACTAATTTTAACAGCAGAGAATAGCAAGGGTATAAATCAAACTTTTCAGAATGGAGAATAAGAGAATATGTAGAATAACTAGGTATGTGTAAATAAACTAAGAATTTTAAAAATAATGATATTTTCCACTGAACTTTCCCTTTACCATTGTGTATAAATTCAATTGATCAGAGAATGTCCTGTGTGTTGTTATGAATCCACTGCATGTGACATAAGCTTTAGGTGGTACCTCATTGTATTCTTGGCCAATCTCCCTCTGTTGTATATAGAGAGCAATATTTGCAGGGGGCCCAAATCCCCAACCTTCTTGCTTTCCCACAAGCCATACATACCGCTTTCAGCTGTAACGGGGGAGTGGTCTCCAGCTGGAGAAGAGGACATAGACCAGCTGGAAAAAAGGAAGATTTAAAGGGGGGATCCCGAGGTCTGCCATCCACAGAGGAAAAGACACGGAGACATGAGGGGAGGAGCAAAGGTTTTATTGGATAAACAGGCCTGTCATTCAACTATTGGAATTAACCCATTTCCCTAGAATTACACTAAGGAATTCACTACCACTGCAGGATGAGGACCAGGAACAAACGAAAAGGAAGTGGGGACCATCCCTTTTTCTCAGGGGCCTAGTGATTGGTAGTTACACCATTGAGTGATCAGGTGACCACATGTGGTTAAGGAAATAATGACTGGTGGAAATTTTCTGGCCAAATTGACCAATCACACAGCTGACAGCAATAGTCCAATGGGATTTGCCAGTCATTGGCTATGTGTGTTCCCAGTTTAAAGGGCATGTCCCCCCCCCCAAACTAAAAATTCACCAACTACTGCGCCCACTGTACAATTTAAAAAAAAACTTACTTCCATGTTTCCTTGTGGTTCTCCTGTAATGGCTCTTCCAGGAAATTGTAGGGTAGAGTTTCTTCCTGTCCAAAAGGCTCTGCCTCTGTTGTGTCCCCGAATTGCATTTAGCAGTTACAGTGAAGCCCTTAAATTATTTGCTTTCACCGCATGTCTAGTCCCAAGCATGCCCAGTGGTATCCTACTGCTGTAACTGTATTTAAATAGCTTCAGAAAAGATCATTTTTCTTTTAGGAGTAGGTACCACTTTATTTTACTCAGCTGTAACTGCAGATATTAGAACAACTTTCGGTCTTGAAGGTATAGTAGCATGTACTCAATACACTAGAGATGCCACACTTCTGCCACACGCCCGTGCACCAAGCGACCAATAGGGATGGCGTAACGTGTGGTGTGACATCACTCCAACCACATGGATTTCAGCATTTGGTCTAGGTTAAAAGGTGAGTGTTAGGGGTATCTGGTAACAAGGCTGAGAAAGCTCCTGACAACATAGGTTAGGCCAAAAAGAAGAACACGTCCCGACAGCCAGTTTAAACAGTGACCACCTCTATGGAGACAATTCTACCTATGGAGTCTCTGACTAATAAAGGGACCAAGGACTGGTAGATATAATAGGAATGGGGGCACTATGTTACTCATTTATTGTGATCATGCCCTTTTTTGTTATAGCACCATATGTACTAATGAGGTGGTTTCTAATAGTTTTAAAATGTTTTTTAATAACTTATATCTTCTGGATATTTCTAACAGTTCATGTAACATAGTATTGGAGGTTGTATAAAGACATACATCCATCTAGTCCAACCTTTATACCCTACCATAATGTCTGTATACAGTTACATAGTAACATAGTATTGGAGGTTGTATAAAGACATACGTCCATCTAGTCCAACCTTTAACCCTACCCATAATGTCTGTTAACAGTTACATAGTAACATAGTATTGGAGGTTATATAAAGACATACATCCATCTAGTCCAACCTTTATACCCTACCCATAATGTCTGTATAACATTACATAGTAACATGGTATTGGAGGTTGTATAAAGACATACATCCTCTAGTCCAACCTTTATACCCTACCCTAATGTCTGTATAACAGTTACATAGTAACATAGTATTAAGGTTGTATAAAGACATACCCATCTAGTCCCAAACTTTATACCCTACCCATAATGTCTGTATAACAGTTACATAGTAACATAGTATTGGAGTTTGTATAAAGACATACGTCCACTAGTCCAACCTTTATACCCTACCCATAGTCTGTATAACAGTTACATAGTAACATAGTATTGGAGGTTGTATAAAGACATACGTCCATCTAGTCCAACCTTTATACCCTACCCATAATGTCTGTCTAACAGTTACATAGTAACATAGTATTGGAGTTTGTATAAAGACATACGTCCATCTAGTCCAACCTTTATACCCTACCCATAATGTCTGTATAACAGTTACGTAGTAACATAGTATTGGAGGTTGTATAAAGACATACGTCCATCTAGTCCAACCTTTATACCCTACCCATAATGTCTGTATAACAGTTACGTAGTAACATAGTATGGAGGTTGTATAAAGACATACGTCCATCAAATCCAACCTTTATACCCTACCCATAATGTCTGTATAACAGTTACATAGTAACATAGTATTGGATTTTGTATAAAGACATACGTCCATCTAGTCCAACCTTTATACCCTACCCATAATGTCTGTATAACAGTACGTAGTAAACATAGCATTGGAGGTTGTATAAAGACATACGTCCATCTAGTCCACTTTATCCCCTACCCATAATGTCTGTATAACAGTTACGTAGTAACATAGTATGGGAGGTTGTATAAAGACATAGGTCCATCTAGTCCAACTTTATACCCTACCCATAATGTCTGTATAACAGTTACATAGTAACATAGTATTGGAGGTTGTATAAGACATACGTCCATCTAGTCCACCTTTATACCCTACCCATAATGTCTGTAAAACAGTTACGTAGTAACATAGTATTGGAGGTTGTATAAAGACATACGTCCATCTAGTCCAACCTTTATACCCTACCCATAATGTCTGTATAACAGTTACATAGTACATAGTATTGGAGGTTGTATAAAGACATAGTCCATCTAGTCCAACCTTTATACCCTACCTATAATGTCTAACAGTTACATAGTAACATAGTATTGGAGGTTGTTAAAGACATATCTCATCTAGTCCAACCTTTATACCCTACCCTAATGTCTATCAGTTACATAATACATAGTATTGGGTTGTATAAACACATACGTCCATCTATTCCAACCTTTATACCTACCCATAATGCCTGTCTAACAGTTACATAGTAACATGTATTGGAGGTTTGTATAAGACATACGTCCATCTAGTCCAACTTTATACCCTACCCATAATGTCTGATAACAGTTACATAGTAAACATAGTATTGGAGGTTGTATAAAGACACACGTCCTCTAGTCCAACCTTTATACCCTACCCATAATGTCTGTATAACAGTTACTATAACATAGTATTGGAGGTTGTATAAAGACATATGTTCATTTAGTCCAACCTTTATACCTACCCATAATGTCTGTATAACAGTTACATAGTAACATAGTATTGGAGGTTGTATAAAGACATACGTCCCTACAAATCCAACCTTTATATCCTACCCATATGTCTGTCTAACAGTTACATAGTTATAGTATTGAGGTTGTATAAAGACATACGTCCATCTAGTCCAACCTTTATACCCTACCCATAATGTCTGTATAACAGTTACGTAGTAACATAGTATTGGAGGTTGTAATAAGACAACGTCCATCTAGTCCAACCTTTATACCTACCCATAATGTCTGTATAACAGTTACGTAGTAACATAGTATTGGAGGTTGTATAAGACATACGTCCATCAACCAACCTTTATACCCTACCCATAATGTCTGTATAACAGTTACATAGTAACATAGTATGGAGTTTGTATAAAGACATACGTCCATCTAGTCCAACCTTTATAACCCTACCCATAATGTCTGTATAACAGTTACGTAGTAACATAGTATTGGAGGTTGTATAAAACATACGTCCATCTAGTCCAACCATTATACCCTACCCATAATGTCTGTATAACAGTTACGTAGTAACATAGTATTGGAGGTTGTATAAGACATACGTCCATCTAGTCCAACCTTATACCCTACCCATAATGTCTGTATAACAGTTACATAGTAACATAGTATTGGAGGTTGTATAAAGACATAGGTCCATCTAGTCCAACCTTTATACCCTACCCATAATGTCTGTATAACAGTTACATAGTAACATAGTATTGGAGGTTGTTATAAAGACATACGTCCATCTAGTCCATCCTTTATACCCTACCCATAATGTCTGTATAACAGTTACGTAGTAACATAGTATTGGAGTTGTATAAAGACATACGTCCATCTAGTCCAACCTTTATACCCTACCCATAATGTCTGTATAACAGTTACATAGTACATAGTATTGGAGGTTGTATAAAGACATAGGTCCTCTAGTCCAACCTTTATACCCTACCCATAATGTCTGTATAACAGTTACATAGTAACATAGTTTGGAGGTTGTATAAAGACATACGTCCATCTAGTCCAACCTTTATACCCTACCTTAATGTCTAACAGTTACATAGTAACAAGTATTGGAGGTTGTATAAGAACATACGTCCATCTAGTCCAACCTTTTAACCCTAACCATAATGTCTATCAGTTACATAATAATAGTATTGGAGGTTGTATAACACATACGTCCATCTATCCAACCTTTTACCTACCCATAATGCCTGTCTAACAGTTACATAGTAACATAGTATTGGAGGTTGTATAAAGACATACGTCCATCTAGTCCAACCTTTATACCCTACCCATAGTCTGTATAACAGTTTACATAGTAACATAGTATTGGAGGTTGTATAAAGACATACTCCATCTAGTCCAACCTTTATACCCTACCCATAATGTCTGTGATAACAGTTACATAGTAACATAGTATTGGAGGTTGTATAAGACATATGTTCATTTAGTCCAACCTTATACCCTACCCTAATGTCTGTTAACAGTTACATAGTAACATAGTATTGAGGTTGTATAAAGACATATGTCCATCTAGTCCAACCTTTATACCCTACCCATAATGTCTATCAGTTACATAATACATAGTAAATGAGGTTTGTATGACACATACGTCCATCTAGTCCAACCTTTATACCATACCCATAATTCTATTAGTTACATAATACATAGTATTGGAGGTTGTATAAACACATACGTCCATCTAGTCCAGCCTTTATACCCTACCCATAATGTCTGTCTAACAGTTACATAGTAACATAGTATTGGAGGTTAAATAAGACATACATCCATCTAGTCCAACCTTTAAATACCCACCCCCCATCCCTCTCACAGTTACCAGGGAATGAGACTGTGTGGGTTTGCAAGCTCCTCCCCCATTCAAATATGTAGATGGAGCAGCTCTTCCTTGGCTAAAGGCTGATCCTTAAGCTAGGTACCACCTAGCGATTTTTCCTCCTGACCGACCGTTCATACTTTCGACCGATCAGCCAGGAGGAAGGACTGTCGGTCGCGGCAAAAGCAGCCACGTCCGATAGTCACCCCGCGACCGATCCATAGAGGACCGCACGATCAGACAGTTTTCCCCCGTCTGATCATCCTTTCGTCGCTTCGACAAACGGTCGATCGGACATGGCCACATTCGGATGCAATAATTTCCGGTCCGATCGACCGATACACTGAACTATCGGTCGATTGGACCGAAATATCTTATCGTGTGTACCCAGCTTTACTGGGTGATTGCAAGATGAGCAATTAATCAGACACACATTGGCTGACCAATGTTAAAATTACACCCTCCCTGATAATTTGCCTAGGGGGTATAAAGGCGCCCTAGAACCATTAGGGAAGTTCAGTACAATACATATACTTTTCAGAAAAAAATAGCAGTATTTTTTTCATCCCAATGACCTTAATCTTACAATTCAGAATTGTGCTGTGTATAAATAATGCAACCAAATACTGACTTCCTGTTTGTAGGGCCCCTAATAGAGACCGTTATGGTCTTGCCCTTGACCAGCGCCTGGGTTGATTCAGTGCTCAGTAGAGATCTGAGCATTTTTGACCCATCCAACAGCCAATCAGTAAAAATTACTGTTAGGAACATTGCAAGGAAGTGGTGCATTCTGGGAAGAAAAAGGACTGAAATGTCAGCTCAGTAATGTTAACAGCAGGGAACAGCAAAGTATGAAATCAAATGATTTTTCAAAATGGTAGAGTATATGAAGAATAACTAGAAGGCATTACCCAACTAACAATTTAACAAATATTGATAATTTCCACTGAACTGTCCCTTTAAATGGTTCAGTGTTTTAGATTGGCCCTGTTGTATTATTTGTCTAGGTGCCCCTAAGACAGTCTAGAACCATTGTCTATACATGGTCCAAAGTGGATTTGCCCCCGGGGTTTTCCATACACGATGGACTGTTCCTGTTGGGGGTGGGACCCCATCAGTCTTCCTAGAAAGGATCCTTTTGCACACCTTAAGTACAAAGTCAAATGCTGCCCTCGACCTCAAGAAATAATTTGGCTCCATTGCACACCTTCAAAAGATCAAATGATTTTTGAGCAAGAGCAGCTCTTATATGGCTGATGTCTGTGACATCATCACACTATAGGCAATTGATAGGAAACCATTCCCCTCCCCCAGTCCAGGTTTGTTTTCCTCCCCGTGTTATTGGGAAATGGTACAGTCTTGCTACAGTTAAACTATGCGTAACACATACTGAAAATATTTATACTGCGATTTAACCTGTCAAATATCCAATATAGCCCTGTCAGTAACAGATAACATCTGGTGACACCATTAATCCTTCAAATCTAGACTGTTCTCCTACCTTTCTGAGCATCAGCAGAACAAATGATTTTTAGCTCGTTTAAGCACTTTGACCCATCCCCCCATTATATCTGGTATGTTGTCCCTCCCATTTAGATTGTAGCTCTTCGGGGCAGGGATCTCATTCCTAATTTGTCAGGCTTGTTGCACTTATATCAATTTATAATTGATATATATATATTGATATATAATTTATATATTTGCTTTCTTAACCGATGTATGAAATTGTATTATAATTGAATTTTATCTATCTGTTTAATGGCTTGAACTTATCCCTTGTTTGTATTTTATAATGTACAGCGCTGCGTACCCATTGGCGCTTTATAATAAAATTATACATTCATACAAAAAAAACGTGGAGGAACAGGCAAAACTGTATTTAGGCTTTAGAGATTTCTTTTACTTTAGGTCCATTTTATTAATATTGAAAAGTTTCCATTAATCAATGTAAGTATGGGATAATTATCAGAACAATAATTCATTCAGTTTAAAGAGGTAACTATAGTGTTAAAAACAAAATCTATCATCATTAAAAGTTAGTTTTATGTAATAATGCAATAAAGACATACAACCCCAACCTGACAAAGGTGCACACACCTGCCCTACTGGCTTACCCATCTATTCCTGTGGCATCCATACTTAGAGGGTACTGTAGTAAAATAAACACCAGTTCCTATTCATTGCTCTAGAAAGATTATTGAGTTTTAAACCTGCAGCACAGACCACAAATCTAATTCAAAAATGGACCTATACTTAAACTTTCTAGATGGCATTATAAACACACTGATAAACCTATAGTGCCCAGACATCCCACCTGCCCATTCTGGGTCGAAGGTCGCGGGTGTGTGGGAGACCACCCCAAAATCGGGAGCCTCCCGGGAGTGGGGTATACCTGTGTGGCTATGGCAATCTGCGATAGGTTCCATGGGAATACATTACATCAGGGAGTTCTGAAAAGGTTTCCAGTATTATTACACAAAACACTGCACTGTCTAGTTTCTTGCTAGGAGTTAATATTTGAAACATTCAGGTAGTAACCCACCACAAACATATTGCTATAGCAAGGCACAGCGGGTGATCCATAGCCAGAGACTACATATCACTCACCTCCACAGGGTGGAGAACCAGAGCCCTGAGGATGAGATTCCTCCACTACGCCCACACTGCCTGGCACACAGAATAGTTAAATACAAAAAGATGAAGAAGCCAATCAATGACTAACCCAAGGATCATAACTAGAGTTCAGCTGAGAACACTCTCACCATAGAGCCTGACACCAGGTGCTCAGTTATGTATTTATATTGTAAACATTCCAAGACCGCAGCACATTTCACACCATGATTAACCTTCAATGGGAAATACAACAAAATCAGTCTAATGACAGCGCCACTGGGAAATCAATTTTTGCTATTCAATTTTATTGAAGACCAGAGGTACAGGAGCTGTGTCTTACCTCCCATTTCAGAACCAGGAACAAGGTAGGTACTTACCCAATCTCTCACTCCTCTGCCACGTCCTCTCACAGGTCCCCGACAGACTTAGTACACTATGAGCAAGTCGATCCGCATAGGATACTGGTCCGTCAGGACGTGACGGAGCAGTCAGAGATTGTTAAGTACCTTACCTTGTTCTTGGTTCCTGAACGTTTCATTGAAGAATGGAGGTAAGACACAGCTCCTTTACCTCCTGTTCTCAATAAAACTGAATGCAAAAATGATTTTCCCAGTGAAGATACCCTTTAAAAAAGGTTTGCCTATGCTAATTATGCTATTAATCTGAAACAATCAATCAATGTTGCTTTTTACTGATCCACTGCACTAGATAACGTCCTATGGTTGTGCTGAAGATTAGCACTGGCAAACTTTTGCACCTTTTAACTGGGTACACACACTACAGATTTCTGATCTGCAAGATCCTGTCTGTCATCTTTCAAAATCTGCATACACACAGATAGGAGAACACCAAGACTGTGTTTTTTTTTTTTACTCGGCCGTACAAGACTCCTCTGTAGGGAGTCTAGCGCACCAAGGGAAATTTTCCTTTCTTCCCGACATGCCGATCACCCGACTGGAATGTTCGTGAAAACCCGCTACACACACTAGCGATAAACCCCGATACCATCAATCCGACGGATATCGGGGCTTTATCGCTAGTGTGTGTATCTAGTTTAAGTAATAGCCCCTGTAAATCTACCCAGCAGAGCCGTGTGTTAATGGATAACATGGCAAGTCCAAAGCAGGAGTCTATATCTTCTATAACCGCAGTGCCAATACTGTATGTTCTTTTATGTAGCAGCTCATAATGACTGCAGGCATTTGCGAGACACGCTTCATTTTCTTGGCAGGATTTTTGGCTTCCATCCTTATTCAGTTTTCTAGCTATCGGTTCAGGTTTTTCATTTATTTATTTCAATGCTGAATATTCATGTTCTTGACGTTCGCAAGCCAGGCATTTCCTGTAGCCTCGTTCTTCCAGGGTAAAATCAATTATACGGGAATCCTTCCTCAGCAAACAAGAGCACAGTTTATACACAGTCTGGCATGGTACAGAGCTGGAAGGGTTAACCAGAACAAACTAGACTGCACACACTGCAGTGTTTATATACAGAACAACTTATTGTGCAGTTAATACAATTCCGTATATTACACACGCTATAAAACATTAACCTGAAGCAGAGTCCTTTTAACGCTCAGGGGTGTTCCTGGTTTTTTGGAACCTAAACAACTTAAATACTGCCTATAGGCAGACAGAGGGTGTCATGTGAAGTAGGCTTGGCTTGTGAAGGTGGGTGTGGTGGGCTGGCTAATACTGACTGGTAAACTGGAGGGTTGACTTAACACCGACTGGTAGAACTGGTGCTGAAATGCAGTATTGCAGAATAATATTTTTTCTTACTGCCGCCGCCTTTAAAGTGTTTCACAGAGGCTCGTCCTGAGCAAATATTTCACTTTGCTTCATGGTAAGGGCATCCCTGAACACTGCCCAACTAATCCAAGAAATAGGGAACAAATCCTCACACCAGTATTCCCGAATAGTGGACTGAAACATGGAAAGTTTGTCCCTGTGGCTATGCGTCAAAAGGTTAGATATCCTGCATTACATCTTACATGCCCCTTTTTTAAAGGACAACTCTGCCCTGTGCTTGTGTGGGTTTCCTCCAGGAGCTCTGCATGGAAGATGCTAAATAAATCCACACTAAATACCGTATAAAATATATCCCCAATCTATTGCAAACCCAGGGGAGTGGACCTAATGGCTCAGACAAAGGGTAAAATGGTTGTGTTGTCTTTTAAACTCCAGCTTGCTTACAGAATATAAATGGCATCAGTGCTTTGGTCCTCCAGATATGGGAAAAGAAATAACTTTCATATCTTTCTGTGCTTTTCTGCAGTAACAACAGAGCCTTGTCTAAACAGTAAAAGGTAACAGTACAAGGAGAACAGCTCCCCTACTGCACAGAACAGTATAGCTCTAGCATGTGTGAGTACAGTCAGTTCCAGAGTCTGAACAAGATCCATTTTTATGTTAGCCTTTAGGGCTAGGCCACACTGCTCCGTTTTCTCACACGCTAACTATTGATTGTGATCCTTAGTGCATGTCAGTGTGAATGGCCCCTTTACATGCACTGCGCTGTAATCTGTTTCAGAGCACATGCAATCACCCAGTTTTTAAACCCTGATCCCAGTATGTTTCCTTCAGCTGTTAAAGACCGAACCTGAACTCAGTCTGGTCTTTAAACAGCTGATCGTGTTGATGTTTAAAAATGACTGGTTGCTGCAGATTGTGGACTCTTCATGGAGGGAGGAGGGGGACAGGGGCCCGGCCTCCAATCTCGTGGGGGGCCCTGGGCTCCTCAGGTACGCCCCTGCAATCACCAATTTATCCTAATTGCAATTGCGCAACATTGCTTGAATTGCAGTGCGTAAACGGTGATAACATGAAACGTGCCAATGAGTGCCTGCTTTCACTCAAGTGCCATCTGTCACAGTGTGGCCACAGCCTTCATTTGTGCAAAAGTCCGAACTGTATTTCAATCAGGGAACTGCAATGTGAGTGAAAGTTGCAAATTTCAAGACAATGGTCTACCATGGAATCATTTTAAGGATTTCTCTGTAAGATGGATGTTCTTAAAGGGCATTGTCCACCCTTTATAGAAACTTTTAATATATTATAGTCCCATGTTCCCCCCCCCAACCACTATAATTCAAGTCTCAGAAAGTCCCCTGATCTTTACTTACCTTGCCTCTCTCCTTTACCGCAATGCCCCGGCCCTCTGCTTGCACGGACCTGCAAGCAGGGGCGGGACCGGCAGCCGCGCTGTGATGGGCTGCAGTGCGCTGCCAAACTTCTCTCGGAGGGGAGACAGGAGCAGAGTCCTATATGGACTCTGCTATCCTCCTGGTGGGCAGTTTTTGGGACTTTGGGGGGACATTACAGGAGAACCATTTGGAGCTGGGATGTGAGGTAAGGATTTTATTACACTACAGAATGGCCATTAGTGGGGGGATTATAGTTTTGGGGGTGGACATGACCTTTAACCCTGGCACTGTCTGTGTGTGGAAACCTTGTACTAGGTAATAGTTATAAAACCACAGAATGGGATGTCTGACACAGGACGGGAGGGGGGTTCAGTTGAAACACGGAGACCAACGCCCAATACAAGCCCACTATATTACCTCTGTTTCCTAGTAGTATAATGGAGGGGCACCGGACAAATGGGCCCCCCTGGCCGAGAGGAAATCCTGGAGTGAACGGGACCGGTACGCCTGGGACCTGGAGGATGATGGAGCGAAAGGAGAGAAGGGGGAATGTATGAGGGAGAGCCTGGAAGAGCCCTGGATCCAAACTTCAAGCAATGTGCCTGGAGCGCTGTGAACTAGGGCATTGATCTTGGCAAAATCGCAGTAAGTGATCTGTAGTTAACCGATACGCAGGAATATAAAAAGGCCCCATAGTGAGAAATATCTTATCTATTTATATCATTCTACAGGTTTTATTTCAAAAATATCCTTATATTTGTCAGTCTCTAATGTCATAATAACAATAATACCCTCAGTGAGTCTACCCTTTTGTCCTAGGCTAATGCAAGTTATCCAGAACCACTGGAATTCAACATGCAAACAGCCCTATAGTATATAGCTGCCTGGTATAAATGTTAATAAAAACAATGAAGCTTTGCCTTAAAGCGATCGGTCAACCATAAACGTTTTAAAGGTAAACTAACAATTAATCTGTAAATGTACATATTTACAACTAAAAGGAACAGAACTATAGTTTCCAAACTAAATATATCTGTTGCCATCTTGTGGCACTTTTATACTATAGGGATGTTTAGTGCTAGGAAATCTATTTAATCATATTGCAAACCCAGGGCCGCCTCGCTAATGAGGCAATGTGCAGCACAAGCAGACGCACTTTGTGTAAAGCGGCACCCTGTAGGAACGGAAAGAAGATAAACATTTTTTTTTTCCTGGAGGCCGGCGTCCGTCCGCCATACTACTGCCTAATCTATGGTGGGGGGGGGGGGTGCTACCTGACTACTGGCTCTCACACTCACTGCTGGCAGAGAATGTTGCAGCCAAATTGCCAATCGATCCATCCGACACTGGTAACAGAACCGGCAGTCAGGCAGCACAGCTTCCTGGATCAGCGCGGCGTGCGTGCGTCGGCGTGCGTGCGTCGCGTCATGACATCGGGACGTCAGCGCTGAAAGAGCGCTAGTTCAGCCCGTGCAGGACCAATACAGGCTGAAGCGCTTGTGGCCTATCAAGACTCTGAGTGTCCAGTGTCCTCATCCTGTCCAAATTCTTCTTAAGGCAGTCAAGTCTGTAAATGTCATAGGGATGGGTTCTGAACTTCTGACTTATACCCACCTCAGAGAGAGAGAATAGTGATAGTAGCTAATGATGATTATAGATACGATAGATGTGTCTATCGCTGCTAGATCGTAGTCGCTTCGATAGCTCGTGATGGTAGATAGTGTCTAGATAGACTAGACGATCGCTGCTGACTAGCTCGATCGATCTTGATCGCGACTAGATCTCGCTTACGTAGATACGTGATAGACTAGCGTAGATGATCGATTTCTGATCGCTAGATAGATAGATAGATCGGCATGACGATAGCATAGATAGATTAGTATAAGCTACCTAGCGAGTAGATCGACTAGCAGCAGTTCGCGATGTTCTCAGCTAGCAGTGCAGAGCTCGCTCAGCTTCAGACTAGCTCGTCGCCGATAGACTAGCTGTCGTGTGCTGTGCTCTCGTAGCTCGTCTCGCTCGTGTAGACTGATAGCTAGCTCGTGCTGATCGGCTGTCTGATCGATCGATGCTCGATGCTAGATAGATAGATAGATAGATAGATCGATAGACTAGATAGATAGATCGATAGATAGATAGCTAGATAGATAGATAGATAGTAGATTAGAATATAGATAGCGATAGATAGATAGATAATACGCAAGTTAGATAGATACGGATGATGAGAAGTTCATCTATCATACTATCTATCTATCTATCTATTACTCTGCTCTCTATTATCTAACTCTGCTAGCTCATCTACTCTCGTCTATCTATCTTCTACCTTTGCTATCTAATCTACTCTCTCCCTTGCATCTTCTATCTCTCTACTCTAACTTTGATCTCTTCTCATCTATCTATCTAACTTTGCTATCTATCTATCTATCTATTGCTAACTTCTATCTATCTACTCTATCTAACTTTGCTATCTATCTATCTATCTATCTAACTTTGCTATCTATCTATCTATCTACTATCTATCTATTACTTTGCTATCTATACTTATCTACTGCTATCTACTTCTATCTATCTAACTTTGCTATCTATCTATCTATCTTCTAACTTGCTATCTATCTATCTATCTAACTTTGCTATCTATCTAAACTTTGCTAATCTATCTATCTAACTTGCTATCTATCTATCGGCTTGCTATCTATCTATCTAACTTTGCTATCTATCTAATCTATCTATCAGCTCTGCTATCTATCTATTCTTCTATCTATCTACTAACTTGCTATCTATCTATCTAACTTTGCTATCTATCTATCCTATCTATCTATCTATTATCTATCTATATATCTATCATAGAAGATAGATAGATAGATAGCATAGTTTAGATAGATAGATAGATAGATCCGATAGATAGATAGAAGTAGTTAGATAGACAGATAGATAGCAAAGTTGATAGATAGATAGAAAGTTAGATAGATAGATAGATAGCAAAGTTAAAAGATAGATAGAGCAAATTAGATAGATAGATGATAGCAAAGTAGATAGATAGATATGCAAAGTTAGATAGATAGATAGATAGATAGATATATAGATATGATAGATAGATAGATAGATAGATAGATAGCAAGTTAGATAGATAGCATGAGTTAGATAGATAATAGATAGATATAGATGGATAGATAGATAGATAGAATAGATGATAGATAGAAAGAAGATAGATAGATAGATAGATGATAGATAGATAGATAGATAGATAGATGAGGATAGCAGATAGAAGTTGTATAGATAGATATACATATGATAGATAGACAGACAGATAGATGATAGACAGACAGATAGATGATCGATTAGACGATAGATAGATAGATGATGATAGATAGACAGATAGAATGCTAGACGATAATATTGATAGCTTGATAGACATGATGATAGATGATACGATGATAGTATAGACAGATGATAGATACATAGATAGACAGACACCTGATAGACTAGATAGATAAATAGATAGATAGATAGACAGATATATTAGACAGATGATAGATAGATAGAGGATGGATACATAGATAATCTTTTGGGGATACTATTCTAGAGTTTAGGTCCTTCAATGTATTGTAAATAAATGGAGGAATGCTATGTAAATAATGATTAATGACACACGTTAAATCAACGTGTAATAAAGCCCCTCCCACTTCTGGACAAGCCACACCCCCTTAATTCTAACAACACACCCTTTCCGGCGGCGAGGGGGGCAGCATTTTAGAATTTTGTGTCAGGTGGCAAAAAGTCTAGAGAGGCCCTGTGCAACTATGTATTCATGTAGCTACATGCGGCGCTATAAAGCAGCCATACAGCCCACTATTGGCCTATAATATGCTTATGTGACAAAAGTACACCTGAGATAGGGAGAAGTGTTTAGTAATGTTAGTAATATTTAATGTCTCTGAGACTCTTAGATGAATTAAAATGAAAATTGAAGTAGATAAACGTGCTGTTTTCTGCCATCTAGGAATGCACATTTACAAAGATGCGATCACAGAGTGCATTGCGAGTGGTCTTTAGTGGATCTCTGAGGCTCAAGTGCAAGACGGCCTGCTGCACTCTGGTACTTCACCTTTAATGGAGCTGAATGTGCAGGGGCCACATCTACCCATTGAAGCCATTATTTACTTAGATACAAAGGGAAGTGCAAGATTCAACCCACAATCAACATCCATCGCAATCCACAGTACCCTACACTAGATGTTCACGCATTTGTGGCCATGGGCTTAAATTGAAACCTGTTGTGTGTAGAGTTTGTCAGTATCTAAAGATTATCTAAAGATAATAATTTTGCTTTATTACCCCTGGTGTGCATTTGCCCTTGAATTATCTAATCTCTTGCCTTTCTGAGCAAGAGACACAAACCAGTAAAAGTCAATGTTATGGCTTTATAAATCGTCCTGGTAATGTCAGGAAGGAAAGTTTTGTAAAAACTAAATAGTTTCATAGGATTTTTTATATGCAGAACAGACTTCTATTTAGTTACAGCCAAGGTACCTGTCTCTTTTAAATACCAAAATCCCGTATCTGTCCAGGTACAGTCCAATCAGATGTTTCATGTGAATAAGCCCCTTAGTGTTTCCTTGTGTGCCCTATGAATTCTGGTGTAACCTTTAATTAAATTAATTATACTTACTTAAAATATATATTTTTTTCCCTAGTTGAGGGGTGCTATGCGAAGGAATCAGTGCCGGCTGATCGATGTTTGCCGTCTGGGTGGGAACTTGTCAGACTATCCTAGAGGAGACGCCTCTACTGGCTGGAACTCAGGTCACGCATCATCATAGAAGAGCTACCAAAATAACCATGGCAACATATCGATAAAAAAACAAAAACCGTCAGGGCGATTGCACCGAGAGATGTTACCCATCAAAATCCTGGCTTAAGGCCACAACAAATGATGTAACCATTATTAACGTGGCTTTAGATGGGTTTTTGCAGTAGCTGCGCACCTTTAAAAAAAAATTGCAACGCAGCAGCTGCAACTGATACAATTAAGTTTATGGTAGCACTTCTGTGTGACTTATAGCTTTAAGCTTTAGTTGGTGTTATAATAAGGCAAAAGTAAGATAGAATCACAGTACACCAAGATAGCTGCTATGAACTTTATTGCATCGAGGGAGGAATAGTGTCTATTGGTGCATATCCCCCCCAATGTTTATTGGTGCTACCTCTTGTAGGCCTTAAACAAAGCATTGAAACAATGTGTGTGTACACTGATTATTATGTGCTTATAAGGAAAGTACAAAATAAGGATATAAATGGAAGACACCTCTTGTTTGTAAGAACCCTTCCGCCATATAGGCTTATCTGGGCTGGCATCCACAATTAATTAGACCTTACTGCAGCCAGGGAATGCTGGGAGTTTTATTTTCAACACATCTGCTACTTAGACAACCATGAATTAGGCAAGGAAAGTTTGATTGTTTTTAATCGTGTTTAGAACTGATCATTTGTACGCGACATTATGTCATTATATCATCGACCGTACAATGATGGACTTGTCAATTGTATAAATGATCAAAAATACAGTTACATTTGTTACGTTCCAATAAAAATGCAAGATCGACATCATCCGCCGCTTTTAATACATTTCAGTAGACGTTAGTGCAATATCGATCTTACAATGCATGGAGTACACATAATGTATGGGCACAATGGCAACTAATGTCAACCATACCTAAATAATGCGTAGTTTACATCTAAGTAATGTATGACCAGCATTTACCTAAACCTCCTTTATGTAAACAAGGTCTACTGCGCTTAGAGGATACACAGGGAGTAAACAAGTCTTTCTGCCCATAATCACATATTTCCCCATTACTTCATGGTCTAATTTAAAAATCCTCATTATTAGAAAGGAATTTAAATCCTCTGTATTAAGGATGCAGAAGGCCAAGTACAGAAGATCCAAGTTTGCTGGACAACTAGAAACTAAGCCTGGGTTTTGAGGAATTTTGTTAATTAAGAACTATTTCATGTTGCTCAGATATAACACACCAGGTATGTTTAGGATATTCAGTATGTGTCCCATGTTGTACATTTTTTTTATAATAAATTCTGAAACATAGCTGGAATTCTTCTTATTTGTGCAGCATTTAATGTTTAGGGCACAAGGTGAAAAACAAAACTGGGAAGTTATATTTGTTACAATAGGAAAGTCGGCCACCAAATGAAAGATTGATGATAATCACCCTCCAATCCTAAAACTGCAATAGTTAAAAAGTTGAGAGATGTAAGACTAACCTTAAATGCTGCAGATTTTCTGTTCCTCCTCTCTTTCTGCTACTGCTAAGTAGCGGTCAGTCATGGGATTTGACAGTTGACATCATCACAGCCATGACTAATGCTCATCTCTCTTTAGGAGAGCTTGAAGAAGCAGAAACCTTTGTGAGGCAGGGGGAAAAGAACATTTCACTGGCATGCGGTTAATTGCTACATCTGTCAGCTTTCTAGTGATTTACCTATATATACGGATTTTCATTTGTGGGGTAAATGAATTAATTGAATTCAACTAAAATTGATAACAAAATTCCTATTATTAAGGATTCACCGGTAACATCACACCAAACACTGTGCACTATTAATGAATGGCACGGTTCACACTATTGAGCTGCGATTTGTGCATGCATGCAGCATAATGGTACATAACACACAAAATCCCAATGCTTGCTGATGCACAAAAAAAAAAAAAAAAAAAACGCCATACATGACTTAGCCTAACATTTACAATTTTGCCAACGAAAGATACCAATTGTTAAAATCAGTAAACGTAAAGGTACTTTAAGGCCATGTTCATAAAAAAAAACTGTGGGATCAGAACTTTCCAATACTACGGCCCCTTAGGAGTTATATTATAAAAGTGTGGGTATCTCTATTTTGCGATACGGTGCCTTTAACTAGGCTGAATTTTAAGGTGCGCGCCGTAAAATACAGATATTATGTGGAATCACGTATACAATACCAGAGGCAGTAGTGTACAGCCAAGGATCATAAAGTTCATGATCGTTCTTACAATAAACTGCAAACCACGGGTTATTAAATTGCGCCCTAAAACGTGAGAAAGGGGTAACATTTTTGGAATGTAGTCTTCCCTTTTACCCTTTTTTTTTAAAGACAACAATAAAAAAACAACTACATCACCCCCATTCATGTCCACACTTCCAGCTGCTGAAATCGCTTACTCAATTTACAACAGTGCTTCTCTCCTCCTTAGATATCACACTGCCAAGAAGAGAGCTAAAAGCCCGCCTCCTAGCTGGCCCAGGGCCGAGGTTAACACAGCACTTGTCATTGGCTGGTGGAAATGTCTGTTTCGACCTCTCTCCTCCTCTACCAGTTGCTAGGATACAGCCTACATAATCTAGCTGATCTAGGGGTGGGTTGAGGAGTATTTTCTCGCTTGCTAGCTTTGAGTGATAGACGCAGACAGAATTGTTACGCCCCCTTCACAACATGGCGAATTGAAGGAAAGAGAGGCTCGAAATTAGGGGGAAAGGTATGGGAGGGCTGCATACCGTTAGCTCATTTTAAAGCATTTAAAAAAAAAAATGCATGAGGCATACAGTTATCCTTTAAGACAAACTGTTGTAAGTACAAAACATTCAAGCAAGGAAATAAAAAAAAAAAAGGATTTTAAGGCCCCGCTCCATTTTTATTCCTGTTCTATCCTCCTGTGATTCTAGGCATATTTATAAACGATACCTGGACTATAATGCTGTTTATTTTACATTGCCACCTAGAATTAGCATCATGACATGTTAATACCGTAACAGGTATTGTAAGTCCCTCTCTACTGTATGGACTGAAATTGACTTCAAGTCTCAAGGTGGTCATACATTACGATGATTTGTCACACAATAGATTATTTTCTGCAATCTGAAGATTTCTTTATAATTCCATCCTTTAATAGAAACTAAAAGAAAATAAATAAAATTTTCCCAACATCTATTACCAGGAAGAAACAATAAAATACCCAAAAATAATAAATAAACCAGAAATCTCTTTCCGTGTATACAATAACAAGTCAGTCTCCTCTGGAACTTCCCAATCTCTCGTCCCTATTATCCACACGTCAATTGTAGTAATCAACAATATTGGGAAGAAACATCAATGTCCTTAGTTCCGACTTCCCTTTAACCCTTGTGCTTGGTAAAGTCTAAGCAAGAAGTAGACACATTTTTCATAAACAACAATGTGATGCAGCAAGCGGGAGTCACACGGAGAACATTAGGAACGATCCCTTTATAAATCCACGGACACCTTCTTTCCTGGAAAATAAACAACAACACCATGGATAAAACCCTGATGTAACGAAAGTCAACCCCCTGTTAACATTATCTGACAGTACAACAAATGGGAAAAAATCTAGAAGTAAAATCTTTGGAAAGCTGCATGCGATTTATGTTTTTACTCTCACTGTTTTTAAGGTCAACTTATATAACCTACCCAAATTTATTTTTTGTTTTACTACCTACCAAAATTGCTTATAAAGTACTTACAGACCACAATCCCTCACCGCGGCTGTCTCCTATCCTCCTAAGAGAGTAGTCAGCTTCCAGGTAATGGATGTCGGTGACAATGCCTAATGGCAGTTCCCTGTGATGCCCGCGCTGCTGCTATGTGAGCCTGAAACCAGCTAGCAACAGCAGCACAGGAGGAGTGACTATGCCAGAGAGGGAAAGAGGTCTGCGTAGTAACTTTAGAAACATATTTAGAAAGTATCATGAAAAATACATATGGAGGGGCTTGCGCTTTATAAAGATTTTTGTTGAGGATGGACTTTATATGTTCAGCAATAGAGAAAGACAGAAAAATAAAAATAAGATAACATGTTCATTGATATTGTTTATCTAATCTAGACTAAGAAATATAAGAATAAGAAATATCAGACAAGCAAGAAAATATTCCTACAGCACAGTTAATAAAGTTGTTTGAGCCGTTTCCCAGAAAGATGATATTGTTTGTAGAGTGTAACAATGTCACTGCATTTCTAAAGGGGAAAATATTAAACAGAAACTAAAATTTAAAAGCTGTTATGAAGCTCAGTAAGTTAAAGGGTATGTCCACACATAAAATACTTTTGTGTAGGACACCCTAGCTCACCCCCAACCACCGATTTAGTCCATTACACATACTCCACCAATCACATACTAGCAGCCCTGTCCAAAACTCATACTCCACCATTCACATACTAGCAGCCCTGTCCAATACTCATATTAAGCAGTTCTTCTACACACAACCACATACTAGCAGCCATGTCTAATACTCATACTCCACCAATCACATACTAGCAGCCATGTCCAATAAACATACTCCACCAATCACATACTAGCAGCCCTGTCCATTAAGCAGTCTTCTCCACCAATCACATACTAGCAGCCATGTCCATTACACATACTCCACCAATCACATACTACACATTCTCCATTACACATACTCCACCAATCACATACTAGCAGCCCTGTCCATTACACATACCCACCAATCACATACTAGCAGCCCTGTCCATTACACATACTCCACCACAATCACTACTAAGCAGCCCTGTCCAAAACTCATACTCCACCATTCACATACAGCAGCCCTGTCCAATACTCATACCCCCCAATCACATACTAGCAGCCCTATCCATTACTCATACTCCCACCATCACATACTACAGCCCTGTCCATTACACATACTCCACCAATCACATACTAGCAGCCCTGTCCATTACCTCCTCCACCATCACATACTAGCAGTCCTGTCCATACTCCTACTCCACCATCACATACTACAGCCCTGTCCATTTCTCATACTCCACCAATCACATACTAGCAGTCCTGTCCATTACTCATACTCCACCAATCACATACTAGCAGCCCTGTCCATTACTCTTACTCCACCAATCACATACTAGCAGCCCTGTCCAATACTCGTACTCCACCAATCACATACTAGCAGCCCTGTCCATTAAGCAGTCTCTACACCAATCACATACTAGCAGCCATGTCCAATACTCATACTCCACCAATCACATACTAGCAGCCATGTCCAATAAACATACTCCACCAATCACATACTAGCAGCCCTGTCCATTAAGCAGTCTTCTCCACCAATCACATACTAGCAGCCCTGTCTATTACTCATACTCCACCAATCAAATACTGCAGCCCTGTCCAATACTCATACTCAATCAATCACATACTGGCACCCCTATCCATTACTCATCCTCCACCAATCACATACTGGCAGTCCGGTACATTAAGCACCTTCTCCACCAATCACATACTAGCAGCCCTGTCCATTACTCTCATCCTCCACCAATCACATACTGGCAGCCCTGTCCATTAAGCAATCTTCTCCAGCAATCACATACTAGCAGCCCTGTCCATTACTCAGTCATCCTCCACCAATCACTACTAACAGCTCTGTCCAATACTCATACCCACCAATCACATACTAGCGCAGCCCTGTCCGTTACTCATACTCCACCAATCACATACTGGTAGCCCTGTCCATTTCTCATACTCCACCAATCACATACTAGCAGTCCTGTCCAATACACATACTCCACCAATCACATACTAGCAGCCCTGTCCATTAATCATACTCCACCAATCACATACTAGCAGCCCTGTCCATTACACATACTCCACCATACTGGAAGTGGTCCTGTAGAAATTAAATTGAACATTTCTTTTGGTTTTTATTTTGGTTTTGTCTACCACATTAAAGCAGCCCCATTAGCAATGGAACCAACCACACAAATAATTACAAGTTCCACATTATCTGCCTGCCTGTGTTTTACATGCCAAGTTTAAACCGTAACACGCGGTGTCAATGTTCCTGCCAATGCTGTAGCTTGGTTTTCCCTCCTTTGCAAAGCCTTATTCTCTCTCCCTGCAGTACAGGAAGCGTATATATACAGTATATATGGTGAAAGTGAATTACATCCTTTGCCCAAACATTGGTTCAATCTATTCACAGCCCTGCAAGGGGGAGTTCCCTGCACCTGCGCATTGTCCCTCTGGTTCTCAGTCCCTTTGATATGTTCCTTGTCCTTTAACTACTTAAAATAACTACATTTTTATATCCATAATCTGAAAGCATCCCCCAATAACACCACTAAACTGTACAGTAAATTCCCACCCCAGTAAATGGCATTAAAGCACTGTAAATGTAATCCCCGAAGAACTGGATAAGACACTGTGTTTAAGTGGACTGTCTGGCCACACATCCTGAATTAAATCACATGGTCCCCTGTCTATATGGACTGCAACAGGATTGGCTAGATAATACTAGTGGGCGTGACCTGCCGTAACAAGTTCCTATGGTATCTTTGATGGGCATGTGCAAAGAACACAATAGTCAGTGACCACACTGAATAAAAACCCCATGTTAGAAAGGTAATTCCAAAACCAATATTAAAATAAGAGTTGCAGACATCCCATCTTACCAGTATTTATATTGACTGGCTAGACCGGGGGCAACAGAGCTCGTCTTCAACATGCACTTCAGCCCTGAGGCAACCAGCTAAGCTCCTGATACCGTACTATATTTCTATATTATACACCTTAATGAACTTACAGTGAATTTTACAAATCCTCCTGATTATAGGGATTATAAAGCATACAAACCCAAATCCTATTTGCTAATACACCATTGTACAACCTAAAGATAAGATCAGAGTACGGCAAGCAATCTGCCTTTCACGACTGCTGAGACAAGCAGGAGGCATCTCTTTAACCTACTGTTTAAAGGGGAATTTCAGTGCAAATACATATTTTATACATATATAAAAGCAGTATTTTTCCATCCTAATGAACTTAACCTGCCCATTCAGCATTTTGTCTGTGTATAAATAAATGCAACTCAATACTGACTTCCTGTTTGCAGGACCCCTAATAGAGACCGTTATGGTCTTGCCCTTGACCCAGTGCCTGGGTTGATTGTTGCTCAGTAGAGATCTGAGCATGTTTGCCCATCCAACAGCCAATCAGTAGAAATTACTGTAAGGAACATTCCATGTTGTGTGCATTCTGGGAAGAAGAGGACCGTTACAGAACCTGAAATGTCACTCACTAATTTTAACAGCAGAGAATAGCAAGGGTATAAATCAAACTTTTCAGAATGGAGAATAAGAGAATATGTAGAATAACTAGGTATGTGTAAATAAACTAAGAATTTTAAAAATAATGATATTTTCCACTGAACTTTCCCTTTACATTGTGTATAAATTCAATTGATCAGAGAATGTCCTGTGTGTTGTTATGAATCCACTGCATGTGACATAAGCTATTAGGTGGTACCTCATTGTATTCTTGGCCAATCTCCCTCTGTTGTATATAGAGAGCAATATTTGCAGGGGGCCCAAATCCCCAACCTTCTTGCTTTCCCACAAGCCATACATACCGCTTTCAGCTGTAACGGGGGAGTGGTCTCCAGCTGGAGAAGAGGACATAGACCAGCTGGAAAAAAGGAAGATTTAAAGGGGGGATCCCGAGGTCTGCCATCCACAGAGGAAAAGACACGGAGACATGAGGGGAGGAGCAAAGGTTTTATTGGATAAACAGGCCTGTCATTCAACTATTGGAATTAACCCATTTCCCTAGAATTACCTAAGGAATTCACTACCACTGCAGGATGAGGACCAGGAACAAACGAAAAGGAAGTGGGGACCATCCCTTTTTCTCAGGGGCCTAGTGATTGGTAGTTACACCATTGAGTGATCAGGTGACCACATGTGGTTAAGGAAATAATGACTGGTGGAAATTTTCTGGCCAAATTGACCAATCACACAGCTGACAGCAATAGTCCAATGGGATTTGCCAGTCATTGGCTATGTGTGTTCCCAGTTTAAAGGGCATGTCCCCCCCCCCAAACTAAAAATTCACCAACTACTGCGCCCACTGTACAATTTAAAAAAAAACTTACTTCCATGTTTCCTTGTGGTTCTCCTGTAATGGCTCTTCCAGGAAATTGTAGGGTAGAGTTTCTTCCTGTCCAAAAGGCTCTGCCTCTGTTGTGTCCCCGAATTGCATTTAGCAGTTACAGTGAAGCCCTTAAATTATTTGCTTTCACCGCATGTCTAGTCCCAAGCATGCCCAGTGGTATCCTACTGCTGTAACTGTATTTAAATAGCTTCAGAAAAGATCATTTTTCTTTTAGGAGTAGGTACCACTTTATTTTACTCAGCTGTAACTGCAGATATTAGAACAACTTTCGGTCTTGAAGGTATAGTAGCATGTACTCAATACACTAGAGATGCCACACTTCTGCCACACGCCCGTGCACCAAGCGACCAATAGGGATGGCGTAACGTGTGGTGTGACATCACTCCAACCACATGGATTTCAGCATTTGGTCTAGGTTAAAAGGTGAGTGTTAGGGGTATCTGGTAACAAGGCTGAGAAAGCTCCTGACAACATAGGTTAGGCCAAAAAGAAGAACACGTCCCGACAGCCAGTTTAAACAGTGACCACCTCTATGGAGACAATTCTACCTATGGAGTCTCTGACTAATAAAGGGACCAAGGACTGGTAGATATAATAGGAATGGGGGCACTATGTTACTCATTTATTGTGATCATGCCCTTTTTTGTTATAGCACCATATGTACTAATGAGGTGGTTTCTAATAGTTTTAAAATGTTTTTTAATAACTTATATCTTCTGGATATGTTCTAACAGTTCATGTAACATAGTATTGGAGGTTGTATAAAGACATACATCCATCTAGTCCAACCTTTATACCCTACCATAATGTCTGTATACAGTTACATAGTAACATAGTATTGGAGGTTGTATAAAGACATACGTCCATCTAGTCCAACCTTTAACCCTACCCATAATGTCTGTTAACAGTTACATAGTAACATAGTATTGGAGGTTATATAAAGACATACATCCATCTAGTCCAACCTTTATACCCTACCCATAATGTCTGTATAACATTACATAGTAACATGGTATTGGAGGTTGTATAAAGACATACATCCTCTAGTCCAACCTTTATACCCTACCCTAATGTCTGTATAACAGTTACATAGTAACATAGTATTAAGGTTGTATAAAGACATACCCATCTAGTCCAAACTTTATACCCTACCCATAATGTCTGTATAACAGTTACATAGTAACATAGTATTGGAGTTTGTATAAAGACATACTCCACTAGTCCAACCTTTATACCCTACCCATAGTCTGTATAACAGTTACATAGTAACATAGTATTGGAGGTTGTATAAAGACATACGTCCATCTAGTCCAACCTTTATACCCTACCCATAATGTCTGTCTAACAGTTACATAGTAACATAGTATTGGAGTTTGTATAAAGACATACGTCCATCTAGTCCAACCTTTATACCCTACCCATAATGTCTGTATAACAGTTACGTAGTAACATAGTATTGGAGGTTGTATAAAGACATACGTCCATCTAGTCCAACCTTTATACCCTACCCATAATGTCTGTATAACAGTTACGTAGTAACATAGTATGGAGGTTGTATAAAGACATACGTCCATCAAATCCAACCTTTATACCCTACCCATAATGTCTGTATAACAGTTACATAGTAACATAGTATTGGATTTTGTATAAAGACATACGTCCATCTAGTCCAACCTTTATACCCTACCCATAATGTCTGTATAACAGTACGTAGTAAACATAGCATTGGAGGTTGTATAAAGACATACGTCCATCTAGTCCACTTTATCCCCTACCCATAATTCTGTATAACAGTTACGTAGTAACATAGTATGGGAGGTTGTATAAAGACATAGGTCCATCTAGTCCAACTTTATACCCTACCCATAATGTCTGTATAACAGTTACATAGTAACATAGTATTGGAGGTTGTATAAGACATACGTCCATCTAGTCCACCTTTATAACCCTACCCATAATGTCTGTAAAACAGTTACGTAGTAACATAGTATTGGAGGTTGTATAAAGACATACGTCCATCTAGTCCAACCTTTATACCCTACCCATAATGTCTGTATAACAGTTACATAGTACATAGTATTGGAGGTTGTATAAAGACATAGTCCATCTAGTCCAACCTTTATACCCTACCTATAATGTCTAACAGTTACATAGTAACATAGTATTGGAGGTTGTTAAAGACATATCTCATCTAGTCCAACCTTTATACCCTACCTAATGTCTATCAGTTACATAATACATAGTATTGGGTTGTATAAACACATACGTCCATCTAGTTCCAACCTTTATACCTACCCATAATGCCTGTCTAACAGTTACATAGTAACATGTATTGGAGGTTTGTATAAGACATACGTCCATCTAGTCCAACCTTTATACCCTACCCATAATGTCTGATAACAGTTACATAGTAAACATAGTATTGGAGGTTGTATAAAGACACACGTCCTCTAGTCCAACCTTTATACCCTACCCATAATGTCTGTATAACAGTTACTATAACATAGTATTGGAGGTTGTATAAAGACATATGTTCATTTAGTCCAACCTTTATACCTACCCATAATGTCTGTATAACAGTTACATAGTAACATAGTATTGGAGGTTGTATAAAGACATACGTCCCTACAAATCCAACCTTTATATCCTACCCATATGTCTGTCTAACAGTTACATTAGTTATAGTATTGAGGTTGTATAAAGACATACGTCCATCTAGTCCAACCTTTATACCCTACCCATAATGTCTGTATAACAGTTACGTAGTAACATAGTATTGGAGGTTGTAATAAGACAACGTCCATCTAGTCCAACCTTTATACCCTACCCATAATGTCTGTATAACAGTTACGTAGTAACATAGTATTGGAGGTTGTATAAGACATACGTCCATCAACCAACCTTTATACCCTACCCATAATGTCTGTATAACAGTTACATAGTAACATAGTATTGGAGTTTGTATAAAGACATACGTCCATCTAGTCCAACCTTTATAACCCTACCCATAATGTCTGTATAACAGTTACGTAGTAACATAGTATTGGAGGTTGTATAAAACATACGTCCATCTAGTCCAACCATTATACCCTACCCATAATGTCTGTATAACAGTTACGTAGTAACATAGTATTGGAGGTTGTATAAGACATACGTCCATCTAGTCCAACCTTATACCCTACCCATAATGTCTGTATAACAGTTACATAGTAACATAGTATTGGAGGTTGTATAAAGACATAGGTCCATCTAGTCCAACCTTTATACCCTACCCATAATGTCTGTATAACAGTTACATAGTAACATAGTATTGGAGGTTGTTATAAAGACATACGTCCATCTAGTCCATCCTTTATACCCTACCCATAATGTCTGTATAACAGTTACGTAGTAACATAGTATTGGAGGTTGTATAAAGACATACGTCCATCTAGTCCAACCTTTATACCCTACCCATAATGTCTGTATAACAGTTACATAGTACATAGTATTGGAGGTTGTATAAAGACATAGGTCCTCTAGTCCAACCTTTATACCCTACCCATAATGTCTGTATAACAGTTACATAGTAACATAGTTTGGAGGTTGTATAAAGACATACGTCCATCTAGTCCAACCTTTATACCCTACCTTAATGTCTAACAGTTACATAGTAACAAGTATTGGAGGTTGTATAAGAACATACGTCCATCTAGTCCAACCTTTTAACCCTAACCATAATGTCTATCAGTTACATAATACATAGTATTGGAGGTTGTATAACCCATACGTCCATCTATCCAACCTTTTACCTACCCATAATCCTGTCTAACAGTTACATAGTAACATAGTATTGGAGGTTGTATAAAGACATACGTCCATCTAGTCCAACCTTTATACCCTACCCATAGTCTGTATAACAGTTTACATAGTAACATAGTATTGGAGGTTGTATAAAGACATACTCCATCTAGTCCAACCTTTATACCCTACCCATAATGTCTGTGATAACAGTTACATAGTAACATAGTATTGGAGGTTGTATAAGACATATGTTCATTTAGTCCAACCTTATACCCTACCCTAATGTCTGTTAACAGTTACATAGTAACATAGTATTGAGGTTGTATAAAGACATATGTCCATCTAGTCCAACCTTTATACCCTACCCATAATGTCTATCAGTTACATAATACATAGTAAATGAGGTTTGTATGACACATACGTCCATCTAGTCCAACCTTTATACCATACCCATAATTCTATTAGTTACATAATACATAGTATTGGAGGTTGTATAAACACATACGTCCATCTAGTCCAGCCTTTATACCCTACCCATAATGTCTGTCTAACAGTTACATAGTAACATAGTATTGGAGGTTAAATAAGACATACATCCATCTAGTCCAACCTTTAAATACCCACCCCCCATCCCTCTCACAGTTACCAGGGAATGAGACTGTGTGGGTTTGCAAGCTCCTCCCCCATTCAAATATGTAGATGGAGCAGCTCTTCCTTGGCTAAAGGCTGATCCTTAAGCTAGGTACCACCTAGCGATTTTTCCTCCTGACCGACCGTTCATACTTTCGACCGATCAGCCAGGAGGAAGGACTGTCGGTCGCGGCAAAAGCAGCCACGTCCGATAGTCACCCCGCGACCGATCCATAGAGGACCGCACGATCAGACAGTTTTCCCCCGTCTGATCATCCTTTCGTCGCTTCGACAAACGGTCGATCGGACATGGCCACATTCGGATGCAATAATTTCCGGTCCGATCGACCGATACACTGAACTATCGGTCGATTGGACCGAAATATCTTATCGTGTGTACCCAGCTTTACTGGGTGATTGCAAGATGAGCAATTAATCAGACACACATTGGCTGACCAATGTTAAAATTCACCCTCCCTGATAATTTGCCTAGGGGGTATAAAGGCGCCCTAGAACCATTAGGGAAGTTCAGTACAATACATATACTTTTCAGAAAAAAATAGCAGTATTTTTTTCATCCCAATGACCTTAATCTTACAATTCAGAATTGTGCTGTGTATAAATAATGCAACCAAATACTGACTTCCTGTTTGTAGGGCCCCTAATAGAGACCGTTATGGTCTTGCCCTTGACCAGCGCCTGGGTTGATTCAGTGCTCAGTAGAGATCTGAGCATTTTTGACCCATCCAACAGCCAATCAGTAAAAATTACTGTTAGGAACATTGCAAGGAAGTGGTGCATTCTGGGAAGAAAAAGGACTGAAATGTCAGCTCAGTAATGTTAACAGCAGGGAACAGCAAAGTATGAAATCAAATGATTTTTCAAAATGGTAGAGTATATGAAGAATAACTAGAAGGCATTACCCAACTAACAATTTAACAAATATTGATAATTTCCACTGAACTGTCCCTTTAAATGGTTCAGTGTTTTAGATTGGCCCTGTTGTATTATTTGTCTAGGTGCCCCTAAGACAGTCTAGAACCATTGTCTATACATGGTCCAAAGTGGATTTGCCCCGGGGTTTTCCATACACGATGGACTGTTCCTGTTGGGGTGGGACCCCATCAGTCTTCCTAGAAAGGATCCTTTTGCACACCTTAAGTACAAAGTCAAATGCTGCCCTCGACCTCAAGAAATAATTTGGCTCCATTGCACACTTCAAAAGATCAAATGATTTTTGAGCAAGAGCAGCTTCTTATATGGCTGATGTCTGTGACATCATCACACTATAGGCAATTGATAGGAAACCATTCCCCTCCCCCCAGTCCAGGTTTGTTTCCTCCCCGTGTTATTGGGAAATGGTACAGTCTTGCTAACACGTTAAACTATGCTGTAACACATACTGAAAATTTTAGACTGCGATTTAACCTGTCAAATATCCAATATAGCCCTGTCAGTAACAGATAACATCTGGTGACACCATTAATCCTTCAAATCTAGACTGTTCTCCTACCTTTCTGAGCATCAGCAGAACAAATGATTTTTAGCTCGTTTAAGCACTTTGACCCATCCCCCCATTATATCTGGTATGTTGTCCCTCCCATTTAGATTGTAGCTCTTCGGGGCAGGGATCTCATTCCTAATTTGTCAGGCTTGTTGCACTTATATCAATTTATAATTGATATATATATATTGATATATAATTTATATATTTGCTTTCTTAACGATGTATGAAATTGTATTATAATTGAATTTTATCTATCTGTTTAATGGCTTGAACTTATCCCTTGTTTGTATTTTATAATGTACAGCGCTGCGTACCCATTGGCGCTTTATAATAAAATTATACATTCATACAAAAAAAACGTGGAGGAACAGGCAAAACTGTATTTAGGCTTTAGAGATTTCTTTTACTTTAGGTCCATTTTATTAATATTGAAAAGTTTCCATTAATCAATGTAAGTATGGGATAATTATCAGAACAATAATTCATTCAGTTTAAAGAGGTAACTATAGTGTTAAAAACAAAATCTATCATCATTAAAAGTTAGTTTTATGTAAATAATGCAATAAAGACATACAACCCCAACCTGACAAAGGTGCACACACCTGCCCTACTGGCTTACCCATCTATTCCTGTGGCATCCATACTTAGAGGGTACTGTAGTAAAATAAACACCAGTCCTATTCATTGCTCTAGAAAGATTATTGAGTTTTAAACCTGCAGCACAGACCACAATCTAATTCAAAAATGGACCTATACTTAAACTTTCTAGATGGCATTATAAACACACTGATAAACCTATAGTGCCCAGACATCCCACCTGCCCATTCTGGGTCGAAGGTCGCGGGTGTGTGGGAGACCACCCCAAAATCGGGAGCCTCCCGGGAGTGGGGATACCTGTGTGGCTATGGCAATCTGCGATAGGTTCCATGGAATACATTACACAGGAGTTCTGAAAAGGTTTCCAGTATTATTACACAAAACACTGCACTGTCTAGTTTCTTGCTAGGAGTTAATATTTGAAACATTCAGGTAGTAACCCACCACAAACATATTGGCTATAGCAAGGCACAGCGGGTTGATCCATAGCCATGATGACTACATATCCACTCACCTCCACAGGGTGGAGAAACCAGAGCCCTGGGATGAGATTCTCTCCACTACGCCCACACTGCCTGGCACACAGAATAGTTAAATACAAAAAGATGAAGAAGCCAATCAATGACTAACCCAAGGATCATAACTAGAGTTCAGCTGAGAACACTCTCACCATAGAGCCTGACACCAGGTGCTCAGTTATTATTTATATTGTAAACATTCCAAGACCGCAGCACATTTCACACCATGATTAACCCTTCAATGGGAAATACACAAAATCAGTCTTAATGACAGCGCCACTGGGAAAATCAATTTTTGCTATTCAATTTTATTGAAGACCAGGAGGTACAGGAGCTGTGTCTTACCTCCCATTTCAGGAACCAGGAACAAGGTAGGTACTTACCCAATCTCTCCTCCTCTGCCACGTCCTCTCACAGGTCCCGACAGACTTAGTACACTATGAGCAAGTCGATCCGCATAGGATACTGAGTCCGTCAGGACGTGACGGAGCAGTCAGAGATTGGTTAAGTACCTTACCTTGTTCTTGGTTCCTGAACGTTTCATTGAAGAATGGGAGGTAAGACACAGCTCCTTTACCTCCTGTTCTCAATAAAACTGAATGCAAAAATGATTTCCCAGTGAGATACCCTTTAAAAAAAGGTTTGCCTATGCTAATTATGCTATTAATCTGAAACAATCAATCAAATGTTCGCTTTTTACTGATCCACTGCACTAGATAACGTCCTATGTTGGCTGAAGATTAGCACTGGCAAACTTTTGCACCTTTTAACTGGGTACACACACCTACAGATTTCTGATCTGCAAGATCCTGTCTGTCATCTTTCAAAATCTGCATACACACAGATAGGAGAACACTCAAGACTGTGTTTTTTTTTTTTTACTCGGCCGTACAAGACTCCTCTGTAGGGAGTCTAGCGCACCAAGGGAAATTTTCCTTTCTTCCCGACTCTGCCGATCACCCGACTGGAATGTTCGTGAAACCCGCTACACACACTAGCGATAAACCCCGATACCATCAATCTCCGACGGAATCGGGGCTTTATCGCTAGTGTGTGTATCTAGTTTAAGTATAGCCCCTGTAAATCTACCCAGCAGAGCCGTGTGTTAATGGATAACATGGCAAGTGCCAAAGCAGGAGTCTATATCTTCTATAACCGCAGTGCCAATACTGTAGTTCTTTTATGTAGCAGCTCATAATGACTGCAGGCATTTGCGAGACACGCTTCATTTTCTTGGCAGGATTTTTGGCTTCCATCCTTATTCAGTTTTCTAGCTATCGGTTCAGGTTTTTCATTTATTTATTTCAATGCTGAATATTCATGTTCTTGACGTTCGCAAGCCAGGCATTTCCTGTAGCCTCGTTCTTCCAGGGTAAAATCAATTATACGGGAATCCTTCCTCAGCAAACAAGAGCACAGTTTATACACAGTCTGGCATGGTACAGAGCTGGAAGGGTTAACCAGAACAAACTAGACTGCACACACTGCAGTGTTTATATACAGAACAACTTATTGTGCAGTTAATACAATTCCGTATATTACACACGCTATAAAACATTAACCTGAAGCAGAGTCCTTTTAACGCTCAGGGGTGTTCCTGGTTTTTTGGAACCTAAACAACTTAAATACTGCCTATAGGCAGACAGAGGGTGTCATGTGAAGTAGGCTTGGCTTGTGAAGGTGGGTGTGGTGGGCTGGCTAATACTGACTGGTAAACTGGAGGGTTGACTTAACACCGACTGGTAGAACTGGTGCTGAAATGCAGTATTGCAGAATAATATTTTTTCTTACTGCCGCCGCCTTTAAAGTGTTTCACAGAGGCTCGTCCTGAGCAAATATTTCACTTTGCTTCATGGTAAGGGCATCCCTGAACACTGCCCAACTAATCCAAGAAATAGGGAACAAATCCTCACACCAGTATTCCCGAATAGTGGACTGAAACATGGAAAGTTTGTCCCTGTGGCTATGCGTCAAAAGGTTAGATATCCTGCATTACATCTTACATGCCCCTTTTTTAAAGGACAACTCTGCCCTGTGCTTGTGTGGGTTTCCTCCAGGAGCTCTGCATGGAAGATGCTAAATAAATCCACACTAAATACCTATAAAATATATCCCCAATCTATTGCAAACCCAGGGGAGTGGACCTAATGGCTCAGACAAAGGGTAAAATGGTTGTGTTGTCTTTTAAACTCCAGCTTGCTTACAGAATATAAATGGCATCAGTGCTTTGGTCCTCCAGATATGGGAAAAGAAATAACTTTCATATCTTTCTGTGCTTTTCTGCAGTAACAACAGAGCCTTGTCTAAACAGTAAAAGGTAACAGTACAAGGAGAACAGCTCCCCTACTGCACAGAACAGTATAGCTCTAGCATGTGTGAGTACAGTCAGTTCCAGAGTCTGAACAAGATCCATTTTTATGTTAGCCTTTAGGGCTAGGCCACACTGCTCCGTTTTCTCACACGCTAACTATTGATTGTGATCCTTAGTGCATGTCAGTGTGAATGGCCCCTTTACATGCACTGCGCTGTAATCTGTTTCAGAGCACATGCAATCACCCAGTTTTTAAACCCTGATCCCAGTATGTTTCCTTCAGCTGTAAAGACCGAACCTGAACTCAGTCTGGTCTTTAAACAGCTGATCGTGTTGATGTTTAAAAATGACTGGTTGCTGCAGATTGTGGACTCTTCATGGAGGGAGGAGGGGGACAGGGGCCCGGCCTCCAATCTCGTGGGGGGCCCTGGGCTCCTCAGGTACGCCCCTGCAATCACCAATTTATCCTAATTGCAATTGCGCAACATTGCTTGAATTGCAGTGCGTAAACGGTGATAACATGAAACGTGCCAATGAGTGCCTGCTTTCACTCAAGTGCCATCTGTCACAGTGTGGCCACAGCCTTCATTTGTGCAAAAGTCCGAACTGTATTTCAATCAGGGAACTGCAATGTGAGTGAAAGTTGCAAATTTCAAGACAATGGTCTACCATGGAATCATTTTAAGGATTTCTCTGTAAGATGGATGTTCTTAAAGGGCATTGTCCACCCTTTATAGAAACTTTTAATATATTATAGTCCCATGTTCCCCCCCCCAACCACTATAATTCAAGTCTCAGAAAGTCCCCTGATCTTTACTTACCTTGCCTCTCTCCTTTACCGCAATGCCCCGGCCCTCTGCTTGCACGGACCTGCAAGCAGGGGCGGGACCGGCAGCCGCGCTGTGATGGGCTGCAGTGCGCTGCCAAACTTCTCTCGGAGGGGAGACAGGAGCAGAGTCCTATATGGACTCTGCTATCCTCCTGGTGGGCAGTTTTTGGGACTTTGGGGGGACATTACAGGAGAACCATTTGGAGCTGGGATGTGAGGTAAGGATTTTATTACACTACAGAATAGGCCATTAGTGGGGGGATTATAGTTTTGGGGGTGGACATGACCTTTAACCCTGGCACTGTCTGTGTGTGGAAACCTTGTACTAGGTAATAGTTATAAAACCACAGAATGGGATGTCTGACACAGGACGGGAGGGGGGTTCAGTTGAAACACGGAGACCAACGACCCAATACAAGCCCACTATATTACCTCTGTTTCCTGTAGTATAATGGAGGGGCACCGGACAAATGGGCCCCCCTGGCCGAGAGGAAATCCTGGAGTGAACGGGACCGGTACGCCTGGGACCTGGAGGATGATGGAGCGAAAGGAGAGAAGGGGGAATGTATGAGGGAGAGCCTGGAAGAGCCCTGGATCCAAACTTCAAGCAATGTGCCTGGAGCGCTGTGAACTAGGGCATTGATCTTGGCAAAATCGCAGTAAGTGATCTGTAGTTAACCGATACGCAGGAATATAAAAAGGCCCCATAGTGAGAAATATCTTATCTATTTATATCATTCTACAGGTTTTATTTCAAAAATATCCTTATATTTGTCAGTCTCTAATGTCATAATAACAATAATACCCTCAGTGAGTCTACCCTTTTGTCCTAGGCTAATGCAAGTTATCCAGAACCACTGGAATTCAACATGCAAACGCCCTATAGTATATAGCTGCCTGGTATAAATGTTAATAAAAACAATGAAGCTTTGCCTTAAAGCGATCGGTCAACCATAAACGTTTTAAAGGTAAACTAACAATTAATCTGTAAATGTACATATTTACAACTAAAAGGAACAGAACTATAGTTTCCAAACTAAATATATCTGTTGCCATCTTGTGGCACTTTTATACTATAGGGATGTTTAGTGCTAGGAAATCTATTTAATCATATTGCAAACCCAGGGCCGCCTCGCTAATGAGGCAATGTGCAGCACAAGCAGACGCACTTTGTGTAAAGCGGCACCCTGTAGGAACGGAAAGAAGATAAACATTTTTTTTTTCCTGGAGGCCGGCGTCCGTCCGCCATACTACTGCCTAATCTATGGTGGGGGGGGGGGGTGCTACCTGACTACTGGCTCTCACACTCACTGCTGGCAGAGAATGTTGCAGCCAAATTGCCAATCGATCCATCCGACACTGGTAACAGAACCGGCAGTCAGGCAGCACAGCTTCCTGGATCAGCGCGGCGTGCGTGCGCGGCGTGCGTGCGTCGGCGTCATGACATCGGGACGTCAGCGCTGAAAGAGCGCTAGTTCAGCCCGTGCAGGACCAATACAGGCTGAAGCGCTTGTGGCCTATCAAGACTCTGAGTGTCCAGTGTCCTCATCCTGTCCAAATTCTTCTTAAGGCAGTCAAGTCTGTAAATGTACATAGGGATGGGTTCTGAACTTCTGACTTATACCCACCTCAGAGAGAGAGAATAGT
Source organism: Hymenochirus boettgeri (assembly GCA_019447015.1). Taxonomy (NCBI): domain Eukaryota; kingdom Metazoa; phylum Chordata; class Amphibia; order Anura; family Pipidae; genus Hymenochirus; species Hymenochirus boettgeri. The sequence continues at coordinate 251,629,533 of CM033474.1, forward strand.
GATAGTAGTAATGATGATATATAGATACGATAGATGTAGATATATCGTGCTAGATGCTAGTCGCTTGCGATAGTGTCGCATCGGTAGATAGTAGATTAGATAGACTAGACGATAGCTACGCTGACTAGCTACGATACGACTTCTAGACTAGCGTACGATTGTTAGACTACGACTCGATCGTCCGATAGACGTAGCTCGACTGATATCTGCTGCTAGATAGATAGATAGATCGATGACGATAGATAGATAGATCATAGCTATATAGCTAGTAGCGAGTAGATAGAACTAGCAGCAGTGCCATCGTTCCAGCTAGAGTCGCACGATGCTCGTGAGCTTCAGATAGACTGTCGGATGACTAGCTCGTGCTCGCTCGTCGCTCGTTGTACCTCGCTGCTCGTGCTCGTAGTGCTAGCTACGCTCGCTGCCGATCGCCGTGCTGCTGATAGACTACGATGCTGTACGTAGATAGATAGATAGATAGATAGATCGATAGACTAGATAGATAGATCGATAGATAGATAGCTAGATAGATAGATAGATAGAGATTAGAAGATATAGATAGCGATAGATAGATAGATATACGCAAGTTAGATAGATACGGATGATGAGAAGTTCATCTATCATACTATCTATCTATCTATCTATTACTCTGCTCTCTATTATCTAACTCTGCTAGCTCATCTACTCTCGTCTATCTATCTTCTACCTTTGCTATCTAATCTACTCTCTCCCTTGCATCTTCTATCTCTCTACTCTAACTTTGATCTCTGTCTCATCTATCTATCTAACTTTGCTATCTATCTATCTATCTATTGCTAACTTCTATCTATCTGCTCTATCTAACTTTGCTATCTATCTATCTATCTATCTAACTTTGCTATCTATCTATCTATCTACTATCTATCTATTACTTATGCTATCTATACTTATCTACTGCTATCTACTTCTATCTATCTAACTTTGCTATCTATCTATCTATCTTCTAACTTGCTATCTATCTATCTATCTAACTTTGCTATCTATCTAAACTTTGCTAATCTATCTATCTAACTTGCTATCTATCTATCGGCTTGCTATCTATCTATCTAACTTTGCTATCTATCTAATCTATCTATCAGCTCTGCTATCTATCTATTCTTCTATCTATCTACTAACTTGCTATCTATCTATCTAACTTTGCTATCTATCTATCCTATCTATCTATCTATTATCTATCTATATATCTATCATAGAAGATAGATAGATAGATAGCATAGTAGTTAGATAGATAGATAGATAGATACCGATAGATAGATGAGAGTTAGATAGACAGATAGATAGCAAAGTTGATAGATAATAGAAAGTAGATAGATAGATAGATAGCAAGTTACAAGATAGATAGAGCAAATTAGATAGTAGATAGATAGCAAAGTAGATAGATAGATATGCAAAGTTAGATATGATAGATAGATAGATAGATAGTATAAGTATGATAGATAGATAGATAGATAGATAGATAGCAAGTTAGATAGAATAGCAGAGTTAGATAGATATATAGATAGATATAGATGGATAGATAGATAGATAGAATAGATGATAGATAGAATAGAAGATAGATAGATAGATAGATGATAGATAGATAGATAGATAGATAGATAGGATAGCAGATGCAAGTTGTATAGATAGATGAACATATGATAGATAGACAGACAGATAGATGATAGAAGACAGATAGATGATCGATAGACGATAGATAGATAGATGATGATAGATAGACAGATGAATGCTAGACAGATAATATTGATAGCTGATAGACATGATGATAGATGATCGATGATAGATAGACAGATGATAGATACATAGATAGACAGACACCCTGATAGACTAGATAGATAAAATAGATAGATAGATAGAAGATATAGTTTAGACAGATGATAGATAGATAGAGGATGGATACATAGATAATCTTTTGGGGATACTATTCTAGAGTTTAGGTCCTTCAATGTATTGTAAATAAATGGAGGAATGCTATGTAAATAATGATTAATGACACACGTTAAATCAACGTGTAATAAAGCCCCTCCCACTTCTGGACAAGCCACACCCCTCTTAATTCTAACAACACACCCTTTCCGGCGGCGAGGGGGGCAGCATTTTAGAATTTTGTGTCAGGTGGCAAAAAGTCTAGAGAGGCCCTGTGCAACTATGTATTCATGTAGCTACATGCGGCGCTATAAAGCAGCCATACAGCCCACTATTGGCCTATAATATGCTTATGTGACAAAAGTACACCTGAGATAGGGAGAAGTGTTTAGTAATGTTAGTAGATATTTAATGTCTCTGAGACTCTTAGATGAATTAAAATGAAAATTGAAGTAGATAAACGTGCTGTTTTCTGCCATCTAGGATGCACATTTTCAAAGATGCGATCACAGAGTGCATTGCGAGTGGTCTTTAGTGGATCTCTGAGGCTCAAGTGCAAGACGGCCTGCTGCACTCTGGTACTTCACCTTTAATGGAGCTGAATGTGCAGGGGCCACATCTACCCATTGAAGCCATTATTTACTTAGATACAAAGGGAAGTGCAAGATTCAACCCACAATCAACATCCATCGCAATCCACAGTACCCTACACTAGATGTTCACGCATTTGTGGCCATGGGCTTTAATTGAAACCTGTTGTGTGTAGAGTTTGTCAGTATCTAAAGATTATCTAAAGATAATAATTTTGCTTTATTACTCCCTGGTGTGCATTTGCCCTTGAATTATCTAATCTCTTGCCTTTCTGAGCAAGAGACACAAACCAGTAAAAGTCAATGTTATGGCTTTATAAATCGCTCCTGGTAATGTCAGGAAGGAAAGTTTTGTAAAAACTAAATAGTTTCATAGGATTTTTTATATGCAGAACAGACTTCTATTTAGTTACAGCCAAGGTACCTGTCTCTTTTAAATACCAAAATCCCGTATCTGTCCAGGTACAGTCCAATCAGATGTTTCATGTGAATAAGCCCCTTAGTGTTTCCTTGTGTGCCCTATGAATTCTGGTGTAACCTTTAATTAAATTAATTATACTTACTTAAAATATATATTTTTTTCCCTAGTTGAGGGGTGCTATGCGAAGGAATCAGTGCCGGCTGATCGATGTTTGCCGTCTGGGTGGGAACTTGTCAGACTATCCTAGAGGAGACGCCTCTACTGGCTGGAACTCAGGTCACGCATCATCATAGAAGAGCTACCAAAATAACCATGGCAACATATCGATAAAAAAACAAAAACCGTCAGGGCGATGCACCGAGAGATGTTACCCATCAAAATCCTGGCTTAAGGCCACAACAAATGATGTAACCATTATTAACGTGGCTTTAGATGGGTTTTTGCAGTAGCTGCGCACCTTTAAAAAAAAATTGCAACGCAGCAGCTGCAACTGATACAATTAAGTTTATGGTAGCACTTCTGTGTGACTTATAGCTTTAAGCTTTAGTTGGTGTTATAATAAGGCAAAAGTAAGATAGAATCACAGTACACCAAGGTAGCTGCTATGAACTTTATTGCATCGAGGGAGGAATAGTGTCTATTGGTGCATATCCCCCCCAATGTTTATTGGTGCTACCTCTTGTAGGCCTTAAACAAAGCATTGAAACAATGTGTGTGTACACTGATTATTATGTGCTTATAAGGAAAGTACAAAATAAGGATATAAATGGAAGACACCTCTTGTTTGTAAGAACCCTTCCGCCATATAGGCTTATCTGGGCTGGCATACCACAATTAATTAGACCTTACTGCAGCCAGGGAATGCTGGGAGTTTTATTTTCAACACATCTGCTACTTAGACAACCATGAATTAGGCAAGGAAAGTTTGATTGTTTTTAATCGTGTTTAGAACTGATCATTTGTACGCGACATTATGTCATTATATCATCGACCGTACAATGATGGACTTGTCAATTGTATAAATGATCAAAAATACAGTTACATTTGTTACGTTCCAATAAAAATGCAAGATCGACATCATCCGCCGCTTTTAATACATTTCAGTAGACGTTAGTGCAATATCGATCTTACAATGCATGGAGTACACATAATGTATGGGCACAATGGCAACTAATGTCAACCATACCTAAATAATGCTGTAGTTTACATCTAAGTAATGTATGACCAGCATTTATCTAAACCTCCTTTATGTAAACAAGGTCTACTGCGCTTAGAGGATACACAGGGAGTAAACAAGTCTTTCTGCCCAATAATCACATATTTCCCCATTACTTCATGGTCTAATTTAAAAATCCTCATTATTAGAAAGGAATTTAAATCCTCTGTATTAAGGATGCAGAAGGCCAAGTACAGAAGATCCAAGTTTGCTGGACAACTAGAAACTAAGCCTGGGTTTTGAGGAATTTTGTTAATTAAGAACTATTTCATGTTGCTCAGATATAACACACCAGGTATGTTTAGGATATTCAGTATGTGTCCCATGTTGTACATTTTTTTTATAATAAATTCTGAAACATAGCTGGAATTCTTCTTATTTGTGCAGCATTTAATGTTTAGGGCACAAGGTGAAAAACAAAACTGGGAAGTTATATTTGTTACAATAGGAAAGTCGGCCACCAAATGAAAGATTGATGATAATCACCCTCCAATCCTAAAACTGCAATAGTTAAAAAGTTGAGAGATGTAAGACTAACCTTAAATGCTGCAGATTTTCTGTTCCTCCTCTCTTTCTGCTACTGCTAAGTAGCGGTCAGTCATGGGATTTGACAGTTGACATCATCACAGCCATGACTAATGCTCATCTCTCTTTAGGAGAGCTTGAAGAAGCAGAAACCTTTGTGAGGCAGGGGGAAAAGAACATTTCACTGGCATGCGGTTAATTGCTACATCTGTCAGCTTTCTAGTGATTTACCTATATATACGGATTTTCATTTGTGGGGTAAATGAATTAATTGAATTCAACTAAAATTGATAACAAAATTCCTATTATTAAGGATTCACCGGTAACATCACACCAAACACTGTGCACTATTAATGAATGGCACGGTTCACACTATTGAGCTGCGATTTGTGCATGCATGCAGCATAATGGTACATAACACACAAAATCCCAATGCTTACTGATGCACAAAAAAAAAAAAAAAAAAAACGCCATACATGACTTAGCCTAACATTTACAATTTTGCCAACGAAAGATACCAATTGTTAAAATCAGTAAACGTAAAGGTACTTTAAGGCCATGTTCATAAAAAAAAACTGTGGGATCAGAACTTTCCAATACTACGGGCCCCTTAGGAGTTATATTATAAAAGTGTGGTATCTCTATTTTGCGATACGGTGCCTTTAACTAGGCTGAATTTTAAGGTGCGCGCCGTAAAATACAGATATTATGTGGAATCACGTATACAATACCAGAGGCAGTAGTGTACAGCCAAGGATCATAAAGTTCATGATCGTTCTTACAATAAACTGCAAACCACGGGTTATTAAATTGCGCCCTAAAACGTGAGAAAGGGGTAACATTTTTGGAATGTAGTCTTCCCTTTTACCCTTTTTTTTTAAAGACAACAATAAAAAAACAACTACATCACCCCCATTCATGTCCACACTTCCAGCTGCTGAAATCGCTTACTCAATTTACAACAGTGCTTCTCTCCTCCTTAGATATCACACTGCCAAGAAGAGAGCTAAAAGCCCGCCTCCTAGCTGGCCCAGGGCCGAGGTTAACACAGCACTTGTCATTGGCTGGTGGAAATGTCTGTTTCGACCTCTCTCCTCCTCTACCAGTTGCTAGGATACAGCCTACATAATCTAGCTGATCTAGGGGTGGGTTGAGGAGTATTTTCTCGCTTGCTAGCTTTGAGTGATAGACGCAGACAGAATTGTTACGCCCCCTTCACAACATGGCGAATTGAAGGAAAGAGAGGCTCGAAATTAGGGGGAAAGGTATGGGAGGGCTGCATACCGTTAGCTCATTTTAAAGCATTTAAAAAAAAAAATGCATGAGGCATACAGTTATCCTTTAAGACAAACTGTTGTAAGTACAAAACATTCAAGCAAGGAAATAAAAAAAAAAAAGGATTTTAAGGCCCCGCTCCATTTTTATTCCTGTTCTATCCTCCTGTGATTCTAGGCATATTTATAAACGATACCTGGACTATAATGCTGTTTATTTTACATTGCCACCTAGAATTAGCATCATGACATGTTAATACCGTAACAGGTATTGTAAGTCCCTCTCTACTGTATGGACTGAAATTGACTTCAAGTCTCAAGGTGGTCATACATTACGATGATTTGTCACACAATAGATTATTTTCTGCAATCTGAAGATTTCTTTATAATTCCATCCTTTAATAGAAACTAAAAGAAAATAAATAAAATTTTCCCAACATCTATTACCAGGAAGAAACAATAAAATACCCAAAAATAATAAATAAACCAGAAATCTCTTTCCGTGTGATACAATAACAAGTCAGTCTCCTCTGGAACATTCCCAATCTCTCGTCCCTATTATCCACACGTCAATTGTAGTAATCAACAATATTGGGAAGAAACATCAATGTCCTTAGTTCCGACTTCCCTTTAACCCTTGTGCTTGGTAAAGTCTAAGCAAGAAGTAGACACATTTTTCATAAACAACAATGTGATGCAGCAAGCGGGAGTCACACGGAGAACATTAGGAACGATCCCTTTATAAATCCACGGACACCTTCTTTCCTGGAAAATAAACAACAACACCATGGATAAAACCCTGATGTAACGAAAGTCAACCCCCTGTTAACATTATCTGACAGTACAACAAATGGGAAAAAATCTAGAAGTAAAATCTTTGGAAAGCTGCATGCGATTTATGTTTTTACTCTCACTGTTTTTAAGGTCAACTTATATAACCTACCCAAATTTATTTTTTGTTTTACTACCTACCAAAATTGCTTATAAAGTACTTACAGACCACAATCCCTCACCGCGGCTGTCTCCTATCCTCCTAAGAGAGTAGTCAGCTTCCAGGTAATGGATGTCGGTGACAATGCCTAATGGCAGTTCCCTGTGATGCCCGCGCTGCTGCTATGTGAGCCTGAAACCAGCTAGCAACAGCAGCACAGGAGGAGTGACTATGCCAGAGAGGGAAAGAGGTCTGCGTAGTAACTTTAGAAACATATTTAGAAGAGTATCATGAAAAATACATATGGAGGGGCTTGCCTTTATAAAGATTTTTGTTGAGGATGGACTTTATATGTTCAGCAATAGAGAAAGACAGAAAAATAAAAATAAGATAACATGTTCATTGATATTGTTTATCTAATCTAGACTAAGAAATATAAGAATAAGAAATATCAGACAAGCAAGAAAATATTCCTACAGCACAGTTAATAAAGTTGTTTGAGCCGTTTCCCAGAAAGATGAATATTGTTTGTAGAGTGTAACAATGTCGACTGCATTTCTAAAGGGGAAAATATTAAACAGAAACTAAAATTTAAAAGCTGTTATGAAGCTCAGTAAGTTAAAGGGTATGTCCACACATAAAATATCTTTTGTGTAGGACACCCTAGCTCACCCCCAACCACCGATTTACCACCATTCACATACTAGCAGCCCTGTCCAATACTCATACTCCACCACCAATCACATACTAGCAGCCCTGTCCATTACTCATACTCCACCAATCACATACCAGCAGCCCTGTCCATTACTCGTACTCCACCAATCACATACTAGAAGCCCTGTCCAATACTCATACTCCACCAATCACATACTAGCAGCCCTTTAACACAGATATTTAATGATGCTTATTACTCCCATTATGGCTGACATCACAGCCAATGGTTGACTGCTGTTCTCCTCTGCACATCCTCAAGTTCCTAAAAGCTCACTGAGCAGGGGAGGAGACAACAACCTCTTCCAGGAAAGGAGAGAACGGGGGCTATATAATAAAATATACTTGTTATGAAATGCAGTAGCAAAGTGCTAAAAATAGAAGTTGGGGTTAGGGGAAATAAAGTGACCAGTTTTTTGTTTTAAGGGTGGACATGCCCTTTAACAACTGTGGAAAGGCTTTAATACCCCTTTAAAAATATGCCCCGGTGTCTAAACTGGAAATATAAAACAGTATATAGATCTTACTATTATTTGCTATATGTGTGTTGTGTGATACATGCACATCGTTGGGAGGATTTTTCATTTTTAATAACTTAAATGGTTTATTTGTTTTTAAAGTGCTTGAGATATTTGGCATCAATAGGTCTATTTGTCATGATAAGCAACATCTAAAACCAATCAGAATCTGCTTTCATTTCTCTAACTTCAACGTGCCATGCCACACTATTTGTGATTGGTTGATGGAATTAAGACAATTGGTACTACACTCCTGCATATGGTGCAGTAAATATATCTGAATGACTTTTCCGCCAACCCTTCCTACAGGTCCCATTATAGGGCAATGGAGAGCCTCTTTATTCTGATTGAAATAATATACCGTAAGTAATGTGTTTGAAAGCCACTTTAGCCATATTCTTTACTGTAACAGTATTTTCCAGTATTGTAACTGCCTATTCACATGAACCGAATCATATTATAATACCCAGGATCAACCCATACCTAGGAAACATAAGGATGTTAATGGCAAAATTGAAACCAATTATATGTTGCCTCTGTCATGGTTCAGGTTTCTGTACAATACAAGGATTGTGGAAGCACTCCAAAATTACAACTACATCTAGCGGAAGTGCCACTGATCTGGTCAAACATTTATACAAACATAGAAAAGATAATCAATGCACATTCCTAGGCCCATACAATTATCTGCACACTGACATACTTATAACAAAGGGTTTTAGTATACATTACTGTGATCACATGAATGAAAAGCCTTCCAAGGTAACCACACTTAGAAGTTAGGACCTTCCAGATGGGGGTGCCTTGACGGGTTGGAAGGCTTTTCATTTATGTGATCACAGTAATGTATACTAAAACCCTATTTATAATGTATGCCAGTGTGCAGATAATATATATTTGTATGGGGCCTAGGGAATGCGCATTGATTATCATTTCTATGTTTGTGTTCAGGTTCTGTAGCTATCCTACCTTTCTATAGAATATCAGTTGGTTTCATCACTGCTCAGGTTATTTTAGGCAGGTCAGGAAGAGGGTAGCCAAGAGAAACTTGGCAGCTCTCAAAGGATAGGGGTGGGGATCACGTGCAAATTTCCATCTGCTATCAACCAGCAAAGGTGACTTGGGGGATCTCTGGAAAGATTTCTTAAAGGATAGTTCACTGCAATAGTGAACTATCCTTTCTAACATTTATTAAAGCCCGGGAGCTTAAGGAGCTATGCCTTACCTTCCTTTCTTAATTAATGGAACGAAGATCTGAAAATCTTACCTTTCGCGCAATCCAGCAGGGCCGAAATTCCCAACTGCTTCCTGCTTCTATTACGCTATAACGCGCATGCCCAATAATGCACGCTATAGCAGAACAGAGGCAGGAAGCAGTCGGAAATTTCAGAGTGGCCCTGTGGATCGCGCGAAAGGTAAGATTTTCAGAAGTTCGTTCCTGGCTATAGCTCCCAAACTACTGGGCTCAATGTAGAAAAGGAATAGTTCACTATTGCAGTGAACTATTCCTTTAACAACGCTTTTCATTTCATAGGTGATGGAAACAGATATTACATAAAATATAAAGTTGTAACAAGTATATCGCTTGTGTGGATTCTACCCCTTTAACTTAAACCCCAAAAAATGAAGGGTTATGGGGTAGGCCACACTACCGCGTTTCTCAAGCGCTTAAAAACATGTTTTGCAATCTGTTTGCACGTGGGGAACGCAGACCAGTGCATGTCAATGTGGGGGTTTTTTGCAAACACATGCGCTCCAAATGCGCAGATAGCAGTGCAGGTCGGACGGCGTAGAGGACTCCGACATCGATCTGCTTCTCAGTTACCTTACAGCCCCGATTTGCAATTGATTTTGTGTACTGTCCTGTCTATAAACATGTCTCCATCTCTAATAACAATCAGGTTTTGTGCACATCCAGACCAGTCTCACTCCTTCAACATTTGCTGCAGAGAGAAGTTAGGGGTTGGACATTCCTTATCCCCCCTGGGAGCAGAGAGCCCTAGGATGGAGGAACACACACACACCTTCATACAGAGAGATCAGCACATTCATTCATTCGCTTTTGCACAGTTACAGAACAAAGTGAACTGGGAGCTCCATCTGGGTCCATCTATTTCTTCCTCTCATTACAACATGATATGTTTTGGGTTTCTGTGTTCTCTCTACAAGTCTCCTACTTCCCTAACACATGAGCCCGAAACCCAGAAGGTAAAGCAAAGGACCCTCCGCCAGAAAGACCTGGATATCATAGAGAGAGTGAGTTTTCCCATTGACAAATCTCTGCCTTATACTGTACTAATTTATTAAATCCTATGTCTCCAGATGTTTGCAAACTACAACTCCCAGATGCAGTATGAAGTTGCAGTTTGAAAACATCAGGTTTGACATCCCTGATTATAGGGTCTGGATCCCATCAGAACCAATTTGATTTTGAAAGTCTTGTTTCAGTTCTCATTATTCCCTTCAAGCCATTCACACTGCTGTGGCAAACTACAATGTTGCAGTTGAGATTTCTATTCACTGAAATCCATCGCTGCCTATGTGTGTGCAATTGTATTATTTTATCTTAGTAAGTTGTAATGAAGTTAACCAGTTTACACACAGTGCCATCGTGTTTTACTAAATTATGTGATTTCTGTTAATAGCATTAATGTCACCTGTAGAGTTTATTTAAAGCGATCAGTAAATTGTTTACTTTCATTCCTGTGTACCAAGCTACATGGACCAGTTGTCTTCTCCTGTAACACTATTGTTGTGTATGTGAACATGATCCTTCCTTTACTGCAAAGACATCATCACACAAGACTGTCTGCAACAATCTTACACTGCATTGTACATAATTCCCGTTATTAACTGTCTCTTCATTGGTTAATGTAGACAAAGCTGTAAACATCTACATCATTGTAATATTCTTCATTGTTAAAAGCAGCTTACAACATGTAGCCAGAGCACACAAAAACAGAAAACCAAATAAAAGGATTATTTTTCCTTGAGAATATTGATTTGTCTTTAAAACTGTAAATGCAGTTTGAACTATCAGTTTGGTTCCCGTAACGTTTTTATATAGTGGCCAATGCTCTCCTACTGTACATTATAAGCATATTAAAAGTAACTGGTAAGATCGTTCTGTTTTTGGATTTACGGCATTTTAAGTGCATTTTCGATGATATAAATTAATAAAAGTGTAGGAAGAACACTCAGTGGTACAACATGGATTATTAAGCAACCGTGCTGGCACAGACCCAAGGCTTCATTCACACTACAATTGTGCTGAAAACGTATGATAAAGCATATGCGTTATCATGTGATGTTGTGTGCATGTTTGCGGTTGTTTTTGTATATGCGCTACTGGCACTTCAATGAGTCTGTGGTTTTTCTAGCAGAGTTTATGGTAACATGGCACAGAAACGCACATTCCAAGGGTGTACAAAGCGTTAGTACGCGGTTTTCTCAACGCTCCCATTGCATGATGTCCGTGGGCTCCGCATGCAGCTGAAGCTTTATCGCAACACACTCCTGGGAACAGGACACATTGGATTGTATTGAAAGATTAAAGCCTCTGCATATCTATGCATTACAACGCTAAAAACAGCCATAGTGTGAACAAGCCCTTGCAAACTACAACTCCCAGCATTCAACAGGGACGTAGATTTGACACCCCTGAACTAATCATTCCTCCAATGCCTGTGTTTATGTTGAAATCAAGAACCAGAAATATTTCATCACTGCGATTATCTACAATACAGCAGTAAGGTTGAGGCCCCACTACAACGCACTAAATAGCACATGCAAGGCGTGTGCAAATGCGCTAAAAACACGTTAGCATGGCCTAGCCCTAAACAAGCATTTTATACTGCAAATACGAAAACCACAGAAAGAATAAAAGAATGTACATAGCGTGTTGGACATTAGGCCACCGTGACTCACACATGATTGAATAAATAACCACAATAGGAAAAGGGTTGTGTGTCAATGGGGGGATATTACTTTACGTTAATCCACAACCTGTCATTTAAATAAATTCTTCCAGCTGGAGGAGCACATGACTGACTGCAGTTCGTATAAATCCCTTACCCGTGGGTTAACCTATGTATCTCAGGTTCTCACATCCTGGTGTGTGGCATGTGTGGTGTACCTGAATATTTAATTGTGTGTCTCTGAAATCTCTGTACGTAGGTCATGCGGACAGTTTAGTAATGTCTGAATGTTATTGTCATATTGTCATTAGGTACTAGGTGTGTTGTAATTTTTGTGTCATTTTTTCAGTAAAACCCACCCTGTGTACATTGTTTCTGTCTGATTAAAGAGTAGAATGAAACATCCAATGTTAGTAAATTATAGTCCTGAATACCCCAGAGTTGTGATTATAAACAGAGGGACTGCAACGTGTCATTTTTTACTAACTGATCCCTGCCAATTCACAGTGAATTCCACTCAAATCACACACTGTGATACTGATCCCCTTGCCCAATGACTGCAGCTCTGGGTATAGTTGTCTATTTGGTCTATAAAATGGGATTAGCGTGACTTTACATGCATTTGGAGAGGCTGCATAGGTTTTGGATAAGACACAAAGGAGCATCACAAGACATCTACAGGGAGATTCAATAAAAGTTCTATCGTAAAAATGGTGCTAATTTTGCCCCAAACAATCAGATCTTATTTAAATTTGAAAGCTAACATCTTGATTGGTTGGGGCAAAATTATCACCATTTTAACGATAAGAACTTTTATTGAATAACCCTGATAATATCAGGTGTGCAGCATTTGGAGGGGGGCTAATAAAAAAACCCGCAAAACTGGTGTAAAACTGGTATTAACTGGTAGGACAAATGAGGCCCAGCAGCATAATCGTACTATTATATTAAATCCACTCTGCAGGCCTTTAGTTCCATGAACGTGCTAAACACAGGGCTGCTGTGTAATCTGATTATAATATATGTACTGCGTTATATTGTATCTATTCATGCACGTGGACAAACCTTTTTATTGATTGACAGAGGAGCAGGATACAGGCCTGACAGCACTGGGAAAGCTCAACTCCAACCGACTCTGCCACGATTACAGTTTTATACACAAAAAAACTTGATCCACATTTCAGTTATGAGACATCCAAGAAAAATGCAGGACAGTGAAAATCTATTGGGACTGAATATCTTTAAAATAAGGGGCAGCAGCTTTCAATGGTGTTGGTGAACTCAATCACCAGCTAACGTGTGAAAAACACATTATAATGGCAATAAGCGAGCAGAAAAGCTTGGGGAGATGCCACCTACTAAAGGCACCCCTAGGCACATGCCAAGTTTGCCTAATGGTAAATCCAAGCCTGGATATGAGCATGTGGGCTGCAAATTGCATTATTTTTTTTTTAAAAACAGACTTTCCTTGCAGTAAAGGAATGCTGGGAGCAGTATTTTGCAGGTTGGACAATATCGGATTGGAAGGTATATATTGGGGCTGTGTACATTCATTGTTCTATTCAAAGCCATTCCATTTGATACTGTGCTAGGAAGGTCACATTAGTCTAAGCACAGTATTCACATGTGAAGCATTGGACCATTGATTTGTATTATTTGTATTGCTCACTTCCTGCTACATGTAAAGGGACTGAATGGAACTAAAGTGTTTCTCTCAACAAAACTTTCCATCCTTCTTTGTTCCTGAGTGCTGTGAGAAGCGATGGAATCGGTTGAGTGCTAAGTACAGATGTGAGATTTCCCATGAGCGATAATCATAGGTGTATGGCCGTTCAGTCATTGGTGGTCCGACCCAGCAGATCAATGAACAATGTCCAACCAAATACCAAATACGTACGATATAGTACAGTATGGCCATTGGTAGGCTGCCCATTCATAGCACGTCTGTACCAGCTATAGATCTGATGGATTATCTATTTCTGTCTCTATCTCTTCTATCTGTCTGTGTCTATGTATCATCTATCTATCTGTCTATCATCTATTATCTATCTACCATCTATTATCTATCAATCATCTATCTATCTATCTATCTATCATCTATCTATCTGTCTATCATCTATATATCATCTATTATCTATCTATTATCTATCTATCATCTATCTGTCATCATCTATATCTATACTGTCTATCACCGTCTATCATCTATCTATCTATCATCTATTCTCTATTATCTATGTCTATCATCTATCAATCGTCTATCATCTATCTATCTATCATCTATTCTCTATATCTATCTATCTATCATCTACTGTCTATCATCTATTATCTATCTATCGTATCATCATCATCTATTATCTATTATCATCTATCTATCTATTTCTATCTATTATCTACTCTATTATCTATATATATCTATTATATCTATCATCTATCTATATCTATCTCATCTATCATCTATCTATCTATTATCATCAATCTATATCTATCATCAATCTATCTATCTATCTATCTATCTATCATCTATTAGTCTATCTATCTATCATCTACATTCATTAACTATCATCTATATTCATCTATATCTATCTATCTGTTTATCATCTATCTATCTATCATCATCTATCTATCATCTATCTATCTGTCATCTATCTATTATCTATCATCTATCTATAATCTATCATCTATCATCTATTATCTATCTATCTTCTATTAACTATCTATTTATCTATCATATATGTATCTATCTATCTATCTAGCTATCTATCATATATCTATCTATCATCTATATCTATTAGTATCTATCTATCTATCTATCTATCTATCTATCTACATCATCTATCTAGTTTATCGTCTATCTATCTATCTATCTATCTATCTATCTATCTATGACAAGCTACAGTACTAACAATGGGTTGGACCACACTTGAGACTTAATCACTATCAGGAAAAACCTGATCTGAACTCTGAGTCTGGGTGATAATGAGAAATAGACACGAGAGACTGAAATCAAATCATGGGGATCAGTATGAGGGATCGTGAACTGGGCCATGGCCTAGAGGCAATAATATAACAGATCGCTACAAGTCACAGCTTAGATCCACTTAACCTCCATACAACAACACACCGAGTGCACGTCAGTAAATATGAATCAGGAATGTCGGAGAAAACCATTCAATTTCCTGCAATGCAAAAACGTGTGCAAACATGTGAGCACCATATATCAACACATCATTTACCGGTCTTTAATCACACTGCACTGCAAAGTCTATCAGTGTTTCTTCTACTGTAAACAAGCCAAGGCTCTTCCATAACTCTCCTATTGTCCCAATACCTTCCCTTACTCCAGATAATGGTCTTAATGTTCTAAAGGTAAAAACCATTGATGTTGAACACTGACACTCCAGATGTTTGGAGACCTTGGCAATGCTTATAAAAAAAACAAGTTTCTGTTATCCTTTTGCAGGCCACCTACTGACACCAACAGGGCAATATTTCAACCAATCGACTGCAGAAACCAATTTTGGCACGTAGTGCCATAACATAAACTACAAAGACATCAAAAATCTACCAAATGTTAAATCTAATAAAGAGTATAAAACAATTAGAAATGTGATGTTTCTTACACTGGAGTTGGTAATGGCTATTAATATACGTTCCCTACTTGCACTTGACTGGCAGCGTAGCCCTGTCCATTACTCATACTCCACCAATCACATACTAGCAGCATTGTCCATTACACATACTCCACCAATCACATACTAGCAGCATTGTCCATTAACATACTCCACCAATCACATACTAGCAGCCCTGTCCATTACACATACTCACCAATCACATACTAGCAGCCCTGTCCATTACACATACTCCACCAATCACATACTAGCAGCCTGTCAAAACTCATACTCCACCATTACATACTAGCAGCCCTGTCCAATACTCATACCCACCACCAATCACATACTAGCAGCCTGTCCATTACTAAACTCCACCAATCACATACCAGCAGCCCTGTCCATTACTCGTACTCCACCAATCACATACTAGAAGCCTGTCCATACTCATACTCCACCAATCACATACTAGCAGCCCTGTCCATTAAGCAGTCTTCTACACCAACCACATACTAGCAGCCATGTCTAATACTCATACTCCACCAATCACATACTAGCAGCCATGTCCAATAAACATACTCCACCAATCACATACTAGCAGCCCTGTCCATTAAGCAGTCTTCTCCACCAATCACATACTAGCAGCCATGTCCATTACACATACTCCACCAATCACATACTAGCAGCATTCTCCATTACACATACTCCACCAATCACATACTAGCAGCCCTGTCCATTACACATACTCCACCAATCACATACTAGCAGCCCTGTCCATTACACATACTCCACCAATCACATACTAGCAGCCCTGTCCAAAACTCATACTCCACCATTCACATACTAGCAGCCCTGTCCAATACTCATACTCCACCAATCACATACTAGCAGCCCTATCCATTACTCATACTCCACCAATCACATACTAGCAGCCCTGTCCATTACACATACTCCACCAATCACATTACTTAGCACCCTGTCCATTACTCATACTCCACCAATCACATACTAGCAGCCCTGTCCATTACTCTTACTCCACCAATCACATACTAGCAGCCCTGTCCAATACTCGTACTCC